>CM060927.1:177629397-178229397 GCA_030737875.1 Allium sativum
TCTATCTTTCAAAAATTGAAAATAAATTATACAGGGAGAAACTAATATTTGACAAATTCTGAATTTACCCCTTAAACCTTCACAAATCAACTGGTAATGTCAGTAGCTCGAAATACCCTAGAAGTCTCCTCATACGTCTGTCTCATATGGCCAGACGTTCGTCCCGAGTCTCGAGAAAAATTTCCTACATAGCTCAAATGTCATTCATCTTTCTCAGATGTTTATCATAGCTCCAGGTTTCAGCTCAAACATCTGTCCAGATATGACAAACGTCTATCGCAACTCTCTAGTTGCACAACCGTTTAGCTCAAATGTGTTGATCGCCCCATAACTCCTGCACCGAACTAAGAGGAGGTGTGTTGTGTGACGTGCCAGTCGATATGGGACGATCACCAAGGAAGAATAACCCAAAGTAAACATGTCGTATAACTCACAACGCATAGATAAAATACAATAATAAAATATACGATAGAATATAGTAGTTAATCATAACTATACAAATAATCAAATCTACTATTACTACCAAAATAAAGCACAGAAATAGGCTGATGGTGAAGGGGTAGCGAACCGCCACAAGCGTAAAAGGATCCTCCGAAAGCAAAAGCCAAGTGCAAGGTAGAACTGAAAGCATAAGGGAAAAATCCGAGAGCTATGCAACCGACACCATCATTAAAGAAAAGATCACAAAACCTATGTAAAGAAAAGATACCAGCAGGGTTGCTCTGGCATAACGGATAAATAACGGAGGGTTGCCCACAATCGGAAGCCAATGAAGGGAGAGACCAGGAATCCTACAAACCGAGACCTAAAAGGACGAAAGGGCTATCGATATTAACTTGCTTAGTACGGATACATCAAGGGACAGAAGCATATAGGAATTCCACGGAACCAGTAACCGAGACCCCCATTAGATGGTCACCGTGAGGTTATTCAGGTAAATAACTAATAAAGCACTAGAAGTAACCCTCCGAAAA
Organism: Allium sativum; assembly: GCA_030737875.1. Lineage (NCBI taxonomy): Eukaryota > Viridiplantae > Streptophyta > Magnoliopsida > Asparagales > Amaryllidaceae > Allium > Allium sativum. The sequence goes on from CM060927.1 coordinate 177,630,372, forward strand.
GCTAAGAAACACTTCAGGAATCTACTGAAAGGCAAGCCAGAACCACAAAAAGAGACAGGCTATCCACACTAAACTGCTTAGTGTCGGTACCAACAGGGGTGGTGGACCTAACAACTATTCACTTGAACCATGAAGACAAGCTCCACAAAGTATTAACAACAAGACCGAGAGCCTATAACTGAAACCGTGAAGCCTTCCGAAAGCCATCCACGCCGAAAGGCTTAGGATCAATACAAAGAAGATGGACATGACATCAAAAAGAAGTTCTGAAGACCGGAACATCCTTCCGAGAGCCAGAACCAGCAACTTGAAAAGCCGTAACAAAGCCTAAAGAACTGTCGAGTGACAAAGAAACAAAAAACAAGGGGAATAGCAGTCGATAGGGGCTTCTACCGGCCCAATTGGAAAAGAGGTACCGATTTGTCTATAAATAAGACCTAGGGGTCTCATTTTGGGATCAATTTCCCATTTCTCATTCCCATGCTCTTTTTCCCTAGAGTAAGCACTAATTTCTAAATCAATCTGGGGATTTCTATTCTAATCACTCATGTACTCTAAATCAGAGATCAATAAAGAGTAGATTAGCACTTAGAATACTTCCTTGTGAGTCTCTTATGTGATTTCTTAGCTATTTCCTACATAACCTATTATAGACTTCTTACACAGTGTTTGGTTCCACCTCAAGCTTAACACTTCCACGGAGTTCTTGCAGAACCCCTTCCTATAAGCCATTTAGCCTTTTGTTGAGGGTTGTACTTAGGAAGCCCTTGTCCCAAGATAACTATTGGTTTTAGAATTGCTTAAGCGTGAAGTTCACCCACATTGAGGGAAGAGTAACTAATCTTTTGGGCTCTAAACTTTGATATCTAGGAAACGGTGGACTAACTTAAACCCGCAAAAGCTAAATAACCCCATTTTCACCTTAGGTCCACTTTCGTAGACCTATCTCCGGTATTGACAAAAAATATCATCAACATTTTGGTGCTATAAGGAGGGCTTGAACTCCAACCTCATGGTTAACCTTACCTCATATCTAATTGTGTTGTTTCGTCCGACGTTGGACTAAGCTTTGAAGAAGAAAGATTATGATCAAAAGGTCCCAATAAGAGTCTTTTAGATCTCAAATGGCTATGTCAGTTACTACTGACCCAAGAGTGATGGAAGAACGAAGGTAACGAATGGAAGCTCTGCAAGTAATCAAGCGGAAAAGGGAAGTAGAGCAATACGATTTTGACTATTAGAATGATAACCCTTTCTACGTGGGACAAACATCAATGTTCACTCCAAATGATTTGGAGTATAACCCTTTCTCTCATATAAGAGAAGCTATCTATAAGCTAGTTAAAGGAATGGTATTCGAATGAGAAATGATAAAGGATTTTAAGTACTTTGCTTCCAAATGGACTAAATGTATGATGCTTCAGTCGAGGAACAAGGCAACTTACTATACTTTGTAAAAATACCAAACTAAGTCCAATAATGGTTCTCAGGAAAAGTATTGGCTACATAACCATGGGTATCGAAACCCACTTAAGAGTCGAAAGAACCAAAGATGGATTAATCCACAAATGGATAAAAACCCTTATCACCGCCGAGTTGGCCAAGGCAAGGCACCCCCCAGAGGAGGGCGATGTGTAAGCCTTTCTTCGCGCCCGAATCAGAAAGGGCCATGTTAACGCATCAAAAGCGTAAGCCTCCGACCCACACCAAAAATGGTCGTGACGGATCATCTAATTAGCACGCCTTGCCTCTGCTATGAACTAAGCACGTCCTACCTCTACCCGTAGAAAAACACGTCCTACCTCTAATTATGTTCCGTATTACCCGAAGAAGGGAATGCTAACACCTATCATCGCTTATGATGGTGAGGATAGGGCACCCCTTGAAAGGGGGTGGAGTGTAAGCCTCTATCATGGCCTATGATGGCCAGGGTAAAACATCAAAAGAGTGAGCCTTAGTTCCGCATCTATGATGGCCCGATTTAAGCGTCTAAGAATTATCATCGCCTATAGTGGTCAGGATAAGGTGCCTCTTGGAGGGAGGTCGGGTAAGTCATTGGGCCTTGCTTGTAAATAAGCTAGCCAAGCGCACTGGACGCATAGGCCCAAAGAGTGGTCAATAAAGCATGTACAACCTCTGCTTTGATTATAAAAGCCCAGAGAGTGGCTTAGGAAGTATGCACATACTCTGCTTCACAAATCACACTTGAAAAGGGGTAACAAAATTATTGTCGAAAGTGATATCTGGTTCTCTATCTTAATAACCAAACCTGGGTTGGTTCAGATCATAATTGATGTCGGAAGTAGATTTCCGGTCCTATCATAATACCCAAATCTAGGGTTGATGAAAAGTCCAATTATTGCCGGCAGTGGATTCCCTATCCTATCTAAAAATACTCGAATCTGGGTCGGTTCGAGATTTCAATTATTGCCGAAAAAAGGATATTTGATTCTCTTAATAACCTGAATCTATGTTGGTTCCAAACTTCTATCAGAAATAGGTTTTTGGTCTTCCCCCCTAGTCCAAGAGATGGATCAAAGCCTTATTGCTACTAGGTGGGTACTCCTGGTCTCCCTTCCTTAACACCCTAATCAGGGATACTGGATTCAAATTCTTAATTACTAGACAAGGGATCAACTGCCAATATCCAAGATGACTGCATGGTTCTGCTACTTAGAAGCCATCAAACTAAGGTTATAATCATTCTTCTCGATCAGGGATGTTTCTCCAAATCCTTACATTTAGCTTGCTATTATTTATGCAAAACATAGATGATGAGAACCATATACCAGGAAAAATATGCATCCCATTTATAAGTTAATTTACAAGGTAATATTATCAACTATACAAAAAAAGTCGGGTGATTAAAGATACTTAGTACATTCTTCTAAAGCTCCCTGCCCTCAGACAAGGGGGAAGTGTTAGCATGATGAATTCCAGTACATAAAAGTTCGTTTATCTTCTGCCACTTTTACATAATTATATGCGGATCATATAACGACTTAGGTTGCAATTTCAACGCTCGGTTATAGGCCTTACCCATAGCCCATAGAATTTTAATTTCCATCTCTAAACTAAAAGCATCCTTTCGTAAAGCATGTTTTTCCTTTCGTAGATGCTTAGCTTTGGAAGTGCAAAAGTCAATACACCGAAGTGTGTCATCATTACACTTTTCATCATAAAAACTTTTAATGTCGGCCTTAACTTTACAGTACCAACTTTTAGCAAGGGAATCGTTTAACCCAAGGGAGAAGTTCCTCATGTGATGGCTTATTGCAAACTCTACAACCTCAAACTCTATTGGGACTCGCAGAGAATTAGACGCATAGGTTTTGGTGGTACATCCAAAAACAGATTCCTAAGCTTTGCATTTTGTTAATGCATTATCACGTTCGACTTCTAACTCAACAAATTGACGATGTAACTTGTCCTTTTCTTGATCAAAATCGATAGAGGGATTTGTCTGTACCTCTCTCTTTAGCTCACGAATAGTTTTATCCTTTTTCCATAGTAGATCCTCTAAAACACTTATTTGTTCATTCAAAAGGGGCATAGATAGTTCCTCGAACAAAATGGACCCGTCATCAGTATCAATAGGATGGCCCTTCGAAAGGTCCTCCCGACTCATGGTTAGTCGTGTATCCTTCCTGCAAAAGGGGAAGGTCCTTGATCGAATTTTCCTATTTTATAAATGTATAAGCTGTTGTCATAAGACTTATTTTCAAGAAATAGATAACAATAGTAAACCATAACACTATTTGTTCAAAAGAGATTAATATAGATGTCACCCAACATCCATACAGACGAGCGTTAATTACAAAAATCATAGCAGTTTAATTATTCCTTCCACTACATTCTGTGTTCATATTGCGTATCAACTTTTCATGATGAGCTCTAAGTTTCTTTAGTATCATCTCCCAAGAAATTAAAAGAGAGCTGGGGATACTTCATATAGATAAGCTTAAGTTCTTTTAAAAAGCATTCTGTACTGGATTTATAGGGAGATTTCATAAGAAATTCCCTCCTTAACCTAGATAAAGAATGAAAGTTGTCCTTAAAAACAATGTCATTAGAAAAACAAAGTTTTTGTCATAATAATGATAAGTAACAAAAATCACTTTTGGAAGTATGAAGTCATATCGTGACATTTGGCAAATATCAGTAAGTTTCAAAAAAAAACGAACTAACTCAATGCAGGAAACAAAGTGACTCAAGAGCAAAAATTTGTACCTAAGGAATATGGGAGGTAGGCTGCACTATTTGCCCCCTTTCATTAGGTTCTGAGAAATCCTTCTCCTTAGCAGGCATATCATCACCGTAAAAGAGCGGGGGCACATGAAAAATCGACATTCGTATCCCTAAAGCCCAAGGCATGGCCAACGGGCAAAGAAAATGTGCCCACAGCTTTGCTGTTCTGACAGACTCTACACTTGGGGTTAGGTTTGTTATTACGGTCGTCTCTATCGTCGCCACCAATGTCCAACAACAATTCTTCCTCATCACTAGGTTCTGAGTTTTTTGGTAATTCCTCAATGAATAAGAGATCCTGAATCTTGACCTTGTCTTTCTTAGGAACCTCAATACCCCATTTGGACAAATTTATTCTTCCCATAAACCTGTTCCGGATAGAAGGGTGAATAGAAGGGAAGTCCATGTATAGAAACTTCTTGAAATTATCACAATAAGCTAGGAAAATAGCCTTTTCGTAATACCCCTTTACCACATCCGGGAGATGTACTTTCAAAAATAAAGAAATCCTATCCTGGAATTCATAGATTATTCATCTAGCGATAGAAAACACTTTTTCCTTTACCCCCAACTCATCTGCATGCTCAGCCAATATATACTCCCGCTCACATTCAAAAGCCGAAACTTTGACATCCAAAGCACAGTTGTTCTCTCTTTCTTTTCCAAGGGATATACTCTGCTGCTCTCATGTCTCCCACTTTGGATCTTCGCCATAGTTAAGTCACGGACTTAGGACGCTAACATAGCATTTTCTTCTTTGAACTTTCTCACCTCAAGAAATGATGAAGCAATCATCATCCGAGAGATATGCCAACCTTTGGATATTTGGAAAAGAATAAGGTAATGTCAACCGTTATACGAAAACGACTAGCAAGAAATTAGAAAAAGCAAAGGGAAAACCGAGACTTGTTGCTTAATGAGGTGAGGGTAGAAATCCGACCAGTTCGAATGGATAGACCATGGCATATTGTAAACATCAACAAAAGGAAGAATAGATTTAACGATACCATCGAAGTCAGAAGTTGACGAAGGATGATCCAAAGGATCATCATAATGATAAGAGGGGAGTAAGATTGGCACGTGTTCTATTGAATCTGAAACTTCCTGAGAGCCAGATATTAGAAAGCCCACAACGAAGTCACTTCCTATCATCCCAGTTAGAGAAGAATCCACGTTGGGGTTATCGTTGAAACAAGGGACAAAAGGACTAAATAACATTTGACCACCAGGCAAAGCAACAGTTGTTTCACCAGAGGAATAGGATACAAAATTTGCATCTTAATATCTCTTAGAGGGTCCCTTGTCGATAGGCGAAGCTGGCCTTTTCTCGGATGGATCACTAGAATTAGCAGAGAAGGCCGGAACAAGGTGTATATTGGCACCCAGGGTAAATGAGTCATCAGAACTCGGGAATAATGGAGATGAGAGATTAAAGTCATCAAAACCAGGAGACATGCTTGTAACGTCCGGAGAGTGGAACGGAGGCTGCCCCAGAATCTTTTTTCCAGGAGGCAAGAGGGCATGTTTACGCAAGTTATCCAAAGTCAATAGAACAGATGGTTGCCTCAGTCCCTCAGGAACCTTGCCAAGGGCATCAACAACCTGGACCTCTCTTGCCTCAAGCTCCACCTTTTTGCAGATGAAAGATAAAAAAAAGTAACAACCGATAAGAGATAAAAAAAAAGAAAAGTCACTTGCCAGGGTCAACGAAAGTCCCTGATACGCCAAGGGGACACTTGATGTAGAAAAACTGTTTTTCCCAATCTCTAGACTTATTAATGGGATCACTAAACCATCTCCTCGCAGGGCTAGGACGAAGAACGAGTGAGTCAGACACTTTGGCTAAACGGAGTAGGAACTACAGGAGATTAGCATTAAGAGAAGTTTGGCAGGATTCAAGCGCTAGGATCTCTAAGCATAAAAGAAGAGTGTATGTATTCAGTGAAAGCTGAATGGGGGCAACCCCCAAGTGATGCGGGAACCTAAGAACAAAATCCGGAAAAGGAAAAAAAACCATTCCAAATATGAATGGCCTTATAGGCAAAGTACCCTTCCGGCGGATTCTGAATAGTATCTTATGAAGAAGTAGGATAGGCGTCAATATTAGACATACCAAAACTTCAAAGTATAGCATTTATTTCCTATTGGGTATTGATGAAAGAACGTTAAGGAAGGGGAGCCTTCTTTGGGAGAGATTTAATGGATCTGCCTGATTTGGAGATACCAGATTGTTGAGCCTCAGACATGATCCTTCCAGGTGTATCATACCCAAATATGTCTTAGTTCCATTTTATTTTAATAAAAGTGCATAAAAGCCACGTGTACATGAGTAGGTAACATAGAAGCTGGTTAATGTTCGAGATTTGATCCATCAAACAACGAAGCTGACTATGAAAGTTAGTATTAACTAGGTTTATGCATAAACCACTTATGATGAAGAAAAACTAAGCCTTTGGTGAGAAACAATTAGCTGGATCATTGCAAAAGTCTAGTTCGTCTCGAAGCCCAATACAAGTGGACTCCAAGACAAGATGTTTTATTTACAAGATTCGAATTTTTCCGGCATTGGGACCAAGAGGAAATAAAGCTTGCGATAGAATTTCCACCACTAAACTGGCACCCATTGGGTCGGAAGCCAAATAAACATGAACCTTGGTGTCAAAAAAATTGAAAACTAATTAAGTAAAACAGCATGATATAGGGTTCACTCGTATCAACAGCATAGTACGTTGTTTATTGATAAAAACAACCATCTACAACTAATTTTGCATTTTAAACCCTAACAATGTGTGGGGAAAAGATATAGCTTATTGGGTCCGCCATTGGGTGCTATCCCAATATCACCAAGGATTAAGTTGTATTAGATACTTCGAATTATGATTAATTTCTTAAAACAGATTAAAGGCATTATGTAAACTCATGCCTGTGATTAGGTTAAAATACTTACAAAGAATCGAGTTTAAAACCCTAAAAGAGTCTGGGAAATTTTGATGAACAGTAACCTTGTTTGAACAATGTGTTGTGCAGGAAAGTAGAAGAGGAGGAAGAAGAAATTTCTGACAAAAGATGCATTTTTAATCTCAACTGCACAAGTAGGATCGAATTAACGAATCATATCCGCCTTGAAAAGGTGAAAAATTGAAAACCCGGCATGGTCAGAACCGTACAACATCAAAATCAAGAGAAGATTGACTCAAAATGTCGAAAACACCGCTTCAGTATGGGGCACCTGTTACTACCAAAATAAAGCACCGAAACAGGATGACGGTGAAGGGGTAACGGACCGCCACAAGCATAAAAGAATCCTCTGAAAGCAAAAGCCAAGTGCAAGGTAGAACCGAAAGCTTAAGGAAACAATCCGAGAGCTATGTAACCGACACCGTCACTAAAGAAAAGAGCTCAAAACCTATACAAAAAAAGGATACCGGCAGAGCAGTTCCGGCACGATGGATAAACAACGGAGGGTCACCCAAAATCGGAAGCCAATGAAAGGAGAGACTAAGAATCCTACAAACCGAGACCTAGAAGGACGAAATGGCTATCAGTATTAACTTGCTTATTACCGATACATCAAGGGACGAAAGCATCAAAGCATATGGGAATTACCCGGGAACTAATAACCGAGACCCCCATTAGAAGGTAACTGGGAGGTTATTATAGTAAGAAACTAATAAACCACCGGAAGCAACCCTCCGGAAAGCCAAGAAACACTTCAAGAATCTAACGAAAGGCAAGCTGAAGGCTCTAAAAGAGACAAGCAATCCACATTAATCTACTTAGTATCGATACCGACAGGGGTGGCGGACCTGGAAACCATTCACTTGAATCATGAAGACAAGCTCCACAAAGTGTTAATAACAAGACAGAGAGCGTTTATCCGGAAGTTTGAAGCCTTCCGAAAGCCGTCCACGCTGCCATGATCAGGATCAATTCAAAGAAGATGGACATGACATCAAAAAGAAGTTCCAAAGACCAGAACCATCCTTCCGAGAGCTAGAACCACCACCTTGAAAAGTCGTAAACAAAGCCAAAAGAACGACCGAGTGCCAAAGAAACCGAAATCAAGGGGAAAAGCGGCCGACAGGAATTCTCCTGGCCCAATAACAAAAAGGGCCCTGATTTGTCTATAAGTAAGGCCTTAAGCGTCTCATTTTAGGGACTGATTTCTCATTTTTCATTCTTGTACTCTTTTTCCCTAGAGAAAGCCCTAATTTCTAAATCAATTTGGGGATTTCTATTCTAATCACTCATATGCTCTAAATCAAAGATCAATAAAGAGTGGGTTTACACTTAGTATATTTCCTTGTAAGTCTCTTATATGATTTCTTAGCTATTTCTTACACAATCTATTATAGACTTCCTACACGGTCATGGGTTCCTACTTAAGCTTAGACCCTTCTGCAGAGTTCTTGCAGAACCCCGTCCTACAAGCCATTTAGCCTTTTGTTGAGGGTTGTGCCTAGGAAGCCCTTGTCCCAAGATAACTGTTGGTTTTAGAGTTGCTTAAGCGTGTTGCTTGCCCCATTGAGGGAAGAGTAACTAATCTTTTGGGCTCTAAACCTTGATATCTAGGAAACGGTGGACTAACTCAGATTCACAAAAGCTAAATAACCCTATTTTTCCCTTTGGTCCACTTCCATAGACCTATCTTCAATGTTGACGGAAAATGTCGTTAACATCTACATAAAATCACATAATCCCAAGTACAATGTATCTCAGCACATACACCTGTGAATACGAAATGCCTCACTACCTGTGCAGTTTATGCCCCGCTATTACCTTGCTATAACCCCTCTATATCCCACAGAGGATAAACACGGCTACGCTTTTCCCAAATAGCCTCTAATATAGTCTCTCCACTTTAATCCCCGCTATATTCAGCTATTCTCGATATATCCAATTATTTTTGCTATATTATGTTATTCCCGCTATATCTTTAATGAAAGAAACGAACTGAAAAATGACATCTATGCATTATAAAAATTATGAAGTTAGGTTTTTTAACAGAATTTTTTATTTTTTATTTTTAGAAACAAAAATACCCTAGATTCTATAAAATTTAATTAAGTAAAATAGCAATTTACATTTATTGAAAGATATTTGCACTAGTTTTCGTTTAAAATTAAGAATTTACTAATTATAATTAAACCGAGTGCTAGTTTTTTTAGTTAATTATCATTTTTACATTCGTAAAAACATTATGAATGAGTTACATGTGTTATTTTAAAGGCATCTGTTATGTCCTGTTATATCCTTGCTATGACTTTTTGGACCTCCACCGCATTGGATCCGCTAAGCGCTTTAACTACACAACTCACTACATACCTCAGAGTATCAATAACCATCAACATACAGCGGAAAGTAAAGCAATAGTAATATAGTATGTAGAATATGATACGAAGGCGTCCAACTCGTCCTCACATAGTATCAACGTCATCACCAAACATGCTACCTGCTATCTTAGTCTGCTCATCAACAACATTCATGAAAAAACCCAAGGTAATAAGAGGGAAGCATAAAAACTTGAGTCAGACAACAGTCTTGGTGAGCGATAAAATAACTACCAACAATTACACATGATAATATGAGTATAGCTAGTTTAATCATCCAATCTATCTAGCAACCATCGAGTCAGCATGTGAAAATCATCTATCAAGTACCATTACAAAATAGGAAAGGACAACCCCAAATCCTTCTTCTCTTCAACATCCTATAGTGATAGCCTACCTAGAGGAAATAGAGAAGAAAACACACAATCAACCATAACATCCAATATACTAGCTATCACCGACCACAGCCTTGAATACATCAATTATTGAATTTTCTTTCAACGAACAAAAGGGATAATGGAAAACCCTGGTTCTAGCTAAACTGCCGTACACCATCATGACTACATATGTTTGTCTCCATCAAGACAACTAGGTCCATCACGACTACCCAGGATGCTCGATCCAACTTGTTACTATAATGTCCCCACAATACCCATGCTTTGAGTTCGCTAGAACCTTCGATAACTAACGATTCCTTGGCGCTTCAAATTTGTCAGGCCTTCCTTCTAGGTGATCAAATCTTTAGTTTGAGAGACTTCTCAAACCAATTCCATTATCATCCTCGATCAACTCAAACCTATGTCAATCAATTATCTTATTGGATAGTACATCGTCCCGCGACTAGTATAACATCAATCCGGCTCTGACCAATCCAACTTAATTTCATAATCAAAGCACCATTCATCATTGAGTTGGACATGACCATCTGAAGTATACCCATCACAAAACTTCACCAGCAACCTCTGAGATCCACCAAAACCAAACTCCCTAAGTTTGACCATCATCCACCGTAGCATGATGGATCGCTACCGGTCCATCATTAATAGACCTGTACTGGTCCATACACTTAGCCATAAATGGCTAATGTTGGAACTTTCGTACTCTAAGTCCCAAGTTCTTCCTACCGTCCATTATCCAAAATATTTGACATTCATGTTAAAACCTCTACCGGTCCAACCTTGCACTCGAGTAATCAATCCTCGACCTGTCTTTAATCAACTTCGAATAACGTGAAAATTTGCAAGCATCACGATGCCTCACCCTAAGTTATGTTTCCATCCATCACAATGTAATGGATCAATGCCAATCCATATGGACCAGTACCGATCCTCACATTTAGCTTTTCTCGAATCTAAATTTTTTTGGTTTCTTCCTTTCGTCTTCCATAGCGCCTCCGCCAAGTTTTGTCTGAATCTGATAATCTAAACCTCCGGGTTGCTCTATTCTTCAATCTTAAGATCTACCGCAACCAGTTCTAACATGCAACTTGAGTGATTTCAACAAAATCAACATCGACACAGCAATACATGATCATACAAGCAAACCCAAATCATCAAAACATCATATAATAATGAATCAATAAGAACTGTAGATCTACACATACCTAAAATAATGATTAACATACAAATTTCCAGTTTAATAGGTTAATTTAGAGCATATGAACATACCTCGATATGAAATGAACTTGCATGAATAGATTTAGGGTGAATATAACATATACGAATGAAATTAATATAGATCTAACCCATATACCCTTTGCTCCCGTGTACGTGATATCTATCACTTTCATAAACCCCAGTTCAATGCAAATCCGATGAGATTAGATCTGAATAGCACTGAAAACCTTTGGATTTGATGCAGTTTGATGTGATCTAATCTTCCTTGATGATGACTTGCACCTTATAGATGAAATCTATAATGAATTTGAATGAAGAGAATGGAGAATTAGGGTTTTAGGTTGAATCATAGAATCACCTTCGCCCAACCTAATGTTTGAATAAAGAGAGAAATCCTTTTCTCTCTCCAAATATCCCTATTTATAGTTGTAGGTCATTAGCCAAATGGGCTTAACTAATCAACCCATTAGCCACTAATTAGTCCGCCTAGCATAAGCTGAAACTTAAAATTGTGATTCCTCCCAAACCGCTGAACCAAATCTTCCATGTGACCACTCTATGGAATTATAATGCACCATTCCGATCCAATGAGATCAATTTTAGCACTTGTTTTGGTTCCTATCGAAATTTGTAGCTAAAACAATATCCATAATTGTAAAATGGTCATAAGTCGATTTGATAAAAATCATGGACATACCTCATACCTCCATGAGCAACATATTAAAATCTGAGAATAATTCGACCATTAGAGAATAAAATATAATTATTTTACGATCCTTCAATACGTAAAACACAGGTCATTCTATTCTCCCCCTTTTGGAATTTCACACTTGAAATTTCAAGCAAACACGAGCAAACATAGCATCCTGCATGCCCACTATCCATGGGTATACAATCCAGCATCCAACAAAAAATGTAATCAAAATCCTACCCTAGAATGCATAACTCTAATAGCACAAGACACATTGGTACAAAAAGGAATGATATTTGGGACATGCCATTCAAAGAGTTCTAAATAGGTCGACCTCAAACTCTCTTTCGTTTCCTATATGCGATCGTCATCGTCCTCGCTCCTTTGGACCTTAACTAGCTTGATATGCTTCATCCAAAGCTATTTCGTGTCACTCCCCATGAGGTGAAGCGGCTTGCAAGGCCCAAAAATTTTAGGCTCGAACTCTAAATCTTCGTGTTGATCAAGAGATACCACAACATTCGAGTCATGCACAAACTTTAGTGGAAACGATATATGAAACACATTATGCACACTCGCTATCTTCTCGGGTTAATCCAATCTATAAGTGAGCTTCCCGGTGCAATCAGCAATCAGAAATAGCCCAACTAACCATGGCGCTAACTTTCCTTTAATACCAAAACGAACCACAATCCGTAGAGGTGAAATCTTAACGAACACCAAATCTCCAACTGATAATTCCAATTCATTTTGTCACTTGCTGGCATAACTTTTCTGATTATCTTGGGCTTCCTTCATTCATTGTAGAATTATATCGATATTATCTGTCATTTCTCTTACCATTTCAGGCCCAAATACCAACTTCTCACCCGTTTCCAACCAACAAGATAGAGAACTATACGGTCTACCATACAATGCCTTATATGGTGTCATTCTAATACTCGACGGGTAGCTGTTATTATAAGCAAACTCGACCAAATGCATATGATCTTCCCATGATCCTCCAAAATCCAATTCACAAGCTCTAAGAAGATCTTCCAATGTTTGATTAACCCTCTTGGTCTGACCATCTATCTAGGGATGAAAAGCCATACTCAACCATAACTTGGTTCCCAATGCCTCTTGCAAACTCTTTTAGATTCCACTAGTAAAATGCAGGTCTCGATCACTAACTATACTCTTTGGAATCCCATGGAATCTAACTATCCAATTAAGATATAATTCATTTAACTTCGATGCAGTCCTAGTCGAGATGACAGGAATAAACATTGCACTTTGGGTCAAGCGATCCATGATGACTCAAATACTATCATTTCCTGCCCTTGTCCTAGGTAACCCATCGATAAAATCCATCGATACTTGCTCCCATTTCTGCGTAGGAATTTCCAATGGCTACAACAATCCTTCTTCTTGGATTTAACCAACTGTCATTTGATACACTTCGAGATAAATTTTCCGACATCCGTTTTTATGCCTTCCCAGTAGTAGACTGGCTTTATATCTCGATACATCTTATTATCACCAGGACGAATCGTATATCTAGAATGATGACATTCCCTCAAAACCCCATCCCTTAATCCATCTATATAAGGAACAAGTTGTCACCCATTCTTACGTAGCCAACTATCTCGATCGACCTCAACATCCTTGATTCCCTCTGGTTCTATTCACATCTCCAATCTCCATATACTTTCCATAAGTTTATCATCTTGCTTATGGCATTCACCAATCCTTTCGATGAGAGTCAGTCTAATTGATTAGCTTGCTAACATCTCGGGCTCTAACTCACAATGAGGTCTAAAATCAAATCCGGCCAGGTACTCGAGATGCTTCCATGCTGAAAACATGGCACCCAAACTTGCATATCTTCTGCTTAACGCATCGGTCGCTGCATAACCTTTTTCTGGAGCATTGGCTATTCTAAAATCATATAATGCCAGAAATTCTAACCATCTCTATTGTGAAGATTCAAATCCTTAAGGAGAAAAAGTAATTCAACAATTTATGATCTATAAAAAACTCGAATCTAACTCCCAACAGATAATGTCTCCAAATCTTCAGAGCGAACACAATTTCCTCTAACAACGAATAGTGAGTCAGCCAATTCCTTTCATGCGGCTTCAGTTGTCAACTCGCATAAGACATAACCTCATCCTTCTACATTAGCGCCGCTCTAAGTCTAGTGTTGTATGGATCGATATATACCAACATCTCTTTATTCCCACTACAGAATAGTCAATACAGGAGCACTCGTCGGTCTTTCCTTTAAAATTCTGAAGGCTTTCTCACACTTCGTGTTCCACACGAAAACATGATTCTTCTTCGTTAATCTAGTTAATGTTAAAACTATCTTAGAGAAACCTTGATCAATCGTCGACAATATCCAACTAACCCGAGGAAACTTCAAACATCAACTGCATTCTTGGGTCCATCTCCATCCTGAATCGTTGCCACCTTAGTAGGATCCACTGCTCTACCTTTTTTCGATACGACATGACCCGAGAACCTCACTTCTTCCTTTCAGAAGTGACACTTCGTAAATTTAGCCATTGGTTGATGTTTCTGTAAGATTTCTAAAACAATCCTCAAGCGTTCCTTGTGTTTTTCCTCAGTTTTGGAATAAACCAATATATCAACCACGAAAAATTTGTTCAATTGATCTCTGAATGAATCTTTACTCAAAAGATCATTCACTTGCACCTCTAACTCGTTGTTCCTTAGGCGACATCTGCCTAAGAGGCATAACAATAAGTCTGGCTCCATCCGCTAAACCAATCTGCAAATCAAGCTCTCGCTGCGGCGGTAACCCTCTAACCTCATCAAACACATCAGAAAACTCTCATATGATTAGCACAGATAACAACCCATCGCGTGGAATCACAAGCGAATATAAAAGGCTAAGCAGAAATTTTTCCTCTAGTAAACAACGTATCAGCATCGTTTGCCCTTCCACATTCCCAATTGTCACCTTGAGCCTCTCGCAATCCTCAATAGTCACATACTTCTTGAGCTATTCCATACCCAAAATAATCCCAAACCCAGCAAAGTACAAAAAAAAAACACACACACAAAAGAGCAACCATAACTCAATAAAACTAGACCACGACAAAGCTTACAAAGGCTGGACGAACCCACTACTAGATTAGTCATAACTAATGGTCTTTTAACATTCCCAAGCTCTAAATCCAACTTGCAAACAAGCTCAATCCTGATGAAAGAATGCGATGCTCCAGTGTCAAACAAAACTCTAACTAAAACATCTTCAATAGAAAGTGCACCTTTACAACAACATTTTCCCTCTTCTCCTCAACAGTTGGACTCCTTGAGGAAGAAGGCACAACATTCAAAGAATATGCTCTCAAAACCTGCTTATCCTTCGGTGGTTCTATACAATTCTTCTTCATATGCTCTTGCTTATCGTAGTTTAAGCACTTCTTTTCCGCCTTCACGTTCTTATAATCCTCGGAAAGATTGCCCTTCCGTTGACAGTTATAGAAAGTAATCACACTCTTTGGCTTCTTCTGGCCATTATTCCCTTGTTGTTGTTATTTTCTTTCACAACTCCACTTTTTCTTATTACCACCACCTTGTTGTGGTTTCGATTCCTCCTAATCCTCAACAACAGTCTCTACCTTCTGCGGAAACAAATTCTCCTTCCTTAAAGCTTTCTCAACCAATTTCTCAGAGGAATCATAAACATGGTCGATTAATTGCTTCCCAAGGTTCTCATCCAATCCGAAAATGAATTTCTCATTCTTTTGATAAGGAGACTCGACATAAGAATGAACATACTTGGATAAAGCTTCAAACTTTGCCACATACTCAAACACAGGTCTACCTCGTTGCTTTAGCTCAACAATTTTCATAAAGAGTGTCGACTTTTGGACTATAGATATGAATTTCTCCTCAAAATTAGTTCTAAACTGATCCTAAGTGATCTAATCCTCTGGTGTCTCCAAATTAAATGAATTCCACCAATCAGTTACTTGTCCATGTAGCTGCCTTGATGCAAGCTTCCTCTTAGTCGCATCGTCAATTCCCAAATCTCCAAAAACTCGAACATAAGTATCCAACCAATTCTGAATCTCAACAATCGGTTTTGTCCCTGCAAATGGCTTACCACCCAAAGGAGCATAGTCCTTGTAGAGCTTCGTAAAATCAACAACCCTAGAGGCTTGCATAGGAATACCACATTCTACTGTCGCTTTTGGAGTGGGCATCCACCTTTTGATCACTGCCATCATGGCCTCGAACATAGAAGCATAATCGGGCATAGCTGCTGCAGCTTCCGACTGGTTACCCTCGCCTGCCCCTAGTCTTAGGTTCATCCCTAGTAACATGTCTTGAAGTTCATCGACTCATTCTCTAACTAAAACGAGAATGATCAATTCATATTAGAGAAAGTCCGCATTGGGGTTAAAGTGCTTACTAACCTATTAAACTATATATTATAATATAGTAATCATCTATTAAATATTACAAGTACGTCTCTCATACGTTTTTACACTCGCAAACTTTAGGTAAAATCGATTAACCAAAGCTCTGATACCAAATGTGACGACCGTCCCATAACTCCTACACTAAACTAAGAGTTTAACAACCTAGAATTCTAACAATAAATATATTATTTATTTAATTAAATTTAAAAAACAGAAATTTCTACAAATGACGAGACATGACCATGAAAATTTAACCGTTGCGTTCGTCTCAGAATTTTGGTCAACTTTCATGTTTGGAGTTTTGAGAACGGAATCCATATGAAAAAATTACGGATGAAATACAAAAAATGGACTGGAATAATAAAAAAGAATAAATATAATATTTAGTACCTTTTATAAACTGCCTTCATTTGGCGAATTCGCTCAAGGACTGTTAACACCCTTGACTAAAGCAATCGATCGCTTCAGGGCGGATTCAGCCTAGTGACGGCTATGGTGATAACGGTTTTTAATATATAAATTATTATATAAATGGACGTATGTTAATTAAATTAAATCTAATGGTTTATGGCCATTTCAACTTTTATAAATAAAAGGGTAGGCCCCAATTCTTTTCCACACAAATCTTGTAACATACCACACTTTTCCGTGCCTAGATTTCGACAAAATTCGAGACTTGAACACATCAAGCATGGAGTGGTAAATATGGTACCTGCAAATAAATGAGCATGAGCATAATCAGAGTATGATAAGATAACTCACAGTAGAAACAAAATAGGATAGACTAGTATTATCTCAAATAACTACCTTTTTAAAGTAAGTCACTTCGCCCATACCGAGCATAAGAGAGAACGAGAACCGAAAGCCAAACTTAACACCTATGAGAACCCGACCTTCTCTAGAGAACCTGGGTGGCTGTAATGAGGAAGGGCGTCAGAATAACAAGGTTCTGGTGAATAGGAAATGTACAACACATATTACAATACACAGATGTATCCCGTTTGGTTCAACCCAAGATGTATCCTACCAAGGTTAGTGATTCTAGCCTAACCTTGTAAATATTTATGCACGACTCAAACTACCATTTCAAAGGTGTTATTCTCTAAAATATGATAACAAGATAGAACATTTATGTATATATTTATGAAGCCTTTATACCAGAACATGGCTGGTTAATTAATCGAGGTTAGACCCCTAGTTATAGAGTGTCTCTCTCTCTCTCTCTTTATATATATATATATATATATATATATATATATATATATTCATTCGCTCATCCTTTATTATTTAATGCCTCACTGTTAATAATGGATAAGGTGGATTCTCCCTGATTTCTTAAGACACTAGGCAGACCTATTAGTCACTTATTATTCCTCGATAATTTATTTAACGTTTACATAAACTAGAGGGTGCTATCTACAGGCCTACTAGTTAAGGCTTCTGTCATTTACGCATATACCCTTGCCGCATAAGGTGAGAGATGGTATTTTGTAGTTCTCTATACTATCCAGCTGACCTTATTGGATAGCCTCCTTAGTCGCTTCGTATGGTAGGTGGCCATATCTGACATTTTTAGTTTCCAGGCTTGGGTATGCCCCCGCACACTCATGCTATTTAAGACCCCTAAACCGAAAGATCTACTCCTAGGTGGACTCTTCAACCCCTGCCGCTTAAGACCCAGGAAGCGGGCTGTATGTGAAAGTTATTAAGTTTGTACCCCGTTAGCCTTTAATATCTTTCCCTATTAGGATAAAATGGGCTACGTCATTAAGTCATTTCTGCTTAGTTTCTCTTTACGGAAATACTACTTGTACACGATTTATTATCATCACGGCTTCATTTGGTTAATAATATTTTATATCATTAACCTACTAATCCCAATTCTAATTGTTAATTATATTTCATATATTTAAATAGTATAAATAAGGAAAGTTATACCTTCCTTACCCTAGGATATTTGTTTGATTATTTCACTAACTGGGCGTGGTATCTAAACGACGATCAATATCCATTAATCCTCTTTCTACACCAATTTTCTTCTACCCCTAAGTTTATTTCCATTTATGACCATAATGGTCATATTTTTCTAAGGCAACCATTTATCGGTTCCAAAGTACCTATTTGTTGTACCCTAACAGGCAGTTACTATTCTTATTTATTTGTTTGCTGCTTGTTATATATATATATATATATATATATATATTTGTGCAACAGACCTCTCACCTTAGGTTAACCACTTGTGGATGTTGGATTTGCCTGTTGATTCCGGGCAGACTTCTACCACAATTTGAACTTAACCTCTTTCCTTAGTACATTTATATTTACGCATTAGACCACATACATTAAGCTAGCCAACTGTGGATGTTGGATTCGTCGGGCAGTTTCGGGCAGAGATCTACCACAAGTTGAGCTTAATCTCATGTTTAAATGCGGTTATAATTCAAATTCCCTAATTGGGTTTTACAACATTGATCCTAATAAATTTAGGAATTGTAACTGTAACGAACTGGGATTTTCGACTTCGAAAATCAACACAAATACCAATGTTGACTATTCGATTCTCGGAAATACCATATCATTAGAAGGTGAGAATTGATAAGATAGAAAATTAGAATAGAAGAAGGAGAACATAACAACAAAATCAAAGTAACACGAATCTCATAGCAGAACGAATAAATATATTATATAACATAACTTTGAAATAAAACTAGTATTTCTATACAATACCATTATCTGAGTACAACACAGTGGAAATAAACAATAGCTATATAATCCTGAAGCCTCTTGCTCCAGCTCCCCAAGTATATCTGTAAATCCCGACTACTTGACTGCCTGTACAAAATTCGGCAGCCAAGAGTTTAGGGAAAACAAAACAAATAAACTCTAGGTCAGTCATGTGACTGGTGTGAGTAAACTCCAACCATTTGTTTAAATTTTGAAATCCTTTTAAAAGTTAGGAAAATCGTAAAACCGATCCACACATAAACACTGATGATTTTTTTACCTTACGACTACTCAAAATATTCTTTGCATCACAACTCTTCTTATATTATAATAATGTCTAAATCAAATAGATAGAAATTTAGCGGAACGCTTTCATCTCACGTTCCACATATATAATATATAATCAAAAACCACAGGCACTTATTGGTTCATGGATTCCAACTGGTAAGATATGGGGCCACCTTCCGATAATGTATCTCCACAGAGGAATACACCGGGTTTAACAAGAACATCTTTTAACCCAGGATAAACACGACCGGTCACTCATTTCACTTGAGTGTACTGAATGTATTATCACCAACGGTTGGGATCAACAACCTTTTCTTGAAAGGGACAACATCGAAAGAGATTAAAGAAGTAAATGGAATTTCTCTAGATCAGGTGGCAATACACTGTAATTGGGAGCTACCCACTTAGCCATGCGACCTACCTGATTTTATACCATTTTCTTGTTGTGAGGCCTAAGGCCACGCTTATCTAAGGCAAATCACACATTTATTCACATTGAATGTCACAACGTCATACCCGCCAAATCACAAATTGATTTCTCCAAAAATACCATGGGTATACAGCTAAGAGAAACGAATTCCTCCTCCACTAAACGTAAATACGTTTGAAGAGATCAACATACGCGATCTATTAAATATCCTCTGTAATAGGCCCATTAGCTGGATGAGAGATAACCGTAAGAGGAATAGCAGGTTAACAGAAGAAACAGAATGATATAGGCTAAGCTAAGATTCTTACTTAGTTTTCACTTCCCTGCACTAATAATAATATAACAGGATTAGGTGTTGTCCTAATGTCTAAACAGAAAACAGATTGATCACTTTAAAAACATGAAGCTAGTAATGGGCCTTTACCACCCAAACAGAGATAGATGGTACAGAAACAGAATTATAATAATGTGCCTTTACCACCCCAGCTAATGGGCCTTTACCACCCTAACGGAGACAGATGTACAGAAACAGAAGCAGGAACGAAATCAAAGATGGAAACAGAATAATCCCTACGGAAACAGAATATTAGAATTAGGTGTACAATAGTAATGGGCGTTTACCACCCCAACAGATGGTACCACACAGAAACAGACATGTGTTACCACCCCAACAGAAACAGATGGTACCCTAACAGAAACAGACAGAACTAAGTGTACCTAAATTCTACCATAAGCGATCGTCTCCCTAGTACATAAATACCCTGTGCCGGCACCATAGAAGGGTGTATCACTCCCTAATGTGGCAACCTATAGACACAAACCTATATACAGATGTCACAGTGTCTTACATCCTCAGAGCAGACCGGATCCATGCACGCACATGACCCGGTTGGAATGCGCCATCAACACCCCTCGCCATTATCAGAGTGAGCCTCTTACAATTAGTTCAGTAAGCGTGCCCGGACACCTCTTAGTGTTGGGTCATAGTTTTGATACCAGAAAGGGTTACTGACTAATATGGGTCCCAAACAACAGATGACACAATTAATTACCCCTCCTAAACTTGTATCCCCAGACTAACATATTTCAAATTAACTTGCTTACAGATTTCAGATGTACAAAGTTCAGATTAACTAGTTCTTAGATTAGACATATAGGTTAACAAGCTTTCGGACTAACGGATCAGATATACAGATTAACAAGTTTTCAGACTAACAGATCGGATATACAGATTAACAGACTTACAAATTGTTTCACCTAACCTTGTATTGGGTCTACAGTTTTACGAAACGGGTTTATTAGATTCATTAGTCCAATTGTTTTAACCCTACTCACCCAACACGTTTTAGGTATCACATTTATCTTAGATTTGCATTAATTAAATATTAATGCACAGACCTCTCACATTAGGTTGGTAGCTTGTGGCCGCTGGATGTGTCGGGCAGTTCCGGGCAGACTTCTGCCACAAGCCGGACCTAACCTCGTGTCTAAGCATCTTTATGCCTACGACCTCTAACATTAGACTGACAGTTTGCGGTTACTGATTAAGCCGGTTGGTTCCGGGAAGGCTTCTACCGGAAACGGAGTCTAACCTCGTGTCTCGGCAATCTTGTTTTAGCCAATGTATTCCATTACAGATTATGTCAATATTAGACTAATTATGCCAATTCAACAGATTAACCTCGTTACAAGTTACAGCAGATTATTCAAAGTTCTACTAACATGTTTTGCCTAATTTTAGATCGAGCCTATAGATTTCATACCCAAATTACCGTATTCAGTTTTCAACAGATTTAGTAGATTAGGCAATTTAACATATTTAATCATCCCTTAAAAGTCCATTGACATACCTTGCCCAATTATAAAATTATGCCTAATTTTACATGCCCAAATTACGATCATAATTCAACATATAACATATGTCCCAAATTTTAGTTAAATCTGCACCGTACAGAATATTCTCTAAAACCCCCAAATCATATGCACAATATAAATTATGCCAAATTATAACCGTTAATTACCGTGTATATCAAATATCCAAAAGTACGAATTAGGCATATTCACATTAATAGTTATCCCTATTCTAATATAGGTTTTTCAATCCCTTTTCTTCCAAGTCATAATTCGTCATATAAAATATACGCCAAATCTAGATCTTAAGTTACAACATGTATTATGTCCTTAAAATCAGATCTTGAGTTATAACATGCATTAGGTCCCCTAGATTACAAGACATATGTTGTCATACAATAATTTTCCTTCTTCCAAATCTTAAAACATCATATATAGTATGCCTAGATCAAGATCTTAAATTATAACTTATGTTGTGTTCTCAATTTAGTCACAAATCAGTTATGTCCGATTATGCATCATTCAATATTTTCCCCAAATTTAGCGTTCGCGTGTCAATCTCTTATGAGATTTGGCTCAGGCTCATGGTAGCCTGGCTATAGAATAGAAAGAATGAAGAGATATAGAATATTTACAATAAGCTAGATTTACACAAAATACAACAGATTTGATAAACAAGAATAAGATAGATCTACACAGAATAAAACAGATCTGATAAACAGGAATACGCATAATCTCCGGTTCAGATTTATAACCATGTCAAGATCATAATTAAATTTCATATCTGAAAATAACTGTACTCACAATAGGAGAAGAATGATTCTTATATCTGATTTTCTGGAGTTGATTTAGCTTTCCGTTGATGTAGGCATTGGTTTGCTATAATCCTAATTAGATTGGAAGAAGAAGAAGCACTAGTTAGCTTAAGTTTCAGCAGAGTAGCGACGCAATTGATTTATTTTAATATGAATTAGAGCAGAGTATAGGTGTAATGAAATTGTGTGGAGAGAAAGTGAGGTTTGGGGGTGTTTAAATTGGTGTTTAATCAACGTACGAAGTTGGAAATCGCGTCCGCGTGTAGAAAATGAATTCTGCCCTGATCTGGGGGTAGGTCGACCCCTAGGTCAACCCCAGGTCGACCTCCATGGGTAGGTCGACCCCCAGGTCGACCTGCCTGAGTATTTTCCTATGTAAATTCTGAATTTTTGTTGAATCTTCCGAAGGCCATAAATTCTTCATACGAAGTCCGATTTACGCAAACTTGGACTCTATTCCAAGCAGAATTCCGAGACGAACACAATGGCTTAACCGGTTTCCCTTAATTCTTCATCTAAAAATTACGTATTCTTTAATTTGTTACTTTATGTTCATAGAAAATTCGGGGTATTATATTCTCCCCTCCTTAAAGGATTTCATCCCTGAAATCTTCATGTTAAGAAGAATGTGTCCTACCATCCAATCACCCATCTACTCAACCATCATCCAAAAGCATTCATTGTCCTTAGAAAACTTCTAATGTTGTATGAACATATGAAAAAGTGTGTGTATATGTCTCTCATTTAATGCAAGGATTAAGCGGTCTACTGATTCAGTTGACCTCCTCAATGCGAATTATGTTAGTGCCATGAGTCCAATTATGTATGCAAGAAATCCTATTTGATACACATCATTTCTATATGAGTGCATAACCATTCATCCAAATGTAATATCCATGTGATGAGTCAATCTTTTTTCATCCACAAAAATTGAAAAATGCACACACGTCCATATGCAGTATGAGAGTGCTTTTGAGCCAATCTAGTGCTAGTGTGTGTATATGCATCCATGAGCAACCACTAGCAACCACTTGCAACCATCAAACATAACATGTCTCAAACACATATTTACACCCATTAGTTTCTACCTAAAGGTCGAAGACTCGATCGATAGGATACAACCGAGTTATAGAAGCAAGTACAATTAAAACAAAAGCTTTGTTCCCATTAGACATCGGTTTAAGAGAATACCCCCCTTAGTATCAACCCCGAAGACCGAAATCAACATCAGATTGACACTCAGAGAATTACCCCCTTTAGACAAATGTCAATCTAGAAATCTACTTCATGCTTTGAGTAAAAACCCCTGTCCTTTTCAGAAATATTCAGATACTTACAGATTACTAGTACAGATTAGATTATCGAATGATTCTTAGGAAATTAAGCATGATAAAACCCCCACCATATTACGGAAAACCCAGAATGTATGCATCATAGTCAACTTAACGTCTAACACGGATACCCTCAAACGCCAACCTATCACAAACAGATGAGTCGTAACCCTTATGGGGTTTGGGACTATAGCGGGATCAGAAACAAGACTAGTATTAAAGTGCAGAGTTTCAATTACGGAATCAAAATGCCAGAATCAAAAAGAGTTTTAACTCCATAATAAGATAAGGAAATTAAACCTTCTACAGAAATTTTCCTATTTCTATCCTATCCACTAGCCTCAAGAGTGCTCGCATGCCCTCCAGAAGTAGGTCCTGTCCTCTGCCCTTGCCCTCGTTTCTTCGTGCAGTCCCTAGTGAAGTGTCCCATTTCACCACAGTTGAAGCAAGCGCCCTTCCTTTTTCTGCAACCCTTGTTCAGATGAGTCAAGCTTCCATAAGTAAAGCACTTTTTCTCCTTCTTATCTTTAGACTTTTCGTCCTTCTTTTGTGTTTCCTTTTTGGGCCATGCTTTCTTGTTCTGTGGTCCTTCGAGCTTTTCTTCTTTCTTCTCGCTTTTGGCTTCCTCTTCATGCATTAACGCCATGTCAACCAATTTCTCGAAGGTAGCCCCATGGGAATGTGGGTCATAGCCAACCTGTGTAGAGGCTCATTCAAACCTTTAACGAATCTCAGGGCCTTCTTTTCAGGTGTATTCACCAAGTCTAAGCCAAATCTCACCAATTGGTTGAACTTGTTGACATATTCCTTTATCGATAAATTCCCTTGCTTCAATGCTAAGAACCTCCCCGTGTATAAATTCTCTTCTGCTCGTGAAAGAAATTCCTTCTCAAACCTATGCCTGAAATCCCTCTATGTCTCCACTGGACGCTCTCCATTCGTGACCTCCCACCAAAATGAGGCTTCGTCCTTCATTAACCAAGCAGCTAGTTGGACCTTCCTTCCATCTTCTATCTCAAAGATACCAAATAAATCTTCCACCTCCTTAAGCCAATTTCGAGCTTCAACAAATGTCTCTGACCCATGAAAAAGTTTCCCTCCCATCGCCCGAAAGTCCTTGCATATCTTCGGAAAAGTATCAACGTGGGGAGGGGAGGAGGAGGAACGTCTGCTGGGCCAACGGCGGCGGCCCTTGCCTCTAGATACCTTTTGAACCAATTTGATATTGGTATGCCCTCGGGTATCTCGGGTAACCCAGACATGCTGAAAAGAAAAAGGAAAAGATTCAAAACGGAGAATCGAAAGAAAGATACATGGCTCTTGTGGATTATGTTTTTCAAAATAAACACTACTTTTGAAAGTACTTCCTTTTTAAAACCTTTTTGAAAATAGGTTTCAAAAACTTTTTATCAAATCTGGTAACCTTCAGCTCTGATACCAAGTGTAACACCCTGCTTCCGTTAAGGTCACTCGCAAAGGGAATGCCTTAACTTCGGTGGAACGTTATAAGTAAACAGAACAGAAATTTACAAGACAGATAAAGTAGTACTTGAAAATTTTATAACTTTATTACAACTAAAACATAAATAAGTTTGGTTACATCTTTCAAAACCACAATATCGGAAATCAAGTACATAAATTTCGGTCTTGTACAAAAACCTTTAGGATGCATAGTTTTTAAAGCCATAATCCCCAACATAAACTGCCATGGAAAGATAGAGTCGAAGCCAAACAATACTTCAAACACTTCAAGTAGAGGGAGTCTGAATCAAGCTCCTATGTTTCCACCCTGAGCACCTGAGGGGGAAACGGAAAGAAAAGAGGCGAAACAAACTAGTTCAGACATAAGTCTGGTGAGTCCAGTGACTTTCAGCATATAAACAGATAATAGTACCATGACATGTAAATAAAATTGGATGAAAGATAACCGTTACAAGAATAGCAATTTAACAGAAGAAATAGAATGATATAGGCTAAGCTAAGCTTCTTACTTAGTTTTCACTTCTCTGCACTAATGCTAGTACAACAGGATTAGGTGTTGTCCTAATGTCTAAACAGAAAACAGAACGTTCTCTTCAGGAACTTGAAGCTAGTAAAGGGCCTTTACCACCCAAACAAAGATAGACAGTATAGAAACAGAATGCTAATAATGGGCCTTTACCACCCAACCTAATGGGCCTTTACCACCCCAACAGAGACAGACGTACAGAAACAGAAGCAGGAATGGAATCAAAGACGAAAACAGAATAATCCCTACGGAAACATAATATTAGAATTAGGTGTACATTAGTAATGGGTCTTTACCACCCCCAACATACGGTACCACACAGAAACATACAGGTGTTACAACCCCAACAGAAACAGACGGTACCCCAACAGAAACAGATAGAACTAAGTGTAACCTAAATTCTACCCCAAGCGATCGACTCCCTAATACATTAATACCCTGTGCCGGCCCCATAGAAGGGTGTAAAACTCCCAAAAGTGGCAACCTATAGACACAAACCTATTTACAGATGTCACGGTGTCTTACATCCTCAGAGAAAAACGGATCCATGCACGCACATGACCCGGTTGGAATGATCCATTAACCCCCCTCGCGTTTATCAGAGTGAACCTCTTACAATTAGTTTAGTAAGCGTGCCCGGACCCCCCTTAGTGTTGGGTCAAAGTTTTAACACCAGAAAGGGTTACTGACTAATATGGGTCCCAAACAACAGATGACATAAGTAATTACCCCTCCTAACCTTGTGTCCCCAGACTAACATATTTCAGATTAACTTGCTTACAGATTTCAGATGTACAAAGTTCAGATTAACTAGTTCTTAGATCAGACATACAGGTTAACAAGCTTTCAGACTAACGGATCAGATATACAGGTTAACAAGTTTTCAAACTAACAGATCAGATATACAGATTAACAGACTTACAGATTGTTTCACCTAACCTTTTATTGGGCCTACAGATTTACGAAATGGGTTTATTAGATTCATCAATCCAGTTGTTTTAACCCTATTCACCCAACACGTTTTAGGTATCACATTTATCTTAGATTTGCATTAATTAAATATTAATGCACAGACCTCTCACATTAGGTCGGTAGCTTGTGGCCGCTAGATGTGCCGGCCGGTTCCGTGTAGACTTCTGCCATAAGCCAGACCTAACCTCGTGTCTAAGCATCTTTATGCCTACAACCTCTCACATTTGACTGATAGTTTGCGGTTGTGGTTAAGTCGGTTGGTTCCGGGCAGGCTTTTACCGCAAACGGAGTCTAACCTCATGTCTCAGCATTCTTATTTTAGCCAACACTACAGATTATGTAAATATCAGACTAATTATGCCAATTCAACAAATTAACTTCGTTACAAGTTACATCAGATTATTCAAAGTTCTATTAACATGTTTTGCCCAATTTTAGATCGAGCCTACAGATTTCATACCCAAATTACCGTATTCAATTTTCAACAGATTTAGCAGATTAGGCAATTTAACAGATTTAATCATCCCTTGAAATTCCATTGACATACCTCGCCCAATTATAAAATTATGCCTAATTTTACATGCCCAAATTACGGTCATAATTCAACATATAACATATGTCCCAAATTTTAGTTACATCTGCACCGTACAGAATATTCTTTAAAAAACCCAAATCATAACGCATAATATAAATTATGCCAAATTATAACTGTTCATTACCGTGTATGTCAAATATCAAAAAATCCGAAATAGGCATATTCACATTAATGGCTATCCCTATATTAATATAGGTTTTTCAATCCTTTTTCTTCCAAGTCATAATTCGACATATAAAATATACCCCAAATCTAGATCTTAAGTTACAACATGTATTATTTCCTCGAAATCAGATCTTGAATTATAACATGCATTATGTCCCCCAAATTACAAGTCATATGTTGTTATACAATAATTCTCCATCTTCCAAATCATAAACCATCATATATAGTATGCCTAGATCTAGAACTTAAATTACAACTTATGTTGTGTTCTCAATTTAGTCACAAATCAGTTATGTTCGATTATGCATCATTCAATATTTTCCCCAAATTTAGCATTTGCGTGTCAATCTCTTATAAGAATTAGCTCAGGCTGGTGGTAGCCTGGCTATAGAACAGAAAGAAGGAAGAGATATAGATTATTTACAATAAGATAGATTTACACAAAATACAACAGATCAGATAAACAAGAATAATATAGATCTACACAAAATAAAACAGATCTGATAAACAGGAATACGCATAATCTCCAATTCAAATTTATAACCATGTCAAGATCATAATTAAATTTCATATCTGAAAATAGCTGTACTCACAATAAGAGAAGAATGATTCTAGGATCTGATTTTCTGGAGTTGATTTAGCTTTCCGTTGATGTAGGCATTGATTTGTTATCTTTTAATCCTATTCAGATTGGAAGAAGAAGAAGCACTAGTTCTAGCTTAGGTTTCAACAGAGTAGCGACACCATTGATTTATTTTAATATGAATTAGAGCAGAGTATAGTCATAATGAAATTGTGTGGAGACAAAGTGAGGTTTAGGGGTGTTTAAATATGCGTTTGATCAATGTACGAAGTCAGAAATCGCGTCCAAGTGCAGAAACTGAATTCTTACCAGATCTGGGGGGTGGTCGACCCCCGAGTCGAACTCCCTGGGTAGGTCGACCCCCAAGTCGACCTTCCTGGGTATTTTCCTATGCAAATTCTGAATTTTTGTTGAATCTTCCGAAGGCCATAACTTATTCATACGAAGTCCGATTTATGCAAACTTGGACTCTATTCCAAGCAGAATTCCGAGACGAACGCAATGGCGTAACCCATTTCCTATAATTCTTCTTCTAAAAATTAAGTATTCTTTAATTTGTTACTTTATGTTCATAGTAAATTTGGGGTGTTACAAATTTCATTAACTCCATTTTAAATTCTTATTTCGAACCTCATATTCCTTTATAAATATTCTTATCTGCAAAATATTGATTTAAATCCCTTATTCATATCAAATGTGAATAATATTTCATCGATACAAACAAAACAGTTTAATTTCACATTTTAAAACAATATCTCAGATCCAAACTCTATTTATACTTCTATTTACAGAATTATTCGTATAGGATCTCATTTTATTTTCAACACTTAATCTCATTGAAAATTCCCTTTATAACATCTACCTTCACATACTATTTTAAATATCGTTGTTAAAACCGATTTTACTTCTCTATATAAATTTTGATTTATATATTCCATTTATCAAATGATAAATATTTTACTTAATGTATAAAATAATATTTATAAATTTATCTTCTCATATTAGCTATTAAAACATGTCCTATTTAAAATCTACTTTAAACTCATATCTCATTATTCTTTTATATCTTGCCATTTCCTTTTTATAATTATATTTATTTTCCAAATATTTCCCTTTTATAAAATCAATTTATTTTCCAAATATTTCCTTTTATAATTCTATTTATTTTCCAAATATTTATGTTTTATAATTCTATTTATCTTCCAAATATTTCCGTTTTATAATTCTATTTATTTTCCAAATATTTATCTTTTATAATTCTATTTATTTTCCAAATATTTCACTTTTATAGTTCGATTTATTTTCCAAATATTTCTGTTTTATAATTCTATTTATTTTCGAAATATTTCCCTTTTATGATTCTGTTTATTTTCCAAATATTTCCTTTTTATAAAATCTATTGATTTTATAAGATATTTCCTTTTAATAAAATCTATTGATTTTATAAAATATTTAAATTTAATATCCACTTTAAATTTTCCTTTAATACATTCTAATATTTACTTATGGTATTTAAAAATACAAACAAAAAGGATCTATCATCACCTAGGCACACATAATCAATAGTAGATTAACTATCACAATATATGAAAAATAGTAATATAAATGTTGAGGAATTCAGTTGGATCCATCCAACCCGTTTCCCTGCATCCACACATGTTAATCAACATAAATAACACAAATATGAAACATTCTATTAAACAGAATCAATATTCAATTAATGATATATATATATATTTCAACCAATTGACTAGCAATTCACTCAAAAAATTATCACACAGAAATCAATCATCATTTATCAATACCAAATTACGTTTATGAAACATAAACTGAATTGAATTAGTGAGTTTACTCTCATTGGTAGTTTATTGTTAAATAACGATAAACTATCGTTGATTCAGTTCAGGCAATTTGTTTCGCTAAAAATTGTAACGAACTCTAATTCACTCCAAATCAGTTTCATTGTGTAGCCCTCGTCCATACAATCTCAACAGATCCTGTTTTTTCAAATTTGGATAACATATGATCCAGTTCTTATAATTTAAAATTTAATACCCTATTAAATATTAAATTTAAACAAATTTAGCAATTGGGCTTTACCTCTTAATTAGGTCCAACCATCCACGTTAAAACCATCCGCTCCCATTCCATCTTCTTCAACATCGATGTCTGCTCCAATAACAACAGGCCATTTTTGAATTTTAGCTTCCACTTATCTCCATCTTTGCTTAGCCATTCCAAAATTTGAAATCACCATAATTCTGATCATCATCCTCTCCACCACCCTACGCCAAACAGACAGCCTCCGAACTCCAGCATCGAAATCTTCATCTAAAATCATGTAAATTCCTCCCTACCAATTCTGCTTCTATCTTCGTCGACCAAATACATCTCGCACCCTTCCGAAGCTCGCGATCTCCAGACCTTCGTGCTACTGCTACCTCAAACTCGCGACATTTACTTTCAACTTATACCCCAAAAATTTGAATGCAAGTTCCATAAATCAGCACAAACTCAAATTCATTATTAACTCAAGTTTAAATCTGATGTATCTCGATCGAACTCCAACCCTAGAAGACGCTGTCGCAAAAGTCGAACTCCAAAAAGCAATCGAGTTTGAAAAAATATATACCACATTGAAGAGCTTGATCTCAGGAGCATAGATACATATATTTCAGAATTTGTAGGGTTTTATATGATTTGATATCAATTTATGAAGATCAAATAATTTAGTGGAAGAAAAAAAAGTCTTGCGGCGGAAATAGTTTTGCCAGAGAAAATGAGAAGTTAGGGTTAGGATAATTTGTGGTGTATTTATAGGGTCGATTGGCTCGCTTAGGAAGCTTCGTTCATTTTTCTATTAATTTATTTTGTGATGCTGCCATATTTGTCAATTAAAAATCCGTGGGATCACATTCAATATCCAAATTCGATAAAAATGGACATGCAGCTATAGTTCGACATTACGGACCAAATGAAACTTGTTTCGTCAAATTCCGAGTCCGTTTGCTCACATACCGTATTTTTAAAGTCAAATTATTGACTGTATTTAAGAATAAAATCTCGTACGGCCACATACTGACTCCAAAAATCACGAAACTTGAAATCTAGCAATAATGTAATATTCCGGATCGAACAAAATTAATTTCGTCGAAAGGGAGATTGTTTACAAAAATAACTATTTTCTAAGTCTCTAAATAAACCAGTTAAACATTAATTTATATAAAACAGTTAAATTAAATAATAATCATTTATGTAACGACCAAAACTCGCCCTTATGGGAAAGCCCTGATTGAGTTGATAACACGACAAATCAGAACACAAAAAGAAGAACATTTCATTTCTTATTGCAACAATTTACATTAGAGCACAAGAATATACAGAGTATGAACAAATAGTATACGTTTGATAAATATCAGAGATTTACAAATTACAATGCAGCGGAAAATAATACGAAACACAACTGAAAGAGATACACGGATATAGAGTTTTTCGAACATCATTCCAGCTGTAAACTAGGATCCTGTATATATAAATCTACAAAACCAAAACTACTAGCTGCCCATGTGGAAAATAGGGGCACCCGGAGTTTAGGTTAAAACAATAAACTCCAAGTCAGTCATGTGACTAGTGTGAGAACTAAAACAGTTATTTAAAACTTTACATCAAAATAAAGTAAATCAACGGACCACGCTGCATAACACAGAACGAGTTTCCTCCCAAGAATACCATTGCATATAACGAAACAACACAATGCTTTTTGCAAAAATGAAGATATTATAAGACACATGTCCCATCACACAATGCACTGCAAGGCGTAGGATAGATTTTTACCTTATAACAGCCAAACATGCTTGGTACATTTAAAACAAATCATTTTGATACTATTATAGTGTAAAGTGTATGAAAAACAACTTCAAATATAAATGTATCAATCATAGATGGTATAGTGCCCTATCCCACTATGTCGCCATGCTAGTTCTACAATTAAAACAGCAAAGTCACTTATTGGAAGTTGGATTTCTATCTGTGAACCAAGGCAAGGGATCATCCTTACCGCTTCAAAGACAATCTAGCCCGTGTCTCAGGCAAGCGCGCAGGCAAGCCTTGGATTGTCAGGACCGGTCCACACAGAGTGGATTAAAATGCCTGAACAATACGTTTCCCTGCCCTATATGGCGTAAATGAGCCAGATGACTCAATATCCATCGGCTCCATAGTAACTGATATATCCGAGGTGTCCATCATCCACATAAGCAAAACGTCTGGGCTTACAAAACCTTAACACCACTCCTAGCTAGAAGGAAATGCATGTCCTCCCTGAGGTCCTCTCCCGTTTCTGGTTCACAGTGGGGTGTGAGGCTCGCGAATTAATACTATACACAAATCTATGCTATATTAAAGCCGTGCTTTGATCATCAGCTACAAGACTCTGCTTTTCAACAGATGCCTTCATCATTTGGATCTCATCATGCTACATAGGCAATTCACGCCGTGAAACTAATGTCTATCAATCACACAGAATGAAATCCAATGTCAGACACACGTCCATTTACAAGTTCGTTCTGGGTCTGAACGAAACCGGAGGCACCTTATTCCTCGACCCATATGTCCAATCATCCAAACGATGTGAAGACCTCCGGTCTTCGACCACCATCTTCATCGTCGACTTATCGTCAATTCATTTTGTTCAGAATGGGATAAACCCGGTCTTTCTGAATAACTCGCGTTTATAATAAACAAGTGCTATAAAACACAACATATGCCTCTTTCCAATCCAGAATATTCTTTTATTCAAATATTCTCATCTTTAGGGAAATGTTCCCATTAATTTTATCAATGATAAATTCTTTAATCTTTCATTGGATATCAATTCAAACCAAATTAAGGTTTATCCAAACTAGTCGGGATTAGCGATCCTTGCCGAAGTAATCCTTTATTTTATCTCTCAATCCCAACCTATTCATCCCATGAAGTAAAACCGGTAATACTTCATATCTAACACCACGGTGTTATTGGTAAAATAAATTACCATTTCACATTCAAATCTAATTAAAGATTTAACTATGGTTTGGAGCAAAACTGGTGATACTCCATTCTCGATCATTTCTTGAATTTGATAATTTTAGTTATCAAATTCACCTTTCAATCTAATTAAAGATTCATTAAAACTCCATTTAGTTTTATTCTCCAAAAATCAATACTTAATGATTATTCAAATTCAGGTAATAAATCCTGCCTTTAACTGGGTTAAAGAACTAATGTCGTTTAAAACACAGCTCATGATAAACCCAAAATCACGTTCAATTAATTATGGAATCTTCACGGAAAACAGGTCAACATATATAATTGATATAAACTTCCATATCCGACTAATAATATAAATGGAATAACAACAAAGCCTTTTAAATTCCATATATATTAGCAGTCTTCCTCCACAAAAATTCACTTCGATTATTACCAAATCGAATTCGATTCCATTCCAATTTTTTTTATTAAATTGGAAAATTTTACATTGGAAATTTTCCATTAAATATTAGTTAAAAGATTTACAAATTCCAAATCACATTTCATTGTAAATTGGGTTAAAAAACGAATGTCATTAAAAACACAGTTCACAATAAACCCAATTCACATTCCATTTTTATTCCAGTTACTAAATATAATTGGAAACTCCATTAATATTAATTAAAAGATGTATTCTTTTCACATGGGGTTTAAGAACAATGTTAATGAAGACACCATTCACGACAAACCCAAAATCCAACTCTTTCATTCAATTTCAATTAAATTTTGACTGATTGGAAACTTTCGCTAAATCTTACTGAAAAGATTTATTCTTTTCTCTACTGGGTTTAAGAATAGTGTTACTTAAGACACCATTCACGAAAACCCAAAATCCCATTTGATATTATATACAAGACTCTGAATAGAAAATATATCGGCTTATATTCAATATCAAATTATGAAATCAACAAATATCGTATTGGGAATAACGATATATATATCTTCCAAATTCCCATATCAATATCCATATAATCACGGAATCCAATATCGAAATATTCCGAAGATAATTTCGATTCAAATCCATTCCAATTCATGTATTGGAAATTTTGGTTATTTTTAAATCGGTTTTAAATCCAATTTATTTATTTAAAAAAATTGGATTATAATTCTAGTTCATAACTAGTTGATTTTGATAAAAAAATATTTTTATCTTTACAAACATGGATTTTTTCACCCAAATTCTTTCCAAATCATTTATTATGATTTTACACAAATTATTGATATTTTTTATATTTTTATCAAGGCCCGTAGAGTCGATTTCCATAAACGGTCATCGAACTACACTTACAGCAACCTTTTCCAAATTTGATTTTGAAATAATTCCAAGTCAATCCATTAGATTCCAAAGTCCATATATTTGTTGGAAAGCTGTTTTCGATATGAACCTTATTGTTTTGGTTATAGGAGAATCCGGCGGTCGGATCTCCCGTAATGTCAATTCAAAGTCAATGATCGAAATTTGCGAACTGCCGTGGCCCGTTGCATTCTATTCAAGCCATTAAATATATATAATATATATTACATATATTTCGTCGATTTTCATTTAAAACATATTTTATAAATCGTTTTAAATTCGTTTTCAAAACGATTTCAACTTCATATTCAATTTCAAATCAAAATTGAATATTCCATATCATTAATATATAAATTATAATATTTTCAAAACATTAAATTTTGAAATCACTTCCTTTTAGGTATTCATTGTAAAAATGAATAAAATTGATATAAAATATCGTTCACGTCAAAATGCTGTTAATTTAATCTATGCAGCTTTATATATTTAAATATTTTTGTGTCTACCCCGAATCGGACATAAAAATCATATTTTGATCCATTACTAAATATTATTTTAAAATATTAGTTATTTTAGAAAATTAATTACTCGTCATTTTAAAATATTCTTTTATTTAAAATATTAATTCTTTCCGAATTGGAATCAGACAAAGTCAATTACCATATAATATTATTTATATGGATTTCATACAACACATGTATACAACAACAATGATAAACAATCAACCATCATCCATAGTGTAATTTACAACTGTATAAGCGTTAAAAATAAATAATTAACATTACAATAGTCTGTCAACCAATCAATTGACATACAACTAAACAATTGGGATTATTGTACGCCAAATATCATCCCAATCCCATAAATGGTTTCAATCAACACACACAGATTTTATTTGTGCAGTGGGACGATGTGTAAAATATACCGTACCAATCAATATCAGTCAAATAAGTGTACATGAACAAATCGTCTGATTTGAAAATGAATATTTATTCATATTCCCATTAAAAATTATATTTTTAACGATAAATTATTTATTTCAACACATGAATATTTTATATATTTTATTTATTCAATTAAAATGACATTTTTATTTTCAAATATTATATTCAACACATGAATATTTTATACAGTTCATTTACACAATAAAAATGATATTTTTATTATTCAAATATTTTATTCAACACATGAATTATTTCATATAGTTCATTTACACAATAAAAATGATATTTTTGTTATTCATATATTTTATTCAACACATGAATATTTTATACAGTTCATTTACACAATAAAAATAATATATTTATTATTCAAATATTTTATTTAGCATACGAATATTTTATACAATTCATTTACACATTAAAAATGATATTTTTATTATTCAAATATTTTATTCAACACATGAATTGTTTTATTTTGCATTTCACATCACAATCACAATCAATTTCGACAACACAAAAAAATCAAACAAGTCATCTATGGTCTGTGGACGACGGTGTTAGGAGCTACTAAGCCCCGTCTGCAACTTAATATATATTCAAATGTAAAATAATTAGTAAGAAGGAGTTCTCACAGTCGGTTTCCACTCTATCAGATTTATTTCTGAATTTCTAAACAGTTGGGATTTGAATTTACCTGCAATTTTAACATGCTCTAAATTGGACCTGGTTAGTCTTATTGCGAAGCTCTCGTCTCCACGATCGCAACGGATCCAGTTTCGCTGAATTTGGACCTCATTTGTAAAAGTTATGATAAATTATACCTTTGATAACAATACGAGATAATTAATTAATAATTAATTTAATTAAATTTCCTAGTTATCTTCTACCTCCATCATTTTAATCTCCTGGCCAGGAAAACCCAACGTCGATGTTTAACTTCCGTCGTTGTTGCCACCACAAGCCACCAGGGTTTGATCGCCATGTGCCACGTGGAAGCCGTGCTCGAGCTCCACCTTCGACCGTTACAGCCAGATCGATGGCCCATCCTCCTCCCCACGGCAGTTTAAACGATGCAGCTTCTTCACTAAATTCCAGCCACTTCAGGTAGCCAACGACGATCACCACCATTGATTGCGATGACCTCCACTAGCTGAGCAATTTCCCTTAGAACCCCTTGCATGATTGTGGCTGTGGAGGGAGATCGGAGGGTTTCCTTTTGGGAGCTCGTGAATCGTGTTTGGTATTGGCGGCTAGGGTTTCCAAAGAGGGCTGAGGGTTGGAAGGGGGTATTTATATTAATTAATATATTATTTAATTCAATTAAAATCTCAAAAGTGAATTTCACATTTAATTTCCAAATCAAACCCAATGAATGTCGCCCCTAGCCAAATACCCCCAATCTAGAGACAACGGGATATGTTTCATAACCCACTTCAGCTGTTATGATCAGTTTTTCTTTACATTAAAATATAAAGCAATATATATTTAATTTAAATGTACATTTTAATTTACCGGGGCCATATACTGACTCCAAAAATTCCATAAAAATAAATATAGCTATGTTTTGACGATATGGTCATAACAAAACTAATTTCACTGAATTTTGAGGCCGTTCGAAAAATGGCCATTTTCTGGTCGATCCAACTAAAATTTAAATTACCAAACACATTTAAATTTACTACGCTTACGTATTGAATCCAAAAATTATGAAAATTGGAACCTAGCAATAATTTGAAAATCCATATCCAACAAAAGTGGTCTCGTCGAAAATGGAGGTCGTTTGCAAAATGACTATTTTTAAGGGCTATATATTAAATAAATTCCATAGCGACTATTCTGAATTTTCAACTGGACATAACTTTTTATTTCCATTGTGAAATCTGGATTTTACACATTCGTTTGAAAGATATATTCAAACAGATTCAAATATTTCTTGTTTCACTAAAATCCGGTTTATTTTGAATCATGTGCATTCATTTGAAATTTGAAATCAAATTTTCAAACTACCACACCATTTTCAATTCCTTTTATAATTAAAATAAATATTTATATTCTAACTTCGATTTAAATAAATTTATACGTTCTAATTCTATTCAAAATAAATTTCTAGTCATTATTATTTAAACTAAATCATTTTAAATATTTAAAATTCATTAAAATTGCAAAAACAAAAAAATTTAAATTGGTTCTGATTTTCCGGGTTGTTACAATCTCCCCCACTTAAAATCTTTTCGTCCTCGAAAAGGAATGGAGCTGAAAGTTGTTTTACTAACCAACTCAATTTTCAGTTTGGCTTTCATTCTTTAACTTTTCAGTTTCTAAGAATTTTCCAATTCTTCAAAAATTTGGCCAACACACTAAATTTTTGAAAAATTTAGCCAGAACTTCCTTGTACGGGGAAACATTTAAAACCGCAACTAGCTACGCTGGGCCCTCTTCATCCAAAAAAAGAAAAAGAAAAAGAAAAAGCCAATTGGCTCATAAAATCATCCAAACCCAAGAAATAGTAAACATGTACCTATATGTCCGGCATACAATTCTATTCCTCTTCTCTGGCCTCCTTGCCATAACTTGTTCAATGTATGTACATGTGTATGCATGCAATTTCAATCAATTTTCAATTCAGTTCAACATCTGATTCAATTCGGCTTTATGGTTCAAAATTTTAATTAATAAACCAGTAATCAAACAACATAACCAACAATCAATTAGGTAATTATCGGTTAAAACACATAACTTATATATATATATAAATCCATTTTTGATGCCAAGTCACAACAATAGACGTTATCTATGTTTTGGTTCTCACACCAGTCAGTTGGAAATATATATAGACATCCCACTTTCGAAACTCAAACATGAATTCTGATGATGCAGCTACAATCATAGAATCATCTCCGGGCGTCTAGAGTGTGATTCTATATATATCCAGTATATTAAAACTTCGTATATACGTTCATGACGCGTATATGCAAAATCTCATATACTCGGTTGTCCAAAATAAAATAAAATAATATAGTCAAATACAAATAATTAGATTAAATTTTCAAAACAAAATTTGTTTTTTATTTTATTTTAAAAATAACACTCTTACAATTCATTCTAGGATACCACCGATCACATCTCTAACGAGTCATTCTTATTGGAGATTACTAATCCAATCTCTGATGAATTGTTTCGTTTGGTTCTAATGTGTCTTGTTCTCGAGCTCTGTAAACCAAAGCTCTAATACCATGTGTAACAACCAGAACTTCCTCGGTCTCCGAAGACAAGAGAAATAACAGATTGTCTAAGAACAAGACTAATTGGAACGCAAACAGAGGAACATTCCATCGTATATTACAACATTTTACATCAGAGTATAAGAATATACAGAGTATGAACAAATAATATACATTTGATATATATTAGAGATTTACAAATTACAATGCAGTAGAAAATAATACGAAACGCAACTGAAAGATATACACGGATACAGAGCTTTCAAAATAACTTTCCAACTATAAACAAGGATCCTGTGAATATAAATCTGCAAAACCAAAACTACTAGCTACCCGTGTGGAAAATAGGGGCACCTAGATTTTATGTTAAAACAATAAACTCCAAGTTAGTCATGTGATTGGTGTGAGAACTAAAACAGTTATTTAAAACTTTATTTCGAAATAAAGTAAATCAAGGGACCATGTCGTATAACACGGAACAGGTTTCCTCCTAAGAATACCAGCGCACATAACAAATAGCGCAATGCTTTTTGGAAAAATGAAGCTATTATAAGACTCAGGTCCCATCGCACAATGCAACGCAAGTCGAAGGATAGAGTTTTACCTTATAATAGCCAAACATGCTTGGTACATTTAAAACAAATCATTTTGATACTATTATAGTGTAAAGTGTATGAAAAACTTCAAATATAAATGTATCAATCATAGACCCATCCCACTATATTGCCATACTAGTTCTACAATTAAAACCTCAAAGTCACATATTGGTAGCTGGATTTCCATCTGTGAACCAAGGCAAGGGATCATCCTTACCGCTTCGATACAATCTAGCCCATGTCTCAGGCAAGCGCGCAGGCAAGCCTTGGATCATTAGGGCCGGTCCACACGGAGTTGATTAAAACGCCTAAACGATACATTTCCCTGCCCTATGGAGCATAAATGATCCAGATGACTCAATATCCATCGGCTCTGTAGTAACCGATATATCCGAGGCGCCTCGCTATTCATCATCCACATAAGTAAAACGTCTAAGCTTGCAAAACCCTGACACCACTCCTAGCTAGAAAGAAACACATGTCCTCCCTGAGGTCCTCTCCCATTCCTGGTACACATTAGGGTGTGAGGCTCGCGAATTAACGCTATACATAAAGCTATACTATATTAATGCCATGCTTTGATTATCAACCACAAGACTCTGTTTTTCAACAGAAGCCTTGATCATTTACATCTTAGAATGTCACACAGGTTATGCACGCCATGCAACTGATATCTATCGATCACATAGAATGAAATCCAATGTCAGACACATGTCCATTTACAAGTTCATTCTAGGTCTGAATGAAACTGGAGGCACCTTATTCCTCGTCCCATATGTCCAATGCAGGAGAGTGGTCCTCACATATCCGATCGATCTCCAAGTATGTCTGGACTATCACCACTTATTACCTCGTCCTAGGTGTACATCTCAATCAAGACATCAATAATCATCCAAACGATGTGAAGACCTCCAGTCTTCGACCACCATCTTCATCGTCGACTTATCGTCAATTCATTTTGTTTAGAATGGGATAAACCCGGTCTTTCTGAATAACTCGCGTATATAATAAACAAGTGCTATAAAACACAACATATGCCTCATTCCAATCTAGAATATTCTTTTATTCAAATATTCTCATCTTTAGGGAAATGTTCCCATTAATTTTATCAAAGATAAATTCTTTAAATTTATTCTTTAATCTTTCATTGGATATCAATTCAAACCAAATTAAGGTTTATCCATACTAGTCGGGATTAGCGATCCTTACCGAAGTAATCCTTTATTTTACCTCCCAATCCCAACCTATTCATCCCATGAAGTAAAATTGGTAATACTTCATATCTAACACCGTGAAGTTATTGGTAAAATTAATTACCATTTAATGTTCAAATCTAATTAAAGATTAAACTATTGTTTGGAGAAAAATTGGTGATACTCCATTCTCGATCATTTCTTGAATTTGATAATTTTAGTTATCAGATTCACTTTCAATCTAATTAAAGATTCATTAAAACCCCATTTAGTTTTAATCTCCATAAATCATTACTTAATGATTATTCAAATTCAGGAAATAAATCCTGTCTTTAACTGGGTTAAAGAACCAATGTCATTTAAAACACAGCTTACGATAAACCCAAAATCACATTCCATTAATTATGGAATCTTCTCGAAAAACAAGTCAATATATATAATCGATATAAACTTCCATGTGCGAGTAATAATATAAATGGAACAACGACAAAGCCTTTTAAATTCCATGTATATTAGCAGTCTTCCTCCACAGAAATTCACTTCGATTATTATCAAATCGAATTCCATTCCATTCCAATTTGTTTTATTAAATTGGAAAACTTTACTTTGGAAAATTTCCATTAAATTTGAGTTAAAAGATTTATAAATTCCAAATCACATTTCACTGTAAATCGGGTTAAAGAACAAATGTCATTAAAAACACAGTTCACAATAAACCCAATTCACATTCCATTTTTATTCCGGTTACTAAATATAATTGGAAACTCCAGTAATCTTAATTAAAAGATTTATTGTTTTCGCACGGGGTATAAGAACAGTGTTAATAAAGACACCATTAATGAAAAACACAAAATCCAATTCTTTCATTCAATTTCAATTAAATATTAATTATTTGGAAAATTTCGCTAAATCTTACTGAAAAGATTTATTCTTTTCTCTACTGGGTTTAAGAACAGTGTTATTTAAGAAACTGTTCACGACAACCCAAAATCCCATTTGATATCAAGCACAAGGCTCTGAATAGAAAATATATCGGCCTATATTCAATATCAAATTCTAAAATCAACAAATATCATATTGAGAATAAAGATATATATATATATCTTCCAAATTCCCATATCAATATCCGTATAATCACGGAATCCAATATCGAAATATTCCGAAGATAATTTTGATTCAGATCCATTCCAATTCACGTATTGGAAATTCTAGTTATTTTTAAAACCATTTTAAATCCAATTTATTTATTTAAAAATAATGGATTATAATTTTAGTTCATAACTAGTTCATTTTGATAAAAATAAATTTTTTTCTTTACAAACATGGAATTTTTCACCCAAATTCATTCCAAATCATTTATTATGATTTTACACAAATTATTGATATTTTTAATAATTTTATCAAGGCCCATACAGTCGATTTCCATAAACGGCCATCGAACTGCACTTACAGCCAGCTTTTCCAAATTTGATTTGGACATAATTCCAAATCCAGCCGTTAAATTTCAAACTCCTTATATTTTTGGAAAGCACTTTTCGATACGAACCTAACGGTTTCGGCTTTAGGAGAATCCGATTGTCGGGTCTCCCGTAATGTCAATTCGAAGTCAATGGTCAAAATTCGCGAATTGCCACGGCGCGACACGTTCTGTTCAAACCATTAAATAAATATATAATATATATTTCATTGGTTTACATTTAAAACATATTTTATAAATCGTTTTAAATTCGTTTTCAAAACAATTTCAGCTTCATATTCAATTTCAAATCAAAATTGAATATTCCATATCATTAATATATAAATGATAATATTTTCAAAACATTATATTTTGAAATCACTTCCTATTCGATATTCATTATAAAAATGAATAAAATCGATATAAATATCATTTACGTCAAAATGGCGTTTATTTAATCAACACAGCTTTATATATTTGAATATTTTCGTGTCCATCCCAAATCGGACACCAAAATCATATTTTGATCCATTACTGAATATTATTTTAAAATATTAGTTATTTCAAAATATCAATTACTTATCATTTTAAAATATTCTTTTATTTAAAATATTCATTCTTTCTGAATTGGAACCAGACACGGTCAATTACATATAATGTTATTTATATGGATTTCATACAGCACATGTATACAACAACAATGATAAGCAATCAACCATTATCCATATTGCAATTTACAATTGTATAAGCATTAAATATAAATAATTAATGCTTATAACAGTCTATCAACCAATCGATTGACATAAAACTAAATAATTGGGATTAGTTTATGCCAAATATCGTCCAAATACCCGTGTGGGGTTTCAATCAACACGCACAGATTTTATTTGTGCACTTGGGCGATGTGTAAAATACATCATCCCAATCAATATCAGTCAAATGAGTGTACATTAAAAAATTGTTCGATTTGTAAATGAATATTTATTCATATGCCGGTTAAAAATTATATTTTTAACGATAAATTATTTATTTCAACACACGAATATTTTGTATGTTTTATTTATTCAATTAAAATGACATTTTTATCGTTCAAATATTTTATTCAACACATGAATAAATTACATAGTTCATTTACACAATAAAAATGATACTTTTATTATTCAAATATTTTATTCAACACATGAATTATTTTATACAGTTCATTTACACAATAAAAATGATATTTTTATTATTTAAATATTTTATTCAACACATGAATATTTTATACAAATCATTTACACAATAAAAACAATATTTTTATTATTCAAACATTTTATTCAACACATGAATATTTTATATAGTTCATTTACACAATAAAAATGATATTTTTATTATTCAAATATTTTATTCAACACATGAATTGTTTTATCTTACATTTCACATCACAATCACAATCAATTTCCACAACACAATACAATCAAACATGTCGTCCATGGTCTGCGGACGACGGTGTTAGGATCTACTAAACCCCATCTGCAACCTAATATATATTTAACTATAAAATAATTAGTGAGAAGGGGTTTTCACAGTCGGTTTCCACTCCATTAGTTTTATTTCTGAATTTCTAAACAGTTGGGATTTGAATTTGCCCGCAATTCTAACGTGCTTTAAATTGGACATGGTTAGTCTTGTTGCGAAGCTCTCGTCTCCCAAATCGCAATGAATCCAATTTTGCTGAATTTGTACCCCGTATGTAAAAGTTATAATAAATTATACCTTTGATAATAATATGAGATAATTAATTAATATTTATTTAAATTAAATTTCCTAATTATCTTATACCTCTATCATTTTAATCTCCTTGCCAAGAAAACCCAGCGTCGATGTTTAACTTCCGTCGCCGTTGCCAACACAAGCCATCAGATCTGATCGTCGTGTGCCACGTGGAAGCCCTGCTCGAGCTCCATGTTCGCCAACCGTTAAAGCCGGATCGATGGCCCCTCCTCTTCCCCTCGGCAGTTTAAACGGCGTAGCTTCTTCACCAAATTCCGGCCACTTCAGGTGGCCAATGACGATCACCACCGTTGATTGCGACGAGTTCTCCTAGCTGAGCAATTTTCCCTTAGAACCCCTTGCGAGATTGTGGCTGTGAAGGGAGATCAGAGGGTTTCCTTTTGGGAGCTCGTAAATCGTCGTTGTGTATTGGCGGCTAGTGTTTCCAAAGAGGGCCGAGAGTTGGAAGTGGGGTATTTTTATAAATTAATATATTATTTGATTCAATTAAATTCTTAAAAGTGATTTTCACATTTAATCTCCAAATCAAACCCAACGAATGTCGCCCCTAGCCAAATACCCCAATTTCGGACACAATAAGATATGTTTCGTAACATAATTCGGCTGTTACGAACAGTTTTTCTTTACATTGAAACATAAATATATATATTTATTTAATTTAATTTAAACATGTATTTTAATTTATCGGGGCCACATACTAACTCCAAAAATTCTAGAAAAATAAATCTGGCAATGTTTTGGTGATACGGTCCTAACAAAACGAATTTCGTTGAATTTGGAGGTCGTTTGAAAAATGGTCGTTTTCTGGTCGATCCAAT
Organism: Allium sativum; assembly: GCA_030737875.1. NCBI lineage: Eukaryota > Viridiplantae > Streptophyta > Magnoliopsida > Asparagales > Amaryllidaceae > Allium > Allium sativum. Next base: position 177,674,817 of record CM060927.1, read on the forward strand.
TCAAATTTAAATTACCAAACACATTTATATTTACTACGCTCACATATTAAATCAAAAAATTACAAAAATTGGAATCTAGCAATAATTTGACATTCCGGATCCAACAAAAGTGGTCTCGTCGAAAACGGAGGTCGTTTGCAAAATGGCTATTTTTAAGGGCTATATATTATATAAATTCCATAGCGACTATTCTGAATTTTCAACTGGACATAACTATTTATTCGCGCTATGAAATAAAAAAAAATACATTCGTTGGAAAGATATTTTCAAACAAATTCAAATATTTCTTGTTTCACTGAAGTCCGGTTTATTTTGAATCCTGTACATTCATTTTAAATTTGAAATCGAATTTTCAAACTACCGCGCCATTTTCAATTCCTTTTATAATTTAAAAAATATTTATATTCTAACTTCGATTTAAATAAATTTATACGTTCTAATTCTATTCTAAATAAATTTTTATTTGTTATTATTTAAAACAAATCATTTTAAATATTCAAAAATTCATTAAAATCCATAAAAAAATTAAATTGGTTCTGATTTTCCGGGTTGTTATAATCTCCCCCACTTAAAATCTTTTCATCCTCGAGAAGGAACCGAGTCGAAAGTTGTTTAGCTAACCAACTCAACTTTCAGTTTGGCTTTCATCTTTCAACTTTTCAGTTTCTAAGAATTTTCCAATTCTTCAAAAATTTGGCTTACACCCTAAATTTTTGAAAAATATCTCCATAACCTCCTTTGTACGAGGAGACATTTAAAACTGCAACTAGCCATGCAGGGCCCTAATCATCCATAAAGAAAAAGAAAAAGCCAAGCGGCTAGCCGACTGGCTCATAAAATCATCCAAACCCAAGAAATAGTAAACATTTACCTATTTGTAGGGCATACAATTTTATTCCTCTTCTCTAGCCTCCTTGTCATGACCTGTTCAATGTATATACATGTGTATCCATGCAATTTCAATCAATTTTCAATTCAGTTCAACATTTGATTCAATTCAGCTTAATGGTTCAAAATTTTAATTAATCAACCAATAATCAAACAACACAACCAACAATCAATTAGGTAATTATCGATTTAAACACATAACTTGTAACAACCCATGTTTTCTGTTAACATTAAACTAACGAATTTTGGAATAATTAATTTTAAATGTGGGAATCAAGGGAAACGGGTTACGCCATTGTGTTCGTCTCGGTATTCTGGTCGAGATAGAGTCCTATTTTGCGTAAATTGGACTTCGTATGAAAAAGTTATGGCTGTCGGAAGTTTCCAGAAATTCAAATTTAAATTCAAAAACGAATTCACTCAGAACCGAGTAGGGAAGGAAATTTCCCGCCCCAGGCCAGGTCGACCAAGGGGTCGACCTTAGTGTCGACCTACTCTATAGGTCGACCTGGGGTTCGACCTACCCCCCTCAGGAAGATTTGAATTAAGCCCAATTCTGAGCTGCTGCTGAGTCATTAGGACTGAGTTGTTTTATTGGATGGTTCAGGTTGCTTCTAGGTTGATCGGATGGCCTAAAATTAATCCTAATCTCTATATAAACACATGTAGACTTAAACCCTAAAACCTAATAAAAATTAGAACCATGGCCGTTATGCTATCACCCTGCAACCTAGAGTAGCCGCCACCAACTAGGAGCAAAGAAAAGCTAATCAACTCAATTCAACTCAAGTCTATAACAACAACAACAAATTTGTCTACTTCAAAGGCGAGCTAAATCAATTTCAGAACACAGATCCCAAAACTCAATACCTTCTTTGAGTTGTGAGTTCAATTTCTTTAATAAGATAATTAACAAGTTAATTGGGTTGAGTCATAATTTGGGTTATATGGCTATGTTTTTGAAACATTGGAAAAATGTGATATTTTATGAATATAAGCTAGTTGTTCGTAATGACAGTTTTTGTTGTGGATTCCTTTATATATGCCCAATCACCTATGTTCAACTTGATTCATGTTTGACATCATTTTATATGCAAGTTTGTGTGTAGATTATATGCTAGTTTCTATGTGAATTGTATACAAGTTTACATGTGACCAAGTAAAATGACTATATGCAAGTTTAGGTAGAAATTGGATTCACATATATGCAAGTTTACACCTTTAGGTTTAGATCTATGATGTACATAGTTTTATGCATGTTTGTGACTATGGCCTATGCAAAGTTTTGGGTGAAAACTATATTCATATATGCAAGTTTTGGGTGAAAACTATATTCATATATGCAAGTTCACACCTTTAGGCCTATGTTTAGATTCATTACAATACCAAGTTTATGCTGGATATGTTGTAATCCTTATTTTAAGTTAGATCCAATTTGTGTGTTATGCAAATTTGTGGTGTTTCTTCCCTTTTATGTGTTAGACTAATTGCTAGTCTAATATATATATATATATATATATATATATATATGTCATGATAAGCGAACGAACAACGTGGGGATGATGGGGGCAATATTGAATATACACATATTGAGAATTGGCATGTAATGACCTTAAAAGGCATACAATTAATTTGAGGCAATAATTGGTATAATTTGTATACCTGAAATAAATGGACATAATTTAGGTGACAATTATGGACATAAGTATATTTGGAATTTATTTACAAATTTGAATAGGGATATTAATCCACTTTGGGGTTAAATAAAGGTGTGTAATAATAAACTGGCTAAGACATGAGGTTAGACTCATTTGTGGTGTAAGACTGCCCGGACCCGCTCGGCAAATCCAGCGGCGACAAATGCTAGTCTAATGTGAGAGGTAAAAGGCATGAATCAAATGTGTAATAGTTGTAAAGACACGAGGTTAGGCTCGTTTATGGTATAAGACTGCCTAGACCCGCCCGGCAAATCCAGCAACCGCAAATGCCAGTCTAATGTGGGAGGTCTTTACAAGGTTACGGTTCTAATGAATTAAGTAACACTTTACTAGATAAACATGTGGTGGGACATGGGGGGTTAAGTGGGTGCCTTAGGTGGCATGTGAAATTAAGTGGGTGCCTTGGGTGGCATGTAAAATACGATTAGATGCACTTAACCAAGTGAAACATGTAAGAAGACATAAATAAAAATGGAGTTAAGTGGGGAAACCTTAGTGGGGACCAAGCATAGGTGGAAGGCTTGTGTCAGGCATGGGGGGGACCCTTATCAGACCAGGAACCCATTAAGTATGTTTGTGGGCTCGACCCAAGTCGAGGACGGGACACGCGTACTGGGTTTGATTGTAAGAGGTCAAAACGTGTTAGCGGTGACAACGCAAATCCAACGGGGTCATCTGCGTGTGTGGGCCTGGGCTGGTAGGTAAGACTTTGTTGCATCGTGTAGGTATAAGCCGTGCATCTTTGGTGGTATCGGGTTGCCACTTTGGGAAGTGATACACCCCACTGTGGGACCGGTACGGGTATCTACGAGTTAGGGAGCCGATCGAATGGGGGTAGTGGGTACAACTAGTGGAGATAGGGGCAGACGGCACCTATGAAGGAAGCTTGGGGTACACGAAACAACCATTATCATTATTAAGCTCTGTAGGTGGGATCAACTTTTAGGGTGTTTGGTGTGGTGCAATGTAACAATTATCTTATAGCGATTAGGTGCGCCTTTAATGTTATCTTTGTTCATCTTATTTCCTTTGTTTGCTCTGTCATGCCTATTGGTTCACAGTCATTTCCTTATTTACCAGCTTATGCCTTATCCTTGTTACTTTAATGATTATATTGTTAAAATTATTGCACTCGCCAGACTTTATGTCTGACCCCCTTTGTTTCCACCTCTTTTCTTCCTCCCCCCCCCAAGGTGCTTAGTGTGGGACTAGCACTAGTGGAGCTTGATTTGGACAGCTTTATCTCTTTCTTTTGGAAGTTGCTTGGATTGATGAAGTAAAGTTCAGCCTATCTTATTGATGGCTATTTTATGTCGGGGTTATGTCTTTTATTTTATGTACTCAGAATTTATTTGTCAAGATGGATAATAAGTGTATTTGGTTTTGTAGTTGGTTTTTGATGTGATGTAACCAAACCATTTCTCCGCTGCAATAAAAGTGGTTTTTATTTTCCAAGTGCCAATATATTTACCTGTCTTGTTTACTTTTCTATTCTGTACACAATAAACGCTCCACCAAAATTAAGGCATTCCCTTTGTGAGTGACCTTAATGGAGTTGGGGTGTCACACGTGGTATAAGAGCTGAAGGTTACCAGAACAGATAAGATATTTTGAAAAACTATTTTTCCAAAAAGCATTTTCATAAAGGATACCTTCAAAAATACGTTTTAAGGAGAGTATTTTCAAGAGAAAAGTTTATTTTAAAAACATAACCCCCAAGAGCCATATATCTTTCTTTCAAATTCTCTGTTTTAATCTCTTCATTTTCTTTTCAGCATGTCTGGAATTCCCGAGATAACCGAGGGGATACCGATACCAGGATGGTTTAGAAGGTATCTGGAAGCTAGGGCCAATGTCGCAGGCCCAGCAAATGCTCCTCCTCCTCCTCCCCGTGTTGATACTTTCGCAAAGATATGCAAGGACTTTCAGGCAATGGGCGAAAAACCTTTTCACGGGTCGAAGACGTTTATTGAAGCTCGAAATTGGCTAAAGGAGGTGGAAGAATTGATTGGAATCTTTAAGGTAGAAGATGGCAGAAAGGTCCAATTAGCTGCCTGGTTAATGAAGGATGAGGCCTCGTTTTGGTGGAAGGTCACTAATGGAGAGCGTCCAGTCACTACAACATTATAGGCTTGTAATAGCATCAGTCCGCCTACTTTTTTAAAACGCTATTCAAACATAAAGTAATCAACGCTATTTGATCTGTCTCAACGCTATTCGACAAAAGGCGGAAAACTAAAATTTGAGCGCTAAAAGAAAATTAGCGCGTATGTACTGGTTTGTCATCTTCTTCTCCTGCAATTATCCGTCTTCTCGAAACTAAGAAACGATTAAACGCCGCCATCATCACCTCCCAAAATCAAAAACATGCACTCCACAGTTCTCGGTCGTGTAACCCTAATCGCCGTCGTCGAAGTCGATTGGTGCCCTAATCCCTCTTTGGAGCAGTTACTCCCAATACCTAAACGCAGCCGGCATTTCAGGTACCTACCAACGCCTCTCATATTCGAACAGCCGTGAGGTATTACTTCATGTTTTTCGTTAATCTTGCTTATTTTTCTGTATGAACAACTCGTTTCTGTCAATGATTAGAAATGGTTGATTTTTATTTTTGTGTTCATTTTTATTTTGTGATGGGTACGGGTTGAGGATCAGATTCGTGAAGGGATACAACCACAAGAATTATTTAAGGATTCAAGAGCATAAGAAGTTGATGTTTTAATCAGATACATGACTGGTACATGTTTATGTGGCAAGGCAGATTGGCAGATCATAAAGAGATTTTTTTTTAATTTCATCTTACAAATATAGCCACATAATCAGTTATGATAATTAAAAGAATTCATATATGATCTATTAAAAAAATAGAAAAAACAAAATATAGCAACATCAAAATGTTTTAAAAGAGGGTTTTGTAGTTGAAATTAAAGAAAAGTGTTTGTTGTTGATCATCAGACCATTCAAAAATGAGTATAAACAAAACCTTGGATGTACAATATTAAGCAGTAGCGTCCTGCATTATGTTTAATGACCTCAAGATAGATTTTCCATGTTTTCTCATCACAATTATTATACCATCTTAACCTGTTCTGCATTCGTTAACAAGTTAAACTAAATGTGGGGTGTCCAAGATGACACGTACACAGTAGACACTTCATATTGAAGACACAGAGAGTGAATAGATGTCTGTATTTAAAGTCAATATTATAGCCTTAATTTCTTAAACTTGATAAATATTAATCTAACTCCTCTTCCTAAATCCAAATTAGCAAATTGATGGATAATCGACAAGGACAACTCGAATTAAAAGCATTGAAGCTGCAGATTTTAAGTGCTTTATGTATTTGAATTCATCAAACCACTTGTTATAATCAGAATATTTACTAGAGAATAATGGCTTATTCATGTATCATCACATATAAAAGTTGCAGTGCGTCTTATTATAGAACATGAATCTCAACCGAGAAAACGAGAAAACAACATAGTATTTGTTTATTTATGCTTTTGTATCAATGATAAAATTAAACATGATATTAGGCTACTAATTTTGGTAAAATACTGATGATTTATATATATATATATATACACATATATATATATATGTATGTATGTATGTATGTATGTATGTATATATATATATATATATATATATATGCTGGCTGCTTCTCATACTGATATATTTGTTTTAGTCTAGAAAAAGTGTGAGCTTTACTTCCACTTTAAATTAATGATTTCGGCATACATCATTTCCATTAGTCTTATATTGATAGTATTTCAACATAGCTGTGTTTTCATTAATTAGAATGCTCATCGAGACTCTAGTACGATTTTTTACCCTCCATATGTAAGCTTAATCCTTTTAATTTCTCATAGATGTGAATATATGGGTCTGTAAGGTTGCATTTGTGGCTTATATTTGCAGAATTGTTTGCTTTACATATTAACGAGTGTTTCTTCAATTATGTATATCAACAAGCGTAAGAAGTTGAAATTAAATTAATATAATTTAGAGTTAAATGTAATTTCCATATGTGATTTTATAGTTTGATAGGAGGAAATGGAAGAATGGGAACTTTTGCATCCTATGTATTTTAATTTTATGCTATGTTTTTTGTATTTACTTGTTGATCATTCTTTGCCCAGGCAGTTGTAGTATGTAATGAATTGTGTTTGAGATTGTTACTTAAAAAAAGAAATACTAGGCATGCTTAGACACCCACATTAATAAGTAACATATGAGACAATGAACATTCTTTTTTGTTTGACATGTAAACCTCCATTGCTTTAAAAAGCTAAGATCAATCAGAGTTTCTCAATTTTTGTTTGCAAGCTAGCACCTTATAAATTTCATTTGAAAGCTTCATTCTTGCTTGTTGTTTCTCTGAATGATTTATTTATATTTCTTTTCTTCTCTAAATTTCTTTTGTTTACTTTCTTTTGCTTATTAAATTTTGAACATGCTTTTGAAAATGAAAAAAAGCAAACAAGTTTGAAAGGATATACAGAAAAAGAGAAAAGAAAGCTAATTAGCTTATCCATCATTTTTTAACATCATTAACACTTGTTATGTTATGTTTGTACGATATTTCCTGTACACTATTGTCTTGATTAAGTCTCTTCATTAGTACTATATATGTTTGCTTACTAAGTTCCACTTTCTTATTTTTATTTATTTATTAAAGACAATTCATTTGAATCATATCTCATGTTTTTATTTCTACTCTTTTATTAGTTTATTTCTCAAACTTCAATTTTTAATGTGGTAACATAATGTAATATATTCCAAAGTAGAATCTATTATAAATTTATGATTCGGATACTATATATCAGTAAATGTTAGGTTAGAATAGACATTTTAAAATAGCATTTGAAACTATAAATACGTGGATGCTAACTAGTAACTACTAAGACTCTGTCGGTGATCAGATAATGTATGTCATATAATAAGAAATATGAGAAGTAAAAAGCTTGCTCGGTGATAAATATTTGTATGTTGAAATATTATATAATACATTTTGCACCACCTAGTATAATGATGATTGATGAATTATCAATTATTATCGACGTGCTTGACATTTTTTGGGTTATGTGAATTATCAAATATTAACTAGTACATCATGTTGAAGTACCATAATGAAGTATTAACTAACTGTATATAATCACTGATGTGCTAGTTGACAATTTTATATAATCTCTATTTGCTATTGTCCTGGGTAGACGTAGATGTACCAAAATTTCTGAAAGTAACTAGGCAGTTTAACTATCAGTTAATTACAGAAGGGTTGCAATATTTGTAGAGCTAAACCTGGTTAAGCTAAAAATTACAGCTGAAGTAACAGTACGATCAAGTTTTCCTTGGAAATGTTCAGTTAAATATTAACCATTAACGGTTGAGTTTAACCTTTAATTTTAAATGTTATTTTTGAAAATGTTATTAGTACCAATACTAGCTAAATTTTTGTGACTGCCATGTTAAATTATATTAAACTAGAATCCTGAAGGTTTGGTTCCATGCATTTTCAAGTATGGTTTAACTAGAAAAATGATAAAGGTGTAGTGAAGGATTATAACATAAGGTGTGTAGCCTTCTTTTTCTTTATATCATAGAATGTTTAACTAGAAACTATATATGTGGCTGAATGTAATGGAGGCAAGGGACGTTGAAGAAAGATAATCTGATTATGGAAGTATTTAAAATATGACTGTAATGATGGGAATATGAATTTAAGAGTAAAGTAAAAGGTTTCTAAACATGAAGACAAAGAATCCTAATTTAGTTGTAGATTAATTGATTGGGGTTTTATTTGTGTTTCTCCCCTTTTTACCTTTTTTTGGGTCATGTATTCAATGTTTCTTCTAGCAAGCATAACATCTGGCCTTTCCTATTTGTAATTTTCTTTTTTGGTATCTTGTAGATGTTGAGATTATACTGGCATATGACTTTAAGTCCTACTTTTTTTTATTTACTAAAGTTAGTTGGTTCAATACATAATTTGTCCCTAAGTTCATTTATCTTGTATATACAGTGTTATGATAAAGCAATGAGGTTATCTGCTTGAGAACATGGTCTATCACATATTTCCCTTACTTCAGTTTTTTTTTCATTTTTTTCTTTTTTTTTCTTTGGTGGCTTCAACACTAAAAACCGCATCGAATTTTACAATGATCCTTTGAATATACAAACATATATTTATTGTGTATGCATTGCTGAAGTAAAAAAGAAAAAGAAGATTAGCGGACTAACTATGATTAGTTTATTATACGTTACTTTTTTGACAGGGATAGTTAGAAAACATCAAATGAGGTGTGTTTTCCTAACAGTTTATTACAATACGGTGTCAGTATTAACTGAGAAGTAGGTTGACAAAATTCAGGGTTTTAAATTTTGAGCATCCATGACGATATCAAATGCATGATAATTAAGATTACACTATTCGTAGCTAATCAGATATGGCCATTATGTACGCAAGTTTTGCATGTCAATAATGATAATAAGCATTTGAAGGAAATACCTATTAGGAGATATATCTTTTTAGTGCAGGCTACTTATGTTGGTTCCCTGTCAAAGCCTTAGGAAGGTCTATATTATGTTCTTGAGGTTACTTGTGCCGAAATAATGTAGCAGGTCAAACACATTAACATACACACAGATATATATATATGTATATATATATGTATATATATATATGTGTGTGGGGGTATATATATATATATATATATATATATATTGGTATACCGAACTGATATGCTAGCGTGTATTTTGTTAATGTAGGAAATGGCGAAAAAGAGGAAGATTACTCGCAAACAAAAACAAGCTGAGGACCCCATGAAGAACTCCTGTATTTTCGCTCTAACTGTAAGCTTAAAACTCCTATATTTTTTTGTTCACTGCTCTTATGCCTTTCAGTTGAATATATCTAATCGTAGTAGTTTAAATGTGGTTGATCTATGTGTTTGAGTTTTGGGTTGACTTTGAGACTCGACTTTGAATTTGCAATCAACATTGTCCCATCCGTAAGTAAACAAAATTTTTGAAGAAAAAGGAAACCTATAATTTTAGTGAGGAAAACATGGAATCTGCAATCCAATAAATAAATAAATTCCACATGGATGTACATAATGTACCAATGCGCCTGCGGAAGTTGGTTACAATCTTGATAAATAAAATGTGATCATCTCCACCAGAAGTAAACTCTTAACGGTCATGGGATTTTAATGGGAAATTTATCCACTAGAAATTAAAAAGAAAACTAAAGAGAAAAACTACATGACTTTTGCAAAAAGAAAAGAAGGGAGAGATTCTTATAGCAACAATTGAAAAAGAAAAATGTTGCATATGACAAATCATGTCAGCGCAGTATGAGTGATTCTTATAACAACAATTGTAATGAAGAAAAATGTGCAATATTACTAGGAAAATTCGGTTCGGTACTAAGATAATTGCATTTGACATGATTTTCATTATAAAATTTACTTGCTCTCCTTCTATTCATGTGGATTTAAATTCATATTTGGTTTTCCGTAAGCTAGCGACTCTGTTTACTGGGATGCGATATAATAAGACATAAATGCCACTCTTTCCTTTCAAAATAAAGTTGATCTTTGGCATTAATGGAAATATATACTTAAAAGTCTGATTTTGTGTCATGTATTTGGTGTCGGAAACAGACATTTCATGTTTTGAAAATCTAGAAATCTGTAGACGATGAACTCCTTTAACCCATGACTAAGTCATGAGAGTCTAAATGTATTGGACAGTCTATTCACCCTTGCACATCTAACCTTTGACCCGTCTCTGAGAATAGGCAAGGCTCGGATTAATGCCGGTAGATAGGCATCTGATACCCTAGATCATGTATAGGGATAAGAATTATAGCTTTGTACAACCAAGCTTATGGCCTAACAAGACGTGCTTTGTAGAGACGGCGGTGAGGGTTCATGACCAATATGCAATGATATATAGGGTTAAAGTTAGATGTTCAGAGATAGATTCCCAAGACATCGATTCTCAGATATCTGAACCAATTCAGAGTTAATTTCATGAATACAACTTCTTCCACGGTATATATCAAGATAAACGAAGTTGACTGTAGAATTGGCTATGAAGATGGCCAAAGAAACATGTTTTTTAACCAAATAAGCAGTGTTTTGGTGAGGATTGAATTTGATGTCATGCTTTTGAATGAGATGTCTTGAGGGGGCAGCCGTGAGAACAACTGTTTCACAATAAAACAAGGACTGGATGGATATAATAGGCGTGGTGGTTGTTTGATTGTGGAGGTTGGAGATGTTGGTAGCTGCAGTATTATTTCGTGTAGAAGGGCTTGTTTTGGAGTAGAAAGCTGGTGATGATGATGGTCAGCAAGGTGATGGCGGAGCAAATTAGAAAATGGGTAATGGTAGAAGTAGCATTGTGGATTGAAATGAAGAACAGTGTAGTTGTTTGCCAGTGGAAGAGGCTGCTGCAGCACGGGGCACCCGCATTGTGTACGAGTATGGCAAAGGAGTGTGTTGGTGTCAGGTTGGAATTCAGGCGAAGCAGTGGTGGTTAGGTGTAACATTGGAAGTGGTGTCACTGTTCGATGTATAGAAAGTGGAACGAACGGGGGATTTAGGGGGTTTCAGCAGTAGGCTCATAGATGTTGCCTTTTTTTATATGTCATGCTATATAGTTTAAAAACAACTGTATATCCATTCATACATATATCATGCTAAATAGTCTTAATTCTTACAACTCAAAAGGAAAATTATCATAGTACAAACCGTGGACAAATATTCAATCACAATACGTTTAATTGGAGATTACTTGTGCTTGACGACCAACTGCGCCATTACTTAGAAAAACATGTATGTCCCGCATTTTTTTCCCAGTAATCGAAACTTTTTATATAAGTGTTCAACAAGCAATATATTGACTAAAATGTAAAAGGAAAAATAACTATATCTTCAAATACAAATTATAGTAACATGAATTGATTCTACAAAAGCTGAGAGTTTCCCAAAGAAGTAATTCAAGATTGTAGAGCTACCGAGCTAGTCAGGATCCGATTTTGCAGAATGTTAAATCTTGTAGGTGGAGTGGCATAATAATATGGCATATCAATGTGGAGTGGTATATCAGGCGTGTGCCGATCCACCAACTCTATCATAGGCCTAGCGAATGTGAAGCAACATGCGGTGAACACACATTCTGACACTGCAGTCCGTAGCGCTGATAATGTTTCCACGTCCCTGCTGCAGTGAAATCGCCAGCATCAGCAATATCCATGGGGCAACATTTCATTCGCTAGCGTGCAGGAGACAGTGAGTTTCCTGAATTGGCTAGCGTGCAGGCGACAGTGAGTCTCCTGAACTCGGACCCCAGTAGCTTGAGGTTGATCAGCATGGAAGCAAGCACTGAAAACGTGGTAATGGTCAAAACGACGCCTATGAACGCGATGAAGGCCAAGTGCTGGGATTCTGGGTCTGCCGTAATGGTGACTATGCACGATATGGTGAACGAGGCAGATTTCTTGGACATGCCGGGGAGGGCAGTGAGCTCGAGATCCATGCGGACGACGAAGATGACGCCGAGGTTGGCGACTGCTTCCAGGATGAGCATGCTGCGGAGGGGAAGATCATCATGGAGAAAAGGGGATCTTGCCCAGCACTGATATATCTTAGAATGGGAATTACGTGTAGGTTTCTTTGAGAACGGGTTTCCAATCCAAATAAAATGACTGCAAGCCTTGTTGATCATGTAGATAAACTTTCTGGGTAGAATAAATTTAATCGAATAACATACTTATATTGAGTAAATAGTAAAGTTAACAATATTTATCCTGCTTGCATGTGTCAAGGACTTCATGTGCCATATAGAGAGTTTTGCAGTTAATTTTTCAAAAATGGAAAGTAGTGGTGAGTACGGATTTTGGTTGAAGTGAGTGGGACACCAAGATAGTTATTGTCAGATGAATGTAATTGAATATTATACATAAGTTATTTTCCTACAAGGAAAGCCCAGGATAGGAATTATTATAGAGGATTTAGAAACAATAAACTGGGACCAGCCTGAGAGTTGAATCATTTGAAAAAATATGGAAAAGTGGTCGTGGTTAGTAATATCAAACTAAGATCTGGATTAAACATAGGTTCGAACCAAGATTTCACGCTTATAATTTTTTTAAAGTGATTTCATTCAAAATAAGAACTGTTACCAGTTAAGAGAAAACATGAAAGTTGGGCTCTAATTTGACATAAATGCATTCCACTGTATACTCTGGTTGCGCATGGGCTAGTGACCTTGTCCACCAAAAAAAAGTTTCTTCATTGATAATAAAGTAGGTATCATCTTTTCTTCCACAGTAAAGTTTCAGGTTCCTGGATACAAGATTGGCGAAGCATATCACTTGCAATCATAATATGTATTAGTGAAGAAAATTGACCCTTTTTAAAATTGGACTGACTTGTTTCTCTTTGTATATCAAAATGAATAGTGTATATGATTAAGGGAAAGAGGAAAGATTAACTTAATTTTTGATACCATCCAAGATTCAAATTGCGCATGTATAACTGATAATGTAAGAAATTATACATTAACAAAAATCATAAGGCTGTAGCGTCTGTTATCATTTTCTTGAAAGTAGAAGACTGATTTTGTTGAAAATATAAAAGGGAGAGAAATAATATAGTTCGAAATCACATCTAATGTGAAGAAAGTGAGATTACAATTATGCAACTAGTAGTAAAAGTTTGGCTTGGGTGGCCATAATTTTATAGTCAGCTCAGTTACACTTTTGTATAAAAAATTATTACAATTTCTAAAGCAATGAAATTACAGTTTCAGTTAGAGGAGCTAAGTTCAGTTAGAGAAATAATAAAATGTTTATTTTATACGAGTGGCTATAGTTTGTTCAAGTTCGTGATCGAAAAACATCTGTCTGACGAGGATTAGGACAAAACAATTTGTACAAGCGAAAATTTGGTTTGGTCTGTGTTCTTTTACATACTAGGAGGGGACAACACAATTAATACACCTATACATAATTATATATTATATATAAGTTAAAAATAGTTTGTTGGACGAAGCTTGCAGGTTGGTTGTCGGATTGATTGTAGGTCAGTGGTGAAGTAATGTTGAAGTATGGATGTTTGTGATTGCTAGATTCAGGGGGAGGATGTTGTAGGTCAGTGGCAGTCTGGTTTGTGGATTGTAGTTTCTGTCAGGTTTGTAGAGGCGGTGTTTTGTTGTTGCGGTTGATGAACTGAGTTTAATGTAGTGGTAGCAAGTGGACAATGATGGTTGAATGGAGAAGGTTTATGGCAATGTGGTTTCAGTTGTATGGAAGAGCAGCTTCAAGTGATTATGGTGAGTGGGCCGAGTCTGTTCTGTTGCTGGGAATTGGCAGATGTTGGAAAATATTTTGAACACAATTTACTCTACTGTTAAAAAAGATCTTTTAGGCACGAAATATGAAATATCTTTTAGGCATGAAATGTGGAGAGTCAAAACCACTTCAAAAAAAAAAAAAAAAAAAAAAAAATGTTGATACAAACACCTGCTTGCCACCGTAGTCAGTAAATAGAAATATAAAACAGCGTACCTCAGTTGAGCAGAATTTATTAGAAAGCATAAAATAAACCAACCTTCCCTTAGTCTCGAACAAGTTCGGCTAAATGCTAATATAGTTAGTTCCCAAAATTTTGACATTACTACAAAGAGTCCTACATCTAAAGCAAACACTGTTTTTGTATACAACCAAAGTCAGAGCGACAACAACCATAGTCCAAATCCAACTATAATTATAGAAGTAGAGTTTGAAACAGTCCCATTTTATAACAGAAATGATATCTGAACTCATATAATTAACAAGCAGGCATTGTTATTGGCTATTGCACAAATGATAATCCCTCCTTTGCAGACCGTATTTAATCTAAATTGCCTCAAGTCATTCTCAGCCCTTTATAAGCGTTGAAGATACTCCAAATTTCATAGCAGACCTTAGCAACATTTTGACGGATATACGTGAACCCGTAGAATTAGATGATGAGCATATATACTTCAGGGAATTACACTAAAGCTAATGGGAGTATGAGGAATAGTTTACAAATAAGAAAACCAAAATAAATAAATAAATTTAAGGGAACAGTTTTGGCTTGAAACTTGAAAAGGCAACTCTAAGTAAAGAAAACATTAACAATCAAACAATCCCTTTTTCCCCCGAGACTGCTCATTTGAAACTGTTTTTGTTGTTCTAAACGCAGGCTACCTGTTTCTGCTTTATTCCTTTTTTTAATAAGTAGATGAGCAAAGAACTAAAATGAAACAACTAGAATACTGAAATGCAATATTTTTCTTTAGCTTCTTCAATCTCAGAAGCATCTATACTACTACTCATTTCATACCTCAGTCATAGATTGTACTCTATAACACATATTAGTAGGGAATGAAATATCAGGAATCGTTAATAATAGAGTTAGAGTTGATAGAACCTGATCCTTGCACATGATTTTGTGATGCACACTAAATTGCATATGTATATGTTGGAATTGTATATGTGATGTATATGTGATGTATATATGCAAGTTTAAATATTTTGAACTAAATATTGTTTATTTTTGTTGTAACAGGACCAAATTTCTTATGTTTTGGAGAAAATATCAAAAGCAAAGCAAGAGTAAATCAAGCATTCGACTACTTTCTAGGTAACTTGTATATATGACATATTATGGATAGAAGAGTTGATCAAACAATATGTATGAGTTTCTTTGTTTGGATATGTAAGAAGTACTTTGAACTATTTGTATGAAATATTAAGTTTGAATATATTGGTGTTGTTTGAATGATATGTATAAAATATTATGTTGTAGTTTACATGTTTGTTGTTTGTGAAAATGTGTTATATTTGTATACATTTGAGAAAGAGATTATGATATATATGAATGTTGTTTGAATTATATGTATGTATTTAAAGGTAATGAAAGAGTAAAAATGGTGGTAGGAAAGTGCAAAATGCTACACAAACTGTATTTGACATTATAGCGTTTAAAAAACTTTGTCAATGCATAAGACAAACGCTATAAAATTTTACTTTTGAACGCTATACAATTGTAGCAATAAACGCTATAGAAATAACAAATAAACGCTACAATAGAGGTATAACAAACGTTATAAAAATTAACAGAGAACGCTATCATAAGTTGCAGTTGGGTGGGAATTCATATAGCGTTTTTGTTTAATAGCAAAGATAAAACGCTATCAATTTTTTACTTTTCATAGCGTTTTCTTATGTGCTATTTAAAGCTGATGGTCTAACATAGCATGTCATTACATGGCGTTCTCTGAAACGCTATCTATGGCTTTAATAGCGTTTTTCAAACGCTATGAAATCTCTTTTTTGTTGTAGTGAGTTGACACATGGCCGGATTTCAGGCGTAGGTTTGAGGCAAAGTTTCTCTCACGGGCCGAAGAGAATCTATACACGGAAAGGTTTTTGGCATTGAGGCAGGGAAATCTATCAGTGAAAGAATACGTCAACAAGTTCAATCAGTTGGCGAGATTTGTCTTGGACTTGGTGAATACACTCGAAAAGAAGGCCTTGAGATTTGTTAAAGGTTTGAACGAGCCGCTACATGGGTTAGCTATGACACACATCCCCATGGGGGCCACCTTTGAAAGACTGGTTGACATGGCGCTTATGCATGATGAGGAGAAAGGCGCCAATGCTAATAAGGCACCTGAGAAGAAAGGGGATCAAAAGAAACCACAACAGCAATAGCAGAACAAGAAGGGTGGTAAAGACAACAATGGCAAGGGAAAGAAAAGATGTTTTAACTGTGGGACACCAGGCCATCTGAGCAAAGCTGTAGGAAGAAGAAGAAGATGGTTGTTTCCACTGTGGCGAGGCAGGACATCTGATTAAGGACTGCCCAAAGAAAGGGCAGAGGGCAGGGCCTACCTCTGGAGGGCAGATTCAGGCTCTCATGGCACCAGGGCAGGCAAGGGGGCAGGTCCAGGCTCTCGTGGCCCCACCGCTGCAAGAACGAGGTAGAACGATTTCCGTTGAAAGTTTAATTTATCTTTTTGATCATCCTATTCGCACAATCTTTGATTCTGGTGCATCGCACTCTTTTATATCTACTGCTTTAGTTGAGTCACTACACCTAAACATCAGTATAGTAGAGGATCCCTTAGTTGTTTCAAATCCAACTGGGGGCTCAGCCTATTTGTCGATGATTTGTTTGGATTTGGAAATTTCTATACTTAGCGTTGGGTTTAGATGTGATGCTTATGTTTTGGGCTTCATGGGCTATGGCTTAATTCTGGGCATGGATTGGCTATCCAGTAACGGAGCCGTCATAGATTGCGAAAAGAGAGAGGTTAGGCTTATGACTCGCTTGGGCAACACTCTATAAGTCTCTTGTAATCCCATGAATTCTATTGTGCTAAGTTATCTAGAATCGCTTGACGCGTCTGTTGAGAATTTGCAGTCTGTTAGAGTGGTCCGTGAATACTCGGATGTCTTTGAGGAAGTAGAGGGCTTGCCTCCGAAGCGGGAGATAGACTTCTGCATATACCTAGTTGATAACACAAAACCCGTTGCTTTACCTGTTAGACACATGGCTCCAAGGGAGAGAAAGGAGCTTAGCAAGCAAGTTAAGGAGCTGCTAGAAAAAGGGTTTATAAGGCGGAGTATTTTTGAATGGGGTGCTCCAGTGGTGTTTGCAACCAAAGCGGACGGTTCACTTCGCATATGCGTTGATTATAGGGAGCTAAACATGCTGACCAAGAAGAATAGGCACCCACTGCCAAGAATAGACGATATTTTCGATCAGCTTGTAGGTGCAACAGTTTTCTCCTAATTAAATTTGGCTATCGGATTTCATCAGCTAAGAGTGGTTGAAGATAGCATTGATAAGACCGCGTTTAGAACCCCAGACGGTTTCTTCGAATGGCTCATCATGCCTTTCGGCTTGACAAACGCACCTGCCTATTTCGTCGATTTGATGAATAGAGTGTTCCGGTAATTTCTCAATAAATTTGCGGTGGTCTTCATAGATGATATTTTGATTTTCTCGAAGAATGAGGAAGAGCATGCTTTGCATTTAAGGGAAGTCATGGATATTCTCTGTGCACATCAGTTAAAAGAAAAATATTCCAAGTGTCACTTCTGGAGGGAAGAAGTAAGATTTCTTGGGCATGTAGCATCCAAAGAAGGGTTAGCTGTGGACCCTGCAAAAGTAGTTGCGGTCCAGGATTGGAAGGTTCCAAAGAATGCAACTGAAGTCCAAAGTTTTCTTGGACTAGCAGGCTTTTATTGCAAGTTCATTAAAGACTTTGGGAAAATCTTAGCTCCACTTACAAGGTTAATAAAGAAAAACATGACTTTCACTT
Source organism: Allium sativum (assembly GCA_030737875.1). Taxonomy (NCBI): domain Eukaryota; kingdom Viridiplantae; phylum Streptophyta; class Magnoliopsida; order Asparagales; family Amaryllidaceae; genus Allium; species Allium sativum. The sequence goes on from CM060927.1 coordinate 177,692,796, forward strand.
GGGATTTGGATTGCGAATTCGCTTTCCAACGGTTGAAGAGGGCCCCGACAATAGCCCCAGTTTTGAGATTACCAGATGGGAGCAAGATGTTTATGGTATATACAGATGCATGCGGTACGGGACTAGGCGCTGTTTACTAACCATAAATCGTTGAAGTACCTTTTCTCGTAGAAAGACCTCAATCTAAGAATGCAAACATGGATGGAGTTTCTCGCCTCATACGACTTTGAGATCTCCTATACTCCTGGCAAGGGCAATGTAGTAGCAGACGCCCTAAGTAGAAAGAAGTTGACCTTAAGTCCTCTCTTTGTAGAAAGGAAAAGTTTGGAGTACATAGCAAATTTTGATTTTAGACCCTCTGTTGATTATGTGACTGGCTTGATGGCAATGCTAGAGGTGCGGCCTACTTTGTTGGACTCAATAGGAACCGTGCAACGTGAAGACCCTCAGCTAGTTGATGTGATAGATAAGCTGATTAGGGGAGTGTTAACTACTGTTAACTACCAAGAAAACTCACTTGAGCATTTTGTCGAACAGTACAAGCTCACCAACCTGGTCGGTTCAAACATCCTCCACCTGGTCGGTCACCGTAAATTCAATGGCTGAAGCATCACTCGAGAGAGGGATTGGTCACCACAAACCTGACGGCTCGAGCATCATCGCTCTCACATACTGCGTGGTCGAGCAAACCTTCCACAGAGTTGGTCTAGTAGCAGCCTACAGCTGGTCGGTCTAAGATCCAGAGCTGGTCGGTTTAAGCCTCCGGAGCTGGTCGGTCAAGGCTCCAGTCACTGGTCGTCCAAGCTCCAGGGCTGGTCGGTTCCAAGGGCGAAAAGCGGAGCAGCCTTCATCCTAAGGATGCGGTCGAGCATGGAGCAAGAAAGGACTAGCTGGAGCGAGCAAGAAGAAATAAAGGGATGGAAAAATAGTAATATTGGATCCCATACACTAGAAGACAAAAGGGGGAAAGATGTAATAAAATAAAACGTCATGGTTACAATACAATCTGGTCGCTCATTGTATGCATAGAGTCGCCTGTACTTTCTGGTCGTTCATTCCTGCTCATACGCATTGATCGCTCCAAATACTGCTCGGTCCAAATGCTGCTCGCTCCAAATGATAGACGCTCCAAAAGTTGACCGCTCCGACTCCTATTTGATGCCAACCGAGCGCCAACTCATCGCCAACCAAGCGCCAACTATACACCTCAAATTACAAGTGTACCACTACCCCTTATCTCCAACTATAAATCCCCCCCTTTCTCCACACTTAAAGGGGGAGGATTCGAACACCCCGAAGGGCTGCTAAAATCATTTCTCCAAGGAATTCTCAAGCTTCATCCATGGAAATCCATTCAAGCTCCACTTAAGCAACACAAGTCTCCATTAAATTCTCTCTAGAAACTTGGATCTACTATCAAAATGCTATGGAATGGAAGATATCTACCTCTAAAGTGAAGCATTGAAGGCTTTTCATCCATTTCAATCAATACTTGGGGAGATCTAACCGATCCACTAGCTAATTCAAGTGCGATTCACATCAAAGAGGGAGAAATGAGAGATTCATTGTAAATTGAGGGAGATTTGTATGGCATTATACTTGGAATCATGAAAGTGATAATGGAAAATGTTTGCATAGTGGACGTAGGTCACGTTTGACCGAACCACTCTAAAAATTGTGTGTTCCTCTCTCTTATTGCTTTGTTTTTGCGAATTGCGGTCTCACATTTCTTCGTACATGCTTTTTATGGTGTCTCTCCCCTAATTTGGAAACATGCTTTCTTAGCACCTTGCCACTGAACGGGCGACGCACTCTTTAGAGCATCGTATTTGGTGTTTGATCATTTTTTGATTAAAACATTAGGCGCCCACCGTGGGGCCGCATTCGCACTTCTCCCAAACTCGACAAGGTTAAGACCTTTGCACGTAAGATCTAGGCTTGCTTCAACCATAGATCTCGCAAATCTCAGATCCGGGCCAATCGACGAGCTATCTTCCAAAGTCAAATCCATGTCCGAGATAATGGCTAAGTCCAAGAAAACCGCAAGTAAAACCGTTGGAGAAAACGACAACAACGACGGCGTCAACAATGTTGCTAACAACGAAGCTACACGTCTTACTAACCGCTTCGAGGTTGGTCAAAATTCAATAACCGGAGCTGGAGTAACAAGGGCCGAGCTAGATGTCGTTGTCGCTAATCTACACCAACGGATGGAAGCTTCCAGTAAAGCCTTGTTGGATGCTAACAAAACTCTTGTGGATGCTAATCAAACTTTGATGGATAAAGTGAGCGCTCTCCTAAACGCTCAAGCCAATCCCGCTCCTCCTCAAAAGGCTCATGTCAACCTTGAGGGAAACACAAATTCATCAACTTCCAATCATTATCGCAATGATAACATTGAAGGGTTCAACGTAGCCGACATTCATGCTTCCAAGCTGAAAGCCAAAAGCGTTTCCAATCGAGATGCCCGGCGAGTCGCAAGTCCTGAAAGGGGAGCACCTTCCCTTGCTGAAGGAAAAGGACCCATACACTCTAATCGCGATCAAGCATTCGGAAAGGAAATCGAGGTCCGCTCTCCCAAGCGACGCTACTCAAAAGGGGACATCGACGACGTGGTGAAGTGGATGATGAAAGACGGCCTAACCCGCAAAGATAGCGAAAGGGAATGGGATTTTTCTCCGAGCAGAAACCCATTCACCAGGAGAATTCGCAAAGCTGAGCTTCCGAAGAAGTTCGCACATCCCACCTTGCCTCCATACGATGGGACTGCTGATCCAAATCACTTCCTATACAGATATGAGTGGCACATGAATGTAGCTAAAGCGACGGATGAGATTAAGTGCTTGTGCTTCCCGCTCTATCTAGAAAGCGTCGCATCGCTATGGTTTACAAGGCTCCCGCCCAAATCCATCGATCGCTTTGATAATTTGACTCATAAGTTCAAAGAGCATTTCAGGTTGCAGGCCACAAAAGCTAAGGATGTCATCTCCCTCACATCAATGAAGTAGAATCCTGGAGAGTCAGTTAAATCTTTCCTCAAGAGGTTCAATAACGCTTTAACTGAAGTAGGGAATCCTGAACCCCGCATGATCTTAGCATCTCTAATCGGCGCTATAGACAAGAATAGCGAATTTGGTCGATGGATCAAAATGAAGGAGCCGAACACGCTGGAAAAGTTCCAGAAGAAAGCCGAGGAGTATATGAGAGTGGGAGATCATCCTGTGCTTCATCAGACTGTTGATCCTCCCAAAAGCTCTGACATCCAGCTTAATCAGCACGATATCCAGGGGCAGAAACGAGCCAATGATGGGAAAAACAGCAAGGCAAACAAGAAGTTTCGCTTCTACAACCCATCAGAACTCACTCCTCTGAATGATACCATAGAAAACATTTTCCTTGCCACCAAGGATACCGAGCACTATCCGGAGCCACCAAAGTTCAAGGTTACACAGAAAACTCTGGACTCTGGAAAGTACTGTCGACTCCACAAGCTGCCGGGTCATGATACAAATGAATGCAGAATTTTCCAAAGCATAATTGAGGAAATGATTCAGAATGGCAAACTACAACAGTACATCAAGAATCTACAATCCTCAAACGCCGCTCAGACTCCTCAGGGGCAAGGCTCTCCCTTGGTTCAACCCAATAATAGGCCAATCATCAACTGAGGGCTGATGGGAATCTCATTTCAACAACTCGAAATAATCGATCATCATCGCCTTTCCTTACTTACTGCTTTGTTACTTGCTTTACTTTACATCTTGCTTTCTGTTACATTCAGAACTTCTTGTAAAAAACTTGTAATATTGCATAAGGATTGTACTGAACAATATCTCTATGGATAAAGTCCTGCATACTTGTGTGAATCTCTTACTTACAAGATCTTCGTTAATTCAAGACTTGCTAAAAGACGATTCTCTATTACAGGTTATAGGACAAATGCTCGGTTCCTCGAAACCCGATGCACTATGGCGAACTCCACAACACTTATTCAAGCATGGGATGCACAAAGTGTCAACACATCTAAGTGCGATCATAAAAACACCATCTTGAAGGGTGGTTAAAAGGGATGGCCAAAGATGAGACGGTGGAGAGGTCAACAAGCATATCTAAAATCAACGCCGCAGGTTGTAAGTTCCAAGGGGCAACTTGCGCTCAATCATGAACACTTGCCATGATCAAGTGCTTCCAGTACAAGGCCAATGTTCGCTCCACGGAATGACGCAAACCCCGCAAATCCCAAAAGAGCACGACTTCTCAATCTGGTTGCAATTGCTTATCACAACTAAGCACATCCAACACGACTGTTAAAGTCTACCTCATGAGTTCCAAGCTTCACAAAAAAGGGCAGATCCCTGACAGCTTGATTAAGTCCCTGTCTCCTGATGTGGTGCAATTCACAAGCATGGATCAGCCGATACATCAAGAGGGCTCACCAGGTCGAGGACACATAGCGGAACAACCGACTTCATAAGTCGCAGCTTCCTTAGCGAGGTCCCGCAAGCGTTGACCACACGATACATCGAGGTGACTCACTAAGTTGAACAACCCATGAAGGAACGAGCGACTACTTATGGCCCAGATTCCTAAATCGAGATCGGTTGTCATGCCAAAGCATCTAGTAAAGGAACTGGCGTCTGTCCCACGGATTCAAATATAAGACCTCCCCATGCGGGGGCACAAAAAAGTCTAGCCTCTCTTCGTGAGAGCAACGGCGAAAGACCTCCCCATGCGGGGGCATAAAAAAGTCTAGCCCCTCTTCGTGAGAGCAACGGCGAAAGACCTCCCCATGCGGGGGCACAAAAAAGTCTAGCCTCTCTTCGTGAGAGCAACGGCGAAAGACCTCCCCATGCGGGGGTACAAAAAAGTCTAGCCTCTCTTCGTTAGAGCAACGGCGAAAGACCTCCCGATGCGGGGGCATAAAAAAGTCTAGCCCCTCTTCGTGAGAGCAACGGCGAAAGTCCTCCCCATGCGGGGGCATCAAATCCCAAGTCCTCCCCTAGCGGGGGCATCCAACATAAAGTCCACCCTATGCGGGGGCATCAAATCCCAAGTCCTCCCCTAGCGGGGGCATCCAACATAAAGTCCTCCCTTAGCGGGGGCATCAAACCCAAAGTCCTCCCCTAGCGGGGGCACCTTACATAAGACCTTTTTAGGCAAAGGCAGAAAGATACAATGACTTCTCCAAGTAGAAGTCCCCAAATTAATATCAAATTCGAAATTCTGATCCATCCAACGGCCACAATCGCCTTGGCATCAGAAGCACAAAGCAAAGTATTGATCCGATCAGGTACACGTCTCATAAAACGTAAACCGGCATATGAGATCACGTAATTCATAGCAAAGGCGTAACTTGAAATCTGCAATTCAGAGCTCAAGTGCCATTATGAATTCAAACTCAAATACCATGTCTATGAAAACAGCGTTTGACAAATCACAACTGTTAAATAAAGCAGTTCTACGTAGATATGACATTCAATTTATTGTACATCATTCATTAATGATTAACTAACCTGTTATTGATGTGGACGATCAATAACAACGTATAAGTCCAAAATCGTGCAAGTGCTTGCTTTCATTACAGAACAGGTGTTATGAAGCACAAAGTCCAGTCAAAAAGTTCAAACTTGGATCATCTGGAATCAGCGAGTCAAAGCAAGATTTGCTATAGCAAACAAAATGTTACGACCGAATTCCAACGCAGACCATGATAGCATCGCTCTTTTCGAAGCCCGCATTTCTCGCAAGCAAAAAATACAAGCTTCGAGGGGCAAATGTTAACTACCAAGAAAACTCACTTGAGCATTTTGTCGAACAGTACAAGCTCACCAACCTGGTCGGTTCAAACATCCTCCACCTGGTCGGTCACCGTAAATTCAATGGCTGAAGCATCACTCAAGAGAGGGATTGGTCACCACAAACCTGACGGCTCGAGCATCATCGCTCTCACATACTGCTTGGTCGAGAAAACCTTCCACAGAGTTGGTCTAGTAGCAGCCTACAGCTGGTCGGTCTAAGATCCAGAGCTGGTCGGTTTAAGCCTCCGGAGCTGGTCGGTCAAGGCTCCAGTCACTGGTCGTCCAAGCTCCAGGGCTGGTCGGTTCCAAGGGCGAAAAGCGGAGCAGCCTTCATCCTAAGGACGCGGTCAAGCATGGAGCAAGAAAGGACTAGCTGGAGCGAGCAAGAAGAAATAAAGGGATGGAAAAATAGTAATATTGGATCCCATACACTAGAAGACAAAAGGGGGAAAGATGTAATAAAATAAAACGTCATGGTTACAATACAATTTGGTCGCTCATTGTATGCATAGAGCCGCCTGTACTTTCTGGTCGTTCATTCCTGCTCATACGCATTGATCGCTCCAAATACTGCTCGGTCCAAATGCTGCTCGCTCCAAATGATAGACACTCCAAAAGTTGACCGCTCCGACTCCTATTTGATGCCAACTGAGCGCCAACTCATCGCCAACCAAGCGCCAACTATACACCTCAAATTACAAGTGTACCACTACCCCTTATCTCCAACTATAAATCCCCTCTTTCTCCACACTTAAAGGGGGAGGATTCGAACACCCCGAAGGGCTGCTAAAATCATTTCTCCAAGGCATTCTCAAGCTTCATCCATGGAAATCCATTCAAGCTCCACTTAAGCAACACAAGTCTCCATTAAATTCTCTCTAGAAACTTGGATCTACTATCAAAATGCTATGGAATGGAAGAGATCTACCTCTAAAGTGAAGCATTGAAGGCTTTTCATCCATTTCAATCAATATTTGGGAAGATCTAACCGATCCACTAGCTAATTCAAGTGCGATTCACATCAAAGAGGGAGAAATGAGAGATTCATTGTAAATTGAGAGAGATTTGTATGGCATTGTACTTGGAATCATGAAAGTGATAATGGAAAATGTTTGCATAGTGGACGTAGGTCACGTTTGACCGAACCACTCTAAAAATTGTGTGTTCCTCTCTCTTATTGCTTTGTTTTTGCGAATTGCGGTCTCACATTTCTTCATACATGCTTTTTATGGTGTCTCTCCCCTAATTTGGAAACGTGCTTTCTTAGCACCTTGCCACTGAACGGGCGACGCACTCTTTAGAGCATCGTATTTGGTGTTTGATCATTTTTTTATTAAAACAGGGAGAGACTTCTATTCACCTCAATAGATACTCCATTGATGATAAGGGTTGGTTGAGACGGGATGGAAGACTATGCGTCCCCAAGCAAGAGATTTGGTGAAGATGGTTCTGGAAGAAGCACACCATTCCAAGATGCACTACAACCAATTGACCATATTACAAGGGTGGAAAACAGTTGTAAAAGACTTTTGACAACGGTGGGACAATGGTTGTCTATTAAGAAGTTGTAATAGACTAAAATCTTTTACAACTTTTTTGCACCGTTGCGACACCTTTGTAAAATGTATATTTTACAACTATTTTCCACCGTTGCAATAAACTAAAAATTGTAAAAAAAACTTTATTACCACTGTTTATAACTGTTGTAATATATTTTATTAAAAGTATTATTTTACAGTTGTAATATATGAACAAATCATATAAATATTACTAATAAAATAATTCACTTCAGAACATATTATCTACAAAACTTAAAACATGAAGCAAAACAATATATTAGAGTTTTCAAACTCCCATCATTTTTTTATAAATCATACAAGTATCTCAAGTACATAAAGCAACTACAAAGTACATTATCCAAGACTCCAAAATCCAAATGACTTGAAGTCATCTTTCATACATATACATCACTACGAGTAATACAAACATAATGAAATTAAGACTTGCTCGCAATGCTTTTCTTTGCAGTCAACTTCAAGTTGAATTCTTTCTAGATAATTGAGCATCTCTAAAGCTTGTGCAGGATCCTATATCAACATCTTTATGACGCCATACAAGAGAGGAAAATTCAGGCATATAACCATAAAGCATTAAGCAAAGAACAGAAAATACTGAGAAATGTTGTAGCAACGGATGCTAGATGCGCTATGTCTAGAAGGCATGCACCTTGTATATGATGATAATGAATGGTCAAAAATAGAAATATGACATTATGAAAACCTCAGTTTTTATTCCGAGCACTAAATATAAAGCACCGGCTACCATAAGTTTGATAAGAGTAGGATCTTGCCATGATTCCCAAGGGAAAACCTGGAGGGATTGATAAAATAAATAAATAAAAATAAGCATTCATTCATATTAGGAAACAAAGTTAAACATAGCTGGTATTAGCTAGAACACAATACACTACCCAAAAGCTCCTGCCTTCCGAGGATATGTGTTGGCCTCAAATGTATGCCTCCTATGTAATATATCAGCTTCATCTCCAGTGATTCCCTTTTCTGGGTTTGTATTAAGATTATCTGATAGACCTTTAACCTAAAAAAAGGAAACATATGGCATGATAAATATGATACGAAATGAGCTAATGAACAATAATACCATAGTTGCTACTTACCCCACCATAACTCTATAGAGCTGTGAAATTATGATCCTTAGTCATAGCATTTAGCTGTTCGAATCCAATACCATAACCAGAATCAGAAAGCCCAAGTACTTCATGGTGCACTTCAGAGGAAATGCATTAAATCCCAAGACAAGGTGAAGCAAACCAGCAAATATAATCAGTACAACGCCAAATACAACCATGTTAAAATTACTTCAGCCATAATAATCAAGCCAAAATTGATGCAACAAATCAAGATAAAGACAACAAGAACTAAGGATGTTCATCCCTAGTACGAGATGGCAACTGAATCAGATAACACACCTGCACATGATATTACACCATTTATATTTTGTACTTGTTTGCAACAAAGAACAAATAATTTGTATATCACATATTTTAACAGTTGGCTTTTTAATAGGAGTTTTGATGATGTTAATATGAAATCAAGAACTCGGTGGCTTAACATGGTGGCACATAGAAATTGTTGGTGAAAACAACAATAATTCAGCAAACAAAGAAGATTCCTAAGAATGATATTATGTTACACCTCTTTCTCCAGCCGCTTTGAAAAGCAAAGCTGTCTGAGAAAAATAACAGCAAATTAAACTTGTAACATAATATTGATGTCAACGTGACTGCATGAAACAGAAATGAGCTAAAACTATACCCTTATGACTTGAGCATGAGATTGTATTTTCCTCCTTATCTGTTTCTTCTCTTCCTCCTTTTTTAGATCTAATGCATATCTAAAGTGATGAGATGCATTCAAAACAAGAGCTGCTTGCTGTATAGTAAAGCAAATAATTGAAAATCGACATTGCACTAGATATTTCAGAGGTGTAATTATATGGCAACCAGCAGTTATTCCAAAAAAATTCGCCAGTGATATAACAAAAATGCAGCAGATAGTAGAAGGATGATTACTTATTTACTGTAAATCTACAAAAGCAACACCACGAAGAGTGCTAGCTAATACAAGATACACTAGATATTCTAAAATAGAGCCAAGACGTTGATGATTGCTTACTATAGATGATGCAAATTTTTGTACACTTATACGCCCTAAACTGGTACTACCAAAACATAATGAACCAAGTTAAATAAAATAATTAACTAAGAAAAGGCTTTGTATTTAGGTACTATGATACAACAATATCTGTAAAAAGAAAATTCTGAAAGGAAAACCACTTTAGCTCACTCTAAAGCACAAATATAACTAATCACCACGCATGCTGAATGACCTACAAAAGAAAACTGATACATGTTGCTGTAAAAGTTAATAAAATGTAATTGTAAGATCAAGCCACAACCAAGCTTGCCTATGGCAACAAGTCAACATCAAAACAAAAAGAGAAGCATGGCTCACCATAGACAGATCCAACCTCTCGGATAATGCATGATAGTGGGAACAAGCTCACAGGGTTTTAATGCCAAGGAGCCAATAATTCAAAAGAACAAGATGCCATTAAAATAGTGGAATTCACCATATACTTCAAAACACACACAACCATATGTTAAATTGGTACCAAATTTATCACCGAATTCATATTGTTGGAATCTAAACTGTTTGGATTTTCTGTTGTTCTTTTTTAGGATATTTTTCATTATTTTAATTTGAGATATTAATATTCATTTTTATATATAAGTCATGCATTGCGCCTTCCAAGGGTAATAGGGTGCGTGAATGTGTATTTGACATATTGTAATCTTTTTCTATTTACAGATATTTTGTTTAGATATATCATTGGAACTACTTAAATAATAATAATTAAATAATGGTAATTACTCCTTTTTGCATTTCATATAAGTGATATAACTCATTCACTCCGGCAAAAGGAATGCTGGACCATTAACAACAAACTTTTTATTTCTTAAAAAATTAAAAATCGATTAATGTTGCATTTTCTTAGCCATACGTTTTCATGCTTCTATTGACGATATTCAGACTTTTGTTAATTTGATACTAATAGAATGTATGATGTTTTTGCATCTTTTGTAATGTAAAACCCTTGGACTTTTACTATATGCTCTTTGTTGTTAATCTGTTATCGATAGACATTAGCACACGACACATGATACATGCTACACTTTTTTTCGGTGCATAGCAAGATGATAACACCTATACATACACCAACCACAAGATGATAACAGAAGATAAAGATAGTTTAGCTAGAAGAAGACAATGAAAAAACTCCAACCACAAGATGATAACACCTATACATACACTTGTTGATAAACACTACCAACTACACAGGAAACCCCAATATAACCGCTTAGCACATTGAGAATAAGCACATACCAGAATCAAGACCAACCAATGAATAACCTAATTACACAGGGATGAGCAAGTATAACACTTGGAAGGCTTTGACAAAGGAGAACGAAGTCAATTGGTACAGGGGAAAGAAGGGGCACTCAAACCGGGGGGAGTGTTCAGTGATGACGATATAACAAATCTAAGTAATTAGAGGAGAGGCTACGTCGTCCACTCATTAGAAATCAACAACAAATGAAGCAACATACATCTCAATTGTATACCTCGAACATGAAAAATGGACAAGCACATAATTTGGGAACTTCAAGTTTGGCAAGCGAATTCAGGTAAACCCCCTCTTCCCCAAGCTTCTTCAGAACTCTATATGGAACTTATAGTGGATACTTAAAACCGAATTTCTGATAAAGATCCACATATGCTTGAAGGACTTCTTCACTGAACATGGCGTAGAGCAATAGTCGGATCTATAAGATCCATTATCTCGTCAGTCGTAATGTGGATCCAAAGCTCGAAAATAATATGTAAACGTTCTGTATAACAGTTTTCACATCAAATTGTCCAAAATCAGCCTCCCGCTCTTCCAGGCTCCCTCCATCTTAATATGTAAGATCCTTCTAGAAGGAGATCGACTCCAAATCCTGTAGGTGAAAATGGAAAGAAGAGTAAAAAGGAATAGGGAATTTTTTGAAGTAGGGATTAGATTTGGGGTTAGCGTTGATTTATCGAGGAGTTGGAAAATTAATTGAAAAGTAGAAGCGAAGAAAAAGGCGATGCGAAGGGAAAAAAAATAGGGCTGGAGCCAAAATTTTCGATTTTGGGGAACAAAGATTGGGTTTGGAGCCAAAAGCAGTGTTATGGAGCGAAAGACAGATTTTGGTATCGTGTAAATGCCATTTTGAAACAGTGAGTAAAAAATGCCGACTAAAGTGGAAATAGAACATTAACAATAAATAAAACAAATGAAATTATTATGTTAACCATTAAATATTTTTGTATTAGATAAGAAACCTTTTTTGTTTTCTTAATTATAATTTAATTTCTTGTAGTGATTGGTGAACCTGCCTAATTAAATGAATTTTTTTATTATACGTCATATCGGTTATATAATTTAAATATTCACATTATCCTTGAAGTTCATTTATTATAAGAAATAAAGTGCTAATTTATTGCTAAAATTCCGCAAAAGTGGAAAACAAGAAGTTTTCTAAAATTATGAATATTTTATAAAATTTCAAATTTATTTAAAATTTTATTTTTTATATTTCGAAATTATAAACTTCCAAAGTTGATATTTTATTTAATTTAGTTAAACTTTCTATACCTTATATATAATTATAAATTATAATTTTTATATTAATTATTATATTTTAACAAAAATAAATAAATAAATTAAGTTGTTAAATATAGTCATTTATTAGAACAGTCACAAAATAAAAGTTGTAACGGACATCTATTACAACTGACAAAATAGAAAAGTTGTTGAAAGTAAGTTTATTACAACTTTTGGAAAGAAAAAGTTGTAAAAAAAACCTTTATTACAACGGTCATTTTGTGACAGTTGTAAAAATACAATTGTAATAAGGTCATTTTGTTGTAGTGATGACCATACACCCCGGTGGAGACAAGATGTATAAAGATATCAAAAGAGTTTTCTTTTGGAATGGCATGAAGAGGGATGTAGCTGAATTTGTTTCGAAATGCATGATATGCCAGCAAGTCAAGGCGGAGCAGAAGAAGCCTGGTGGTTTGCTTCATCCTTTAGAAGTTTCGCAATGGAAATGGGAAAGCATCTCGATGGACTTCGTTAATGGGTTGCCTAGGTCAAGAAGGGGCAATACCGGTATTTAGGTAATAGTGGATAGGCCCACGAAAAGCGCTCATTTATACCTGTCAAGAGTAGGAGGACCGCCTCGTCTTTAGCCACCATTTATCTTAAGGAGATAGTTCGACTCCATGGGATACCCTCCAGCATAGTGAGTGATCGAGAACTTACCTTTACAAGCAAGTTCTGGAGGAGTTTGCAAGAGGCCGTAGGCACACAGCTATGTTAAAGCACAGCCTATCACCCTCAAATCGATGGTCAGATGGAAAGGGTGAACAAAGTACTGGAAGATCTTTTGAGACTGTGCGTTCTTGACTTTGGAGGATCTTGGGAGGATCATCTCTCTTTGGTGGAATTCACTTATAACAATAGCTACCAAGCCACTATAGGCATGGCACCCTTCGAAGCTTTATATGGAAGGCCATGTCGATCACCAACTTGTTGGTAGGAGTCCACAGATAAACTTATACTTGGGCCAGACATGATTAGAGAGACTTCAGAGAAAGTGAACTTGATACGAAGGAGAATGAAGACTACCCAAGATAGACAGAAATCCTACGCAGACAAGAGAAGGACCGACCTTGATTTTGAGGCTGGGGATAAGGTGTTCCTTAAAGTATCTCCTTTGAGGAATGTCATCCGCTTTGGGACCGTAGGAAAGTTGGCACCACGATTTGTAGGACCATTTCCTATCATCGAAAAGATTGGGACGATGGCCTACAGAGTAGAGCTACCTGAAAGACGGGCAAGAGTTCATAATGTTTTTCATGTCTCTCAGCTACGAAAGTGCTTACATGAATCGACAGAAGTTGTGGAGCCGAGCATACTAGAGGAAGTCGAAGTGGAACGAGAAGCGACTGCGAGGAGAGTTCCAACTCGTATCTTGGGGATGGAAGTCAAAAAGCTACGCAACCGTGAAGTTAAGCTTGTCAAAGTTCAATGGAGCGACGCCGAGGAAGACATGACTTGGGAGACTGAGGCCAAAATACGTGCAACCTACGCTTTTCTTTTTGAGGGTACATATTTGATCTCTTTTTCCTTAAGTTTATTCGAGCTTATATCTACCTTTTTAGTGTATCTCCTCGGTCATATTCTTTATCCTTAGGTAGAGGCCAACGGATGTAAACATGTACTTGAAACATGTTATGATTGATGGATGCTAGTGGATGCAAGTGTTTGCTAGTGGTTGCTCGTGGATGCATACACACACATTAGGCACTAGATCGGCTCAGTCACTTCCATACTGCATATAAATATGTACTTATTTAGGCTAATGGATGTATAATGGTTGTGTTATCATATGGATGCTGCATTCAGATGAATGGTTATGCACACATGTAGAAATAATATGTATCATTAGGGATCTTTTGCATACATAATGGACGCATGGCACTACCACAATTTGCTTTAAGGAGGTCAACTGAATCAGTAAACTGCCTAATTTTGCATTAAATACAGACATGTACACACACTGTGCATATAAACATGAAAGCATTAGAAGTCTTTTAAGGACAATGGAAGTCTGTGTTTGATGGTTGAGTAGATAGACGATTGGATGGTAGGATATGTATTCTTCGTAACTTGAAGATTTCGGGGTCGAAATCCTTTAAAGAGGGGAGAATGTAACACCCTTTGTTTTCTGTTAACATTAAACTAACGAATTTAGGAATAATTAATTTTAAATGTGAGAATCAAGGGAAACGGGTTATACCATTGTGTTCGTCTCGGGATTTAATTGGACTTTGTATGAAGAAGTTATGTCTGTCGGAAGTTTCCAGAAATTCAAATTCGAATTCAAAAAAGAATTCTCAGAATCGGGCAGGGCGGGAAATTTCCCGCCCCAGGCCAGGTCGACCAGGGAGTCGACCTTTGTGTCGACCTACCCTATAGGTCGACCTGGGGGCCGACCTACCCCCCTCGGGCAGATTTGAATTAAGCCCAATTCTGAGATGCTATTGATTCATTAGTGTTGAGTTGTCTTTTTGGATAATTCAGGATGCTTCTAGGTTGATTGGATGGACTAAAATTAATCCAAATCTCTATATAAACGCATGTAGACTCAAACCCTAAAACCTAATAAAAATTAGAACCATGGCTGTCATGTTATCACCCTGCAACCTTGACTAACCACCACCAACTAGGAGCAAAGAAAAGCTAATCAACTCAATTCAACTCAAGTCTATAACAACAACAACAAAAAATTTGTCTACTTCAAAGGCAAACTAAATCAATTTCAGAACACAGATCCCCTAACTCAAGACCTTCTTTGAGTTGTGAGTTCAATTTCTTTAATAAAATAATTAACAAGTTAATTGGGTTTAGTTATAATTTGGGTTATATGGGTATGTTTGTGAAACATTGGAAAAATGTGATATTTTACGAATATATGCCAGTTGTTCATAATGACAGTTTTTGTTGTGGATTCTTTTGTATATGCCCAATCACCTATGTTCAACTTGATTCTTGTTTGACATCATTTTATATGCAAGTTTGGGTGTAGATTATATGCTAGTTTCTATGTGAATTGTACACAAGATTACATGTGAACCAATGTAAAATGACTATATGCAAGTTTAGGAAGAAACTAGATTCACATATATGCAAGTTTACACCTTTAGGTTTAGATCTATGATGTACATAGTTTTATGCAAGTTTGTGACTATGGCCTATGCAAGTTTTGGCTGAAAACTATATTCATATATGCTTGTTTTGGGTGAAAACTATATTTATATATGCAAGTTCACAACTTTAGGCCTATGTTTAGATTCATGACAATACCAAGTTTATGCCAGATATGTTGTAATCCTTATTTGTAAGTTAGATCCAATTTGTGTGTTATGCAAATTTGCGGTGTTTCTTCCCTTTTATGTGTTAGACTAATTGCTAGTCTAATATATATATATATATATATATATATATATATGTGTGTGTGTGTGTGTGTGTGTGTGTGTGTCATGATAAGCGAACGAACAACGTGGGGACGATGGGGGTAATATTGAATATACACATATTGAGAATTGGTATGTAATGGCCTTAAAAGGCATGCAATTAATTTAAGGCAATAATTGGTATAATTTGTATACTTGAAATAAATAGACATAATTTAAGTGACAATTATGGACATAAGTATATTTGGAATTTATTTACAAATTTGAATTGGGATATTAATCCACTTTGTGGTTAAATAAAGATGTGTAATAATAAACCGCTAAGACACGAGGTTAGACTCTTTTGTGGTGTAAGACTGCCCGGACCCGCCCGGCAAATCCAGCAGCCAAAAATGCCAGTCTAATGTGAGAGGTCGAAGGCGTGAATTAAATGTGTAACAGTTGTAAAGACACGAGGTTAGGCTCGTTTGCGGTGTAAGACTGCCCGGACCCGCTCGGCAAATCCAGCAACCGCAAATGCCAGTCTAATGTGGGAAGTCTTTACAAGGTTATGGTTCTAATGAATTAAGTAACCCTTAACCAGATAAACAGGTGGTGGGACAAGGGTGGTTAAGTGGGTGCCTTGGGTGGCATGTGAAATACGATTAGATGCACTTAACCAAGTGAAACATGCAAGAAAACAAGAATAAGAATGGGGTTAAGTGGGGAAACCTTTGTGAGGACCAAGCATAGGTGGAAGGCTTGTGTCAGACATGGGGAAGACCTTATCAGACTAGTAACCCATTAAGTATCTCTGTGGGCTCGACCCAAGTCGAGGACAGGACACGCGTACTGGGTTTGATTATAAGAGGTCAAAACGGGTTAGCGGTGGCAACGCAAGTCCAACGGGGTCATGTGCGTGTGTGGGCCCGAGCTGGTAGGTAAGACTTTGTTGCATCGTGTAGATGTAAGCCGTGCATCTTTGGTGGTATCGGGTTGCCACTTTAGGAAGTGATACACCCACTATGGGACCGACACAGGTATCTATGAGTTAGGGAGCCGATCGAATGGGGGTAGTGGGTACAACTAGTGGAGATAAGGGCAGATGGCACCTATGAAGGCAGCTAGGTGTACACGAAACTACCATTATCATTATTAAGTTCTGTAGGGGGGATCAACTTTAGGGTGTTTGGTGTGGTGCAATGTAGTAATTATCTTATAGCGATTAGGTGCGCCTTTAATGTTATCTTTGTTCATCTTATTTCCTTTGTTTGCTCTGTCATGCCCATTGGTTCACAGTCATTTCCTTGTTTACTAGCTTATGCCTTATCCTTGTTACTTTAATGATTATATTGTTAAAATTATTGCACTCGCCGGACTTTATGTCTGACCCCCTTTGTTTCCACCTCTTTTCTTCCTTCCCCTCCACCAGGTATTCAGGGTGGGACTAGTACTAGTGGAGCTTGATTTGGACAGCTTTATCTCTTTCTTTTGGAAGTTGCTTGGATTGCTGAAGTAAAGTTCAGCCTATCTTATTTATGGCTATTTTATGTTGGGGTTATGTCTTTTATTTTATGTACTCAGAACTTATTTGTCAAGATGGATAATAAGTGTATTTGGTTTTGTAGTTGGTTTTTGATGTGATGTAACCAAGCCATTTCTCCGCTGCAATAAAGTGGTTTTTATTTTCCAAGTACCAATATATTTATTTGTCTTGTTTACTTTTCTGTTCTATACACAATAAACGCTACACCAAAATTAAGGCATTCCCTTTGTGAGTGACCTTAATGGAGATGGGGTGTCACATAACTTTTATATATATAAAAATCCATTTTTGATGCCAAGTCACAACAATGGACCCTATCTATGTTTTGGTTCGCACACCAGTCAGTTTGAAATATATATAGACATCCCACTTTCGAAACTCGAACATGAATTCTGATGATGTAGCTACAATCATCAGATCCGTCTCCGAGCGTATAGAGTGTGATTCTATATCTATCAAGTATGTTAAAACTTCGAATATACGTTCATGACGCGTATGTGCAAAATCTCATATACTCGATCGTCCAAAATAAAATAAAATAATTTACTCAAATACGTATAATTAGATTAAATTTTCAAAACAAAATTTGTTTTCGATTTTATTTTAAAAATAACACTCTTACAATTCATTCTAGAATACTACCAATCCCATCTCTAACGAGTCATTCTTATTGGAGATTACTAATCCAATCTCTGATGAATTCTTTCATTTTGTTCTAATGTGTCTTCTTCTCGAGCTCTGTAAACCAAAGCTCTAATACCACATGTAATGACCTGAACTTCCCCGGTCTCCGAAGAGAAGAGAAAGAACGGATTGCCTGAGAACAAGACTAATCGGGACGTAAACAGAAGAACATTTCATCTCTTAGTACAACATATTACATCAGAGTACAAGAATATATAGAGTATAGAGTATGAACAAATAATATACAATTGATAAATATCAGAGATTTACAAATTACAATGCAGCGGAAAATAATACGAAACACAACTGAAAGAGATACACGGATACAGAGCTTTCCGAATATCATTCCAGCTATAAACCATGTAACTATGAATATAAATATGCAAAACCAAAACTACTAGCAGCCCTTGTGGAAAATAGGGGCACTCAGTGTTTAGGTTAAAATAATAAACTCTAGGTCAGTTATGTGACTGGTGTGAGAGCTACAACAGTTATTTAAAACTTTACTTCAAAATATAGTAAATCAAGAGACCGCGCTGTATAACGCGGAATGAGTTTCCTCCAAAGAATACCAGTGCATATAATAAAATAGTGCAGCGCTTTTTGGAAAAATGAAGATATTATAAGACTCAGGTCCCATCACACAATGGAACGCAAGCCGGAGGATAGAGTTTTACCTTATAATAGCTAAACATGCTTGGTACGTTTAAAACATTTTTTTTGATACTATTATAGTGTAACGTGTATGAAAACAACTTCTAATATAAATGTATCAATCATAGATGGCATAGTGCCCCATCCCACTATGTCGCCATACTAGTTCTACAATTAAAACCGCAAAGTTACGTATTGGAAGTTGGATTTCCATCTATGAACCAAGGCAAGGGATCGTCCTTGCCTCTTCGAGACAATCTAGCCCATGTCTCAGGCCAGCCTTGGATCGTCAGGGCCGGTCCATACGGAGTGGATTAAAATGCCTGAACAATACATTTCTCCAACCTATGGCGCGTAATTAAATGAGCCAGATGACTCAATATCCATCGACTCCGTAGTAACCGATATATCTGAGGTGCCTCAATATTCATCATCCACATAAGTAAAACATCTGAGCTTGCAAAATCCCTACATCACTCCTAGCTAGAAGGAAACGCATGTCCTCCCTGAGGTCCTCTACCATTTTTGGTTCACACTAGGGTGTGAGGCTCGCGAATTAACGCTATACACAAAGCTATGCTATATTAAAGCCCTGCTTTGATCATCAACCACAAGACTCTGCTTTTCAATAGAAGCCTAGATCATTTGCATCTTAGCGTGCCACACTGGTAATTCACGCCATGCAACTGATGTCTATCAATCACACAAAATGAAATCCAATGTTAGACACACGTCCATTTACAAGTTTGTTCTGGGTCTAAATGAAACCGGAGGCACCTTATTCCTCGTACCATATGTCCAATACAGGAGAGAGGTCCTCGCATATCCGACTGATCTCCAAGTACGTCAGGACAATCACCACTTATTACCTTGTCTTGGGTGTACAGCCCAATCAAGACATCAGTAATCATCCAAACGATGTGAAGACCTTTGGTCTTCAACCCCCGTCTTCATTGTCGACTTATCGTCGATTCTGTTATTCAAAATGGGATAAAGCCGGTCTTTCTAGATAACTCGCGTATACAATAAACAAGTGTTATAAAACACAACATACGCCTTATTCCAACCAGAATATTTTTTTATTCAAATATTCTCATCTTTAGGGAAATGTTCCCATTAATTTAACCAAAGATAAACTCTTTAAATTTATTCTTTAATCTTCCATTGGATATCAATTCAAACCAAATTAAGGTTTATCCAAACTAGTCGGGATTAGCGATCCTTACCGAAGTAATCCTTTATTTTATCTCCCAATCCCAACTTATTCATCCCATGAAGTAAAAATGGTAATACTTCATATCTAACACGGTGTTATCGGTAAACTTAATTACCATTTCATGTTCAAATCTAATTAACGATTTAACTATCGTTTAGAGAAAAACTGTTGATACTTCATTCTCGATCATTTCTTGAATTTGATTATTTTAGTTATCAAATTCACCTTTCAATCTAATTAAAGATTCATTAAAACTCCATTTAGTTTTAATCTCCAAAAATCATTACTTAATGATTATTCAAATTCAGGAAATAAATCCTGTCTTTAACTGGGTTAAAGAACTAATGTCATTTAAAACACAGCTTACGATAAACCCAAAATCACATTCCGTTAATTATGGAATCTTCAAGGAAAACAAGTCAATACATATAATAGATATAAAATTCCATATCCGACTAATAATATAAATGGAATAACGACAAAGCCTTGTAAATTTCATATATACTAGCAGTCGTTGTTGAGACAAGATTTTGATCGATACCAACATATAAAGGTGCAATGAAGATCATTTCATAGAGATAAGGTTTTTTACTTTGAGTCGTGTTAGAAATATGTTAAAATCTATCCTCAAAGTATAACACGAATGCACAAAACAATATCATATATTCGTTGCTGAAATCTGTATATTTAAGGAATTGAAAAGTCACAGAAAAAGCCCAAAAGGTCCAGGCTCCGACCGGGAAAGAGTGCAGAGTGATGTAGACTGTGGACCGAGGTTCTCTGGTCCACAGCTATAAAACGGTCGACCGCCCAAAAAGGACCATTCGACCGGTTTTGCTGTGTTTTTTGAAACAGAAACTAAAACGATCGACCGCCCAAAAAGGACCTGTCGACCGGTTTATGTATTTTTGCACATAACGGCTATTTTTCTAGAATTTTCAATTCAACCAGTCGACCGGTGCTTTTTGACCTGTCGACCATTTCCGAAACAGCAAGCTTTTTCCTGAAGGGTTGCTTCCATTCATCAAGAGTTTTCTCTTCAATTTTCAATGGAAACGGATGCAATCTTTTGTAAAAACTCTTTATGAAGGAATGCAACTATTCTACACTATAAATAGACTTGAAATCATACTTTCAAATCACCGATTCTTGCTCTAAATTCTGATCTTACTTTCTAAATATTCTTCCATTCTAAAAGCTCTCAAATATTTCAATTGCTTATTGAATCATTGAAATTATTTCATATCTCTTGATTCAATAAGTAATATACTTCCTTAAATCTACGCATTCAAAGTATATACTAGAGGATCAGATTATAGGAAGATTATACTCAAACTGTTGACTATCCATGTTGAATCAAGAACACAAAGCAGAAGTCAAAACCATTGTGCAGTTGAAGTCCGGTGTGTGATCAGGCAAGTGTTGCAGTCCTCGTGTTGTTAGAGGCGTGAAATCCCATTCGGCTGCTCGGGTGTTGTGAACCTGTTCCTCCGGGTGAAGCGAGATTGTTGATTAGTGAAAATCCAAAGAGAGGTCTGGAACTGGACGTAGGACGGTGCTCCGAATCAGTATAAAAAGCCCTGGTGTGATTTTTTCATTTTTACTGCATTTACTATACAACTGTTTTGTGATTAGCTATTACTTTATACTTGAATATTGTTTTTCATATTACACGATCCTTGTGAGT
Organism: Allium sativum; assembly: GCA_030737875.1. NCBI lineage: Eukaryota > Viridiplantae > Streptophyta > Magnoliopsida > Asparagales > Amaryllidaceae > Allium > Allium sativum. The sequence goes on from CM060927.1 coordinate 177,714,013, forward strand.
GTACTATACTTGACAAGCACACGCACATTTTCAGTCTTCCTCCACAGAAATTTACTTCGATTATTACCAAATCGAATTCCATTCGATTCCAATTTGTTTTATTAAATTAGAAAACTTTACTTTGGAAAATTTCCATTAAATCATGGTTAAAAGGTTTATAAATTCCAAATCACATTTCACTGAAAATTGGAATAAAGAACGAATATCATTAAAAATACAGTTCACAATAAACCCAATTCGCATTTCATTTTTATTCTAGTTACTAAATATAACTGGAAACTCCAATAATTTTAATTAAAAGATTTATTCTTTTCTCATGGGGTTTAAGAACAGTGTTAATGAAGACACCGGTCACGACAAACCCAAAATCCAATTCTTTCATTCAATTCCAATTAAATATTAATTAATTGGAAAATTTCACTAAATCTTACTGAAAAGGTTTATTCTTTTGTCTACTGGTTTTAAGAACAGTGTTATTTAAGATACCGTTCACGACAACCCAAAATCCCATTTGATATTAAATACAAGGCTCTGAATATAAAATATATCGGCTTATATTCAATATCAAATTATGAAATCAACAAATACCGTATTGGGAATAACGATATGTATATATCTTCCAAATTCCCATATCAATATCCATATAATCACGGAATCCAATATCAAAATATTCTGAAGATAATTTCGATTCAAATCAATTCCAATTCACATATTGGAAATTCTGGTTATTTTTAAAACCATTTTAAATCCAATTTATTTATTTAAAAATATTGGATTATAATTCTAGTTCATAGCTAGTTCATTTTGAAAAAAAAAATATTTTTATCTTTACAAATGTGGAATTTTTCACCCAAATTATTTCCAAATCTTTTATTATGATTTTACACAAATTATTGATAATTTAATTATTTTATCAAGGCCCATACAGTCGATTTCCATAAACAGTCATCGAACTGCACTTACAACGACCTTTTCCAAATTTGATTTGGACATAACTCCAAATTCAACCGTAACGGTACCGCTTTTAGGAGAATCCGACCGTCGGATCTCCCGTAATGTCAATTCGAAGTCAATGGTCGAAATTCGCGAACTGCCACGGCGCGACGCGTTCTGTTTAGGTCATCAAATATATCTAATATATATATATCATATATATTTTGTCGATTTCCATTTAAAACGTATTTCATAAATCGTTTTAAATTCATTTTCAAAATGATTTCAACTTCATATTCAATTTCAAATCAAAATTGAATATTCCATATCATTAACATATAAATGATAATATTTTCAAAGCATTATATTTTGAAATAACTTCCTTTTCGATATTCACTATAAAAATGAATAAAATCGATATAAATATCATTCACGTCAAAATGGCGTTAATTTAATCAATACGGCTTTATATTTTTAAATATTTTCTTGTCCATCACCAATCGGACATCAAAATCATATTTTGATCCATTACTGAATATTATTTTAAAATATTAGTTATTTTAAAATATTAATTACTCATCATTTTAAAATATTCGTTCTTTCCGAATTGGAATCAAACGAATTCAATTACCATATAATGTTATTTATATGGATTTCATACAACACATGTATACAACAGCAATGATAAACAATCAATCATCATCCATAGTGCAATTTACAACTGTATAAGCGTGAAAAATAAATAATTAATGCTCACAACAGTCTGTCAACCAATCGATTGACATACAACTAAATAATTGGGATTTGTGTACGCCAAATATCATCCCAATACCTGTGTTGGGTTTCAATCAACACACACAGATTTTATTTGTGCAGTTAGGTGATGTGTAAAATATATCGTCCAAATCAATATCAGTCAAATGAGTGTGCCTAAACAAATCTACTGATTTATAAATGAATATTTATTCATATGACCGTTAAAATTTTATTTTTAACAATAAATTATTTATTTCAACAAATGAATATTTTATATATTTTATTTATTCAATAAAAATGACATTTTTTTTGTTTAAATATTTTATTCAACACATGAATATTTCATACGGTTCATTTAAACAATAAAAATGATATTCTTATTATTCAAATATTTTATTCAACACATGAATTATTTTATACAGTTCATTTACACAATAAAAATAATACTTTTATTATTCAAATATTTTATTCAACACATGAACAATTCATTTACACAATAAAAATGATATTTTTAATATTCAAATATTTTATTTTACACATGAACATATTATACAGTTCATTTACACAATAAAAATAATATTTTTATCATTCAAATATTTTATTCAATACATGAATTGTTATATTTTACATTTCACATCACAATCACAATCAATTTCCAAAACATAATACAATCAAACAAGTTGTCCATGGTCTGTGGACGTAGGTGCCTGGAGCTACTAAGCCCCGTCTGTAACCTAGTATATATAGTTAACAGTAAAATAATTAGGGAGAAGGAGTTCTCACAGTTGGTTTCCACTCCATCAGTTTTATTTCTGAATTTCTAAATAGTTGGGATTTGAATTTGCCCACAATTCTGACGTGCTCCAAATTGGACCAGGTTAGTCTTGTTGCGAAGCTCTCATCTCCACGATCGCAACGGATCCAGTTTCGCTAAATTTGGACCTAATATCTAAAAGTTATGATAAATTATACCTTTGATAATAATATGAGATAATTAATTAATAATTAATTTAATTTCCTAATTATCTTCTACCTCCGTCATTTTAATCTCCTGGCCAAGAAAACCCAACGTCGATGTTTAACTTCCGTCGCCGTTGTCACCACAAGCCACCAGGTTCTGAATGCTGTGTGCCACGTGGAAGCCCTGCTCGAGCTCCACCTTCGCCGACAGTTACAGCCAAATCGGTGGCCCCTCCTCTTCCCCACGACAGTTTAAACAGCGCAGCTTCTTCACCAAATTCCGGCCACTTCATGTGGCCAACGACGATCACCACCGTTGATTGCGACGAGCTCCCATAGCTGAGCAATTTTCCCTTAGAACCCCTTGCGAGATTGTGGCTATGGAGAGAAATCAGAGGGTTCCTTTTTGAGAGCTCGTGAGTCATGGTTGGTATTGGTGGCTAGGGTTTCCAAAGAGGGCTGAGGGTTGGAAGGGGGTATTTATATAAATTAATATATTGTCTAATTCAATTAAATTCTTAAAAGTGAATTTCACATTTAATCTCCAAATCAAACCCAATGAATATCGCCCCCAGCCAAATACCCTCATTCCAGACACAATGGGATATGTTTCGTAACCCATTTCGGGTGTTACGATCAATTTTTCTTTACATTAAAATATAAATCAATATATATTTATTTTAAACGTACATTTTAATTTATCGGGGACACGCACTGACTCCAAAAATTCCAGAAAAATAAATCTGGCTATGTTTTGACAATACGGTCCTAACAAAAATAATTTCGTCTAATTTGGAGGTCGTTTGAAAAAGGGCAATTTTCTGGTCGATCCAATTCAAAATTAAATTACCAAACACATTTTAATTTACTACACTCATATATTAAATCCAAAAATTATAAAAATTGAAATCTAGCAATAATTTGACATTCCGAATCCAACAAAAGTGGTCTCGTCGAAAACGGAGTTCATTTCCAAAATGGCTGTTTTTAAGGGCTATATATTATATAATTCCATAGCGACTATTCTGAATTTTCAACTGGACATAAATTTTTATTCTCGCAATGAAATCTGGATTTTTCACATACGTTGGAAAGATATTTTCAAACAGATTCAAATATTTCTTGTTTCACTAAAATCCGGTTTATTTTGAATCCGGTACATTCATTTGAAATTTGAAATCGAATTTTCAAACCACCGCGCCATTTTCAATTCCTTTTATAATTAAAATAAATATTTATATTCTGACTTCGATTTAAATAAATTTATACATTTTAATTCTATTCAAAATAAATTTCTAGTCGTTATTGTTTAAAATAAACTATTTTAAATATTCAAAATTCATTAAAATTGCCAAATTAAAAATTTTAAATTGGTTCTAATTTTTCGGGTTGTTATGAATATTATCGTATATGTTCACATAGAATATCATACAACTCCAAAATGTATATATCTGGATTTATAACTCCATATTTCAAATCCAGGTTAATCGATATTCAATATATAAAATAAAAATCCTTTTATTATATAAATAAATCGCTATAAATTATAAATGAATTCCATAGCGAGTTTTTGAAAATTTGATTTGATCATAACTCACAATGTACACAATGAATATTTTAATTTTTCTCTTCCATTAGAAAAATATCGTTCACTAGATCCGAACGTTTCTTGTTTCACAGAAATCCAACTTAAAACGAATTATGTATATTCATTTAAATTTCGAATCGCCAAATTACGAATTACCGCTCCATTTCGAGCTCGATTATAATTTTAATATAATTTATACATTCTAACGTCCATTATTAAATAGATTTGTTACTATAATTCGAATCTAAACTCAACCAAATCCCTTGCACTATACAATTCACACAATATTGCAAATCTACTATTTTCCGACTATTTCGGAATTTAAATATGTTATTTAATTAAATATTATTTATTTCAAGTTATCGATAACGCCAAATCGATATTAAATAATTAAATAAATAAATTATTCAACTGTTAAAAATACGGGATGTTGCAGTAACCATTATCCAATTAAATTCACCTTTCCCCAATCTACATCGGTTACCATTGTTATTTATAGATTTTTTGTTTTTATTTGTAGTAATTAATTATATTAATTGCTACAATAATCACCTAAAATATATTAATTCAATATGGATTACATTTTCTTATATAATTCCATAATTGAATACCATTCACACATTCAATATAATGTATATTTTACCATTTTACGCAGATTTGGATGGATAATATATATATATATATATATATATATTCCTATCTTTCAAGCAGTTAACGTAGTTATTTTCTTTATTATTATTTTTAAATTTAATGATTTGGTTTAATCAATATCCAAACATTCCTTTTTGCATTCAATCTTGCCATAAGGTTCCATATCTTACAAAAAGACTATTAGTTGTAGTATTGTAAAGTATGCCTGGTTATTGGGATAGAAATATTTCAAATTCACAAGAAATATATATATATATATATATATGTGTGTGTGTGTGTGTGTGTGTGTATTTGGAATTGTTGATGAAAACTACGCACAAATATGTGTATTTATATTTATATGTACGTTTGCACCACTTTTCCCTTTTTCAATCTTTTTGTCATATCTCTTGTGAATTAAAAATAATTTCCTTTTATTCAAAAAAGAGGAAAACGGCATATTTACAACAATTAAGCCAAGAACCCCATCAAAATTAAACACAAATAGGCATAATTCTATTAAATTAAAACCATATAATCCATCAACTTACACCAAAACTAGGGAGTTGGAAGAAACTACATCTAAACAGTGTTATTGAGACTGATTTCCAAATCCTCAATGTTTTACAACGAACTACAACAGAATTTTACAACATAATTATATAAAATATGTATAAACAATTTTAAGAATACTACAATTAATATTATTCCTAACCACAATTCACAATTTTCAAATTTTGACAATATTTACTAGCAGATTTGATAGGTAACAATTCAAATACAACAACATTATGAAAAATCTGATGAAAATAGGCATATATTTCGATATCTAGTACAAATGAGATAAATAAGCTATTATGACTTTGTGTATAAATTTCCCACTTGCCTACAAGCATCCAGATCTGAAGTTTGCATAATCTTTTAGGCCTATAATTATCAAATTCTTATAAATCTACAATTTATCTGAAACAGGGATACTTTCATATCTGTAGATATGCAAGAAAATAGGAAGAGAAGGGAGAATCTGATGTAGAGCATCAATTCATAGTCTTTTCCATTGGATTTGATAATCCCTTTCAATTATATATTTTTTGTATTTGATTGATTATATATATATATATATATATATATATGTTTTTTAATTAAGAAATTTGATTGGAAGAGAAAGGGAAATGGCAGAGCTTCGCTGCTACCTATAGATTTATGTGGAAAAGAGTGAGGCCTTACTCCTTTATTTATAGGAGTGGATTTAGGCATGAACCTTTATATTTATTTAAATAAACATCTGTCCATTTATATTTTATAATATAACGAAAATACCCTCCAAAACCTAGTCGTCACCGGGTTGAAAGTGGTTGACTGTTCTATACGTGTGTGTCGACCGCCCTTAAGCGAATTTTCCCAGTGAAGGGAGTTAATAAAAGAAAAGGTATATATTAATTACTATACTTAATTATTTCTGTTCATTTTTTGTATTTTGTCCGTAATTTTTTCATACGGACTCCGCCCGTGAAATTCCAAACATAAAAGTTGACCAGAATTCTGAGATGAATGCATCAGTTATAGTTTCATGGTCATATTCCATCATTTGCAGAAATTCCTATTTGTAGAATCTAATTAAATAACTATTCAATTGTCAAAATTCCAGGTTGTTACATCCTCACCCTGCATAAGACGAGAGATAATAAGCAGTCTCTTATTACCTATAGATAAATCAACGACTAACTATCATATATGACCTTTCCTTGGTGGACCCCTATGTTACTGTCTAGCTTGCCTTATTAGATAATCCCTTAGTCCCTTAATACTTCCCGCATGATAGAAAGAACTATGGTACCTATGTAGCGGTTATTTGATACCTTGTCCCAAGGTGGACTCTTACCCAATCACGTGCCACCTAGAGGAGGTGGGCTAACGCAGAGATTATGTAACTCCCCATAAAATATACCCCAAATAGGCATAGATAATTAAATTAGGTATACACAATAATAAATTAACAAAACATAAATGGGGTGACAATGATAATTTTCGATAATTATGAATCATGCCACAAAAATATTATTTGTATTCGTGGCGAGATTCTAGTTCGTTTTCTTATTTTATTTGCCGAAAATGGAGTCCTTATGAAAAAGTTATGAATAAAATAAGTTATATAAAAATTGTTTACATATAGGATTTGAAATTAAAACTACAAGAATATAAATCTAGAATAAAATAATATACTTTGGCATGATAGAATATTCCTTGAAAATTCAAAGTTGTGTGTATATATATGTACGTAAGATGAGGACAAGAATCAACAATAATGGAAAGAATCAATGGAGTTAATTAACGGAGTAATTAAAAATATAACAAACTATGAATTAAATCTTCCCACGCCTGAACCACGAATGGGGACGACTGCTCCTCATAGCGTCGACTGCTCTCCTAAGCAGGAGGTCGACTACCCTCCTGATGAGGGTGGGGAAGAGGCTTGTGTTATTAGGGATTTTCATTAATTTAATTTTTTTTTAGAACAGACTGTCTTGGTTTTATAAAACTAATCCTATAGTCCACACACACTCTAGCAACTCTAAATAAGGCCTTATCCTCTCCCCTAAAACCGCACAATTTATTATCTCTACGCCTCCACTCTGCTTCTCCCCCATTGTTCTAAATTTTAGAACATATACATGTTAAGATTCTAATTAGCTAACTTATTTCTCTACATTTTATAATCTAGTTTTCTTATAATAAAATGGAATTAGAATATATATATAAGACTATAATTTAACCCTTATATGTATATATTGGTTTAGGAGGAAGTTTGGAAAATGGTGACTACGAAGAGGCAATCCAGAAACAAATTCTACACAGGCTCTTCATCCTTCTTCTTGTATTTTTGTGAGTGGAAATCTTATAGTTTACTATTTTCTATATGTTGATAGTGTAGATTTGGATTGTTACACTAATGTGGTTTGGATTTCCATGAAAACAAAACAAATCCTCTAAATCCTTCATAAATTACGGAAGTGGTCAATCATTTGACGTATATTGGGTTTTGATTCTGAATGTTATAAAAGATGAACTTTTTGGAATTGAACAACTTTGATAATGGTTTGATTTACTTTCTTGTAAATTTGTAAATCTCATATATGTGCAAAAAAAGAAAAAGATTTGGGTGATGTAATTTAAGTACTTTTAAGAATCTATTTACAAAATAGATAGTTTGAATGCATTAAAACACAAGTCACCAAAGTCTTTGTTCTTGTATAAAATCATATGAAAAGTGAAGCAGTACCAATAAGGGATTATACATATATTTGGCATATAACACCCCGTATTTTTTTATTATTGAAGTAATCTTAAATTCTAGGTTACAAGTTATTTTGTATATATTTGTTATTTCCCTCATATTGAATTGAATGTGAATGAACATTTTATGTTATATTGATGAAGTTAGGGAAATAAATTTGTAAACCTTAATCTGGTGGTTAGGATTTACATTTCAATGTTTATGATATTTCTTTATGCAAACTCGGTTTATGTTTTATTTATTACTATCTATAGTGTAATTAATGTATTATAAATGTGTATTAAACATGTTTAATTAGGAATTAGATTTTTAAATGTCCCCTTAGGAAATTTATATGCGTGTGAGTATCAATGGATATTAATTAATTTTAATTACACATAGACATGAGGTTAACCCCTACTTGTAGTATAAGCCTTTTGGGAACCGTATGACATAGCCAACATCTACAAGGAAGTCGGGTAATGTGAGAGTTATAGGTGCCATGAGCCATTATAATAAATGCACAAAGGCACGAGGTTAAGCCCAACAAGTGGTCGGTTTAATATAGTACATCTAGTGTGTGTGTGTGTGTGTGTGTTTATATATGTATTTATTTATTTATGCGATGTAGGCCTACCTCGAAAAGGTATTAAGTGGCTAACCTACCTTATTTGGGTATTAAGTGGTTAGAACTAGGTCCATTTTTAAGGTTCACTCCCTGTTTTGGAAGAAAATTATGGGACCCATCCTTATTAGGTTTTAAGTGGTCGTTGGATCCGCCTTTCTCTTATAAGGCATTAAACGGTCTTAATTACAAATAGACATATAAGTTGGGTATTTTTGTGGAAGTTGTATGCTTCTTATCTATGGGCAATGCGAGGGAATACCTAGGGATGGGAAAATAAGAGTTCCTAAGAAAGCTAATGGGACCGCCTATCTAAGAAAAGTATTAAATGACTACTAGTTCACTTGTAATGACAGCTAGATAGTAATGCTTAGGTCCATGGGAGGGTCATAAATGATGATCAGTGTATACTTAAACCCATTATTAAGTGGTAGATTACTATCTCTAGATTTACATTGAGAGTATATCTAATAGTGTTGACAATTAAAAGACGAGGTCTTAATTGGCTAGCGTCCGCAATAGGGTATTAGGCAATAGTAGGTATCTTCCCATAATCATATATTAATAACCTTTATATAACCAAATGGTAATCCTCCTTGTAGGGGATAAAGTGATAATAGAAATCCACCCTTATACAAACACATTTGCCTTATGTGATTGTAGGATAGTCCGCCTAATGAATACATGTATGACATATAGTGTGATGAATTTGCATATATATAATTTGACGAATGCATATTGCCAAGTATAGGAAATATAAGTTCCTTAAACTTATGTGATTTTCATTCATCAGAACTTGTTGTCCTAACCTCCCTCCTCTTAACAATAAATAGCTTAGTAGGTGAGAACACTTAATTTATGAAGTCATGGAGATTGGAGTTTGGCGAAGGAGATTCTATAGCTTATTATTGTTATTATCATGTTTGGCAATTTATTGTATTTATAGGATATTGTTATCGATGTACCTTGATATGACAGTTGGAATTTGATGTAATCAACATTATTATTGTTTAGTTAATGGTAAATCTATTTTCAGTTGTTATATTTTATCTCTACTGTTGTGATATACTTATTTCATTTTTAATTTGGCCATGTTTATGTATTCCTTATAGGAACCAACAACTTGTTTAGAATGAATCTAAGTTTTGATGTGTGATGGCCGCCCTGTACCATCAGATGTATCCCCAAAGATGCGTTGTGCCAATGCCCGACTGGGACGAGACGATCGCCAAAAGAAAAGGGTTTGAAACGAAGAACTACCAAAGAGCATGTAGTATGTCTCACAGCGCATGGAATAAAATATAACAGTAACATAACTTGATACAAAACAGGCGAGACAGTACATAAGCTGAAAACTATACCATATCCATCAAAGTAGCGGAATCCAAAATGCAGCTTCACATCTGATTATTACAACTTTGAAATACTGTCTCTAAAAGGAAATAAAAAGGTACACTACCAATGCCCAAAGCAGTGATCAACTACAACACAGGGATATTATATGTATTGTACGTGGGAGCCTCCTTCTCGTCTTCGGATAGCTACTCATGCATATTCACCTAACCTGCCTCTAGTTTGCTCGTTTAAGAGCACCCAGAGTAATAAGAAGTGACATAAAACTCTGGGTCAGACGAAAGTCTGGTGTGAGGGATAACAACACTACAGCTAGATAAAACAATAATAGGTATAAATAATAATACCTGACCCGGACCTGCAACCAAAGAGTTAACACAACGAGATGTATAATACTCTAAGGTAACATCAACATAGAATGTAAAACGAAAGTGTGCATGTCACGGTGATAGCAAATATCAAACATAGCAATTATCCTCACATCTCTCACTCAGTGCGTAAAGCATACGATATCCACCGCGTTAATCACCAGATCTATTGAGGCCACAACGGAGTCCCCCTCCTTACAACTATTTCTACGACCACTTTGTCCTTTGGGGCCATGATGGAGTCCCACCCCGTACAACTATTAATCTAACCCCATTGCACTGGTCAATAGTCAATAACCCTAACGGTCCAACCAGTCAACACCACCCTGGCTCTGGTTCGTTTACATGCCCCCTCTCTCAATAGTGAACTAAAGTTATAGATACGGATAACCTCTTTGCACACGTCCCGCAGTAAAGCCCAACTTTAGAAGTTAACTTGTTCGTTCCCATCTGGATCCTGAGTGATAACTTCTCATTTGGACTTGCTTTGCATCTCGGGTTTCGATTGAATTGGAGTTGGTCTTCAGAAGAGTTATCGCGTAGTAGAAGTTCAAATCTGGTTTGGTTCGGAGTCCACACTTCGGTTTGAGTCGTGATGCCTCTCGTGTCGTGGTCATTATCTGGGTTCGGTTCGATTCATGAGGATCCTCTGGGTCGTGCTGCCTCATAAGGTTCGGGTCCGGCTACCTCATCAGGGTCGGTTCCTGAGTGCTTCACCGAGTCAGGTCGGTTATGTCAGACCGATCCCATCCACCACTCCATCCGATTCCAGCTCGTTCCAACTCAACTCGCATCAGCCTTCCTCATTGCCATGCTGATGAAGATGCCACCACTCCATTTCGTGTTGAATTCCTCTCCAAACTTCCAGTTTGGTTCGGCTATATCGATTCGGTCCACTTTTCTTATCTGAATTGGATCCCTGCAGCATTTCCAATGAGCTATTTTCATCCACTCTCACCATACGACGGCGTTTTCAACCATTCCAACTTCATTAAACAATCATAAAACATCCCAAACAAAAGTAAAAACATATAGGTTCAATCAAAAAGATCAAAACATCAATCATATAAGCAATAATTTAGACCAAACATACCCTAAACCATAATTTTCCCCTTAATCCCCTAAATTCCGGGATTAGCAAACTTAATCAAAATTAACCCAAGTTTTCACCAATGACATAAAATAATATTTTAGAATTTCTACATATTTTTCCAGAATTTTTAGATGTATAATTTCGCTAATTATCACTAATCACCCTAATTAGCCATAATTAGTGTATAAACATGCAAATCACTCACCTTAGCCAATAATTAGTGATAGATCTAAAACTTTTAATGATTTGGCATGGATTCCGATGTGGTGCAGCAGCTATAACTCTAGTTTGATGTTAATTCGACTTGATTTGATGTAGACTTGATCAATTAGTGATTAGAAAGCGATTAGAGAGAGATTTGGAAGATGGAAGCCATGATTAGGTTAGAGAAACGTTTGTGGCGGCTAGAAAAATGAAAGAAGATGATTCTCCAACTCCTTTCAGCCCTCTCATAACCCTAATCCCGAAATTGGTTGAGTCTAGCTGCTAATCACCCTATTAAGCCCAATTATGTTGTTTTTTCATCTTCAAATCTTATTTCGGCCATGTCTCCCAAACGGTAAGTCCGTTTGATAATTGTGGCCATTCTACGGAATGGGAAACCATCATCTGAATCCAATGGAGGTGGTTTCAGGTCGAAACTAATCAAAAGTTATAGGCGAAACAAGATTCGCCATGGGCAAAATGGTCATTTAAAATTCGACAAAAATTGTAAATGTGGGAAATGACCCCAATATTCGTTTCCCAAAGTTACACGACCATATGACTTCGTATGAAAATAAAAACAAATATTCTACAGTCCTCCAATACATAGAATGCGGGTCGTTGCACTCTCTCCCCTTAAGAAATTTTGCCCCTAAAATTCCTTAACCAAGAAAACAAACAATGGTGCCCCGCATGCTTATCGGCCATTTACAAACAATCAAACATACATAATAACCCAACAAACCTATACTTGCATGTGGTTTACTAACAAGGGAATAACTATATCGCGATTAAAATCTTACCAGGTAAAGAGCTCTGGATATGACTTCCTTATGTTCTCCTCAGTTTCCCAAGTACAATCATTCTCATTATCACCCAACTGGACCATACCCAGTTTCACCGTCTTCCTCCGAAGTTGTTTCATATCGTGTCCAACAATACGAACCGGTATGCGGTTTCCAACTTCCTTAGGTTCTACCTTGATATAATCCAACTGATCTGGTGAAATAGTCATTTTAGAATCGTGCACGAACTTCCTTAACTGAGAAACATGAAGTACGTTATGCACTCCCGCCATCTTGTCAGGTAATCCAACTTTATACGCTAAATTCCCAACTTGTTCGAGAATTGGGAATGGACCAACTTAGTGCTAATTTACCCCTCCTACCAAATTGAATCACACTCTTCAACGGAGAAATCTTGATGAATACTAAGTCTCCAACAGATAATTTCAAATCTCTTTGTCTTTTATCAACATAACTCTTGTGCCTATCTTGGGCAGCCTTCATTCTCTATTGAATAACCTTGATTTTATCTGAAGCTTCTCTTATTACATCTGGCCCAAACATAAATTTCTCACCGGTTTCGAACTAAAAGGATGGTGAGTTGCATGGTCTTCTGTACAAAGCCTCGAATGGAGCCATACCAGTACTGGACTGATAACTATTATTATATGTGAACTCAACTAGATGCAAATGGTCATCCCGCGACCCCCCAAAATTCAATATACAAGCTCCCAAGAGATCCTCTAATACACGATTCGCCCTCTCCGTTTGACCGCTGGGTGTAAGGATGGTATGCAGTATTGAGATGTAATTCTGACCCTAAAGCCTCTTTTAAGCTCAAACCCACTAGTAAATAACGGATCTCGGTCACTCACAATACCTTTAGGTACTCCATGAAATCTCACTATCCACTTCATATACAGTTCTGGTAACTTAGATACCATTCTATTTGACTTGACCGATATAAACCTTGCACTCTTGGTCAATCGATCCACAATCACCCAAATGATATCATGACCTAATCTAGTCCTTGGTAAACCATTGATAAAATCCATTGATACTTTTTTCCATTTCCATTAGGGAATTTCCAATGGTTGTAACAAACCACTAGTTTTTTTTTTTGCTCGGCTTTAACTAACTAGTAGTTCATGCACTTGGATATAAACTTCTCAACGTCTCTCTTTATCCCTTCCCCGTAGTAGGTCTACTTCATATTTCAATATATTTTGTTACCACTGGGATATATAGTCAGTTTCGAGTGATGACACTCTCTAATCACTTCATCTCTCAATCCATTAACGTTGGGTACAACTAATCTCCCATTCTTTTGAAGCAATCCTTCTCGATCGAGTCCATACTTATCCATTTTATTACCGTCGATACCTATCTCTAACTTAGAGATGATATCGAATAGGTTAGGATCGTCACTCTTACTGGAACCGATCCGCTTAATCAAAGTCGGACTAATCGTCAAACTTGCTAACATCTCTAGATCTAATTCAAACTTAAGACTAAAATCATATCCTGCGACATACTCCAGTTGCTTCCATTCCAGAAACATAGCCCTCAAATCGGCATGTCTCCTACTCAATGCATCAGCTACTGCATTGCCCTTCCCGAGTGTGTATGATATATTAAAATCAAATGAAGCCAAGTAATCTAACCATCTCTGCTGATGAAGATTTAAATCCTTCAGAGAGAAAAGATACTTTAATGACTTATGATCAGTAAACAACTCGAATCTTTCTCCCAACAGATAGTGTCTCTACATCATTAATGCGAACACGATTGCTGCTAATTCCAAATCATGGGTAGGATATCTTTTCTCATGTGGTTTCAGTTTCCGACTAGCATAAGCTACAACCCTACCTCCTTGCATCAGTACAACACCTAATCTGATACCACAGGCAATCGTGTATACCGTCATCTCTTCATTCCACTTAGGAATGACTAATACTGGTGCACATGTAAGCTTCTCCTTTAGAATCCTAAATGCATTCTCGCACCTTTCACCCCAAGCAAAATCTTGACTTTTCTTAGTCAACTAAGTTAATGGTTCCGCTATCTTGGAAAAGTATTGAATGAACTTGTGATAATATCCAGCTAACCCTAAGAAACTTCTCAGGTCCATTGTATTCTTGGGCATAGACCAATCTTGCACCGTAGCCACCTTCGTAAGGTCCAAGGCAATACCGTCCTCTGAAACAATATGGCCCAGGAACTCACTTCCCTCCTCTAGAAGTGACAATTAGAAAATTTCGCTTCCAATTGGTGTTTCCTCAACACCTCCATCACTGTCCTCAAATGTTCCTTGTGTTCTTTCTCTCCTCGAGTAAACCAAGATATCATCCACGAACACAATAACAAATGTAATTAATTGATCCTTGAAAACCTTATTCATAAGATCCACAAAATATGCGGGTGTATTGGTCAACCCGAATGGCATGACCAACCAATCATAGAATCCAAATGGCATCCGAAATGTAGTTTTAGGTATACTCTCAGCTGCTACTCGGAGCTGATGAAATCATGTCGCGAGATCTAACTAGGAGAACACTCTTGCCTCATTTAGTTGATCAAACAATTCATCTATCCATGGAAGAGGATACTTATTCTTCCTAGGCACCTTGTTCAACTCGCGGTAGTCCACAAATAAGCGAAGGGAACCATCGGCCTTGGTAGCAAATACAGCTGGTGCTCTCCACTCGGAAACACTTCTTTGGATAAATGCCTTCTTCAAAAGATCGCCTACTTGCACCTCGAGATCTCGCTGCTCCCTTGGCGCCATACGACGAAGTGGCATACTACAAGAAAAATACCCTATTGCAACTAGCTATTTGCAACAGGCGACAAATGACAGTTGCAGTAAATAATATTTAGCAACAGACCTCTTATAGCAGTTGCAATAGGTGAGATTTAGCAACATGCCTTCTTTTCCTGTTGCGAAAATCATATTTTTAGCAACTGCGCTTCTCTTCCCGTTGCAAAAACATACTTTTCGCAACTGTGCTTCCATAACAGTTGCAATAAACATATTATTTGCAACTGCTCTTACAAGCAAGTTGCGAATAAATATCTTTAGCAACTGTTTTCGCCTCTTGCAATAACTGTATTTTTTTGCAACTGGTACTGTCAGTTGCAAAAAACGTACTATTAAAAATTAGTATTAGCTTTTAGTGATTAACTTTTACTAATTAATTTTAAATATTTACTATCGAATGATTAACTACTAGTAATCATATAATAATTAAGGTTAATATTTAATAATTATTAATTAGTAATAAAATTTAAGTATTATAAAGTGATATTTATAACTGATAATTAAATAATAATAATAATCACTAATTAACTGATAAATAACATTTGGTAAGCATAGTTACTACTAAAGTACGAAATAATAAGTAATATTTAGTTATATTATAATAATTATTTAAGTAATATAATAATAATTAATTAATATGAATTAATATTTTACTAATTTACAACGGTAAGTTGCTAATAGTGTATAATTAATAGTTTTTAAATAATAAATGATAGTTAAGAAGAAATATTTAATTTTTAATTAATAAATAATCAGCAATAATTCAGAAGAAAACAGTTAGTCATTTATAATTATTAAACAAGAGTTACATTCATTTTACACATAATAACAAATAAGTCTATATAATTTTTAATATCAAATGATTAATACTAAATACTTAATAAATGAATTTATTTTTAACTATTGTGTTTTTCTTCCAATCGTAATAAACATATTTTTATTTACTGTTTGTTTTAATCAGATACCCTTGCGAACATTTATTTATTACTATTTTTTTTTAAACTTGTTGGTATTATCTTATAACTATTTTCAACTAAATGTTGTCAACTACTAACAATAACTTGAGTAATCATCAATCTAACGTTGGCATTTAACAGTCTGACGCTAAAACATCATTTTAAGGTGGATTCCACCTTTAGTTTTTGAACATGACGCAAGTGTCAATGGGAGGGGCACGGGTGCTGCCAACGCGTATTCTAGAAATTTCATTTTGGCTCCACATCAAATTTTCGGCTCCAAAGTTGAAATTTTGGCTCGTAACTCCTTATTTTCACACCAGCATCTTTATTGGTTTCCATGAAACCTAATTGAATCTCGTCAACCCATCCACGCCGCCGATTCTCTTCTCTCTCCAGCATCTCGTTCATTCTTTTCTTCACAAAATAAATTTGTAATTTGGTGATAAAATCGAAGGCAGGTTTAGAGATAACAGGTCTAGGCTTGGATATTAGTGGTTGCGAGTTGCTCTATAGATTTATGCGTGGATCCAGTAAAGAGGGAAAAAGCGACCTGGATCCGATCTGTACATGGATCTAGTGGTGGTGAGCTGGACTTGCGAACTGACGAGATCGCGTGAGGCACTTCATTAGCAAGGGCGACAAACAGGGATCAGATGTTGAAAGGGCTTAAAGATGGTTTATTCATTTGTAAGGTAATGTATTTACTGGATTGTCCAAGTAATATTGCTGATGACTTAGCAACTTATTTTACAAATGAGTTAATTAGTTCTGTCATTGGTATACTCATGTAAAAGATCAAGATTTCCTCTAACTATGCCGTCAAATATGGTTGGGTCTCTTGGAATAATCCTAAGTCTTGATCTGCAATCTATATATCAGTAATGTATATAATCTGTGTTCAATTTTCCTCCAACTAGTATCATTGTTATGTTAACATTTGTTAGGAACATAGCCATCTTATAATATGAAATTTCTGAATATACCTTTATATGAAATCAATTTGCAGAGAAAGGAAGATATCCTCACAAACATCATGTTAAGGTGGGTGTCCTTCTGGTGACTAAAGTTGACTTGGATTATGAAGTTTTGGGTAGAATGAAGCATACTTCTTGACTGCTGCAATGGATGAAGGCACATTCTTTGAAGTGTAAGACTGTGCATCAGATTCTAACAACGGTATTGGTAAATCTATTTGCTAATTTTTGAAACTTGAGCACCTTTCGAGTTGAGTTGTTTTCGATAACTTGCAATTATGATCTACATTCAACATTTCTAACTAAGTTAATTAGTTCAGTTTGAACTACATTGTTTGGTGATAAAATACTGGTTGATATGTATTGATTGAAAAGATTGTTTGGTACATTGCTTGGGAGTAAATGATGTTTGAATGGTTCTTTCCTTAAACTGAATGATATAGTGATTATTGAATTTTTGGATAAAATTAAATTTTTAGGAAATATGATGATATTCCTAGAAGGTTGTTTCACTCTATTCCCAAACAACTTGAAATTTGCATATGTTATGCCTGACACTAATTGAAGATAAACTCGGGTCTGTGACAGAAAGCTAAAACATTATTGACAAAATAATTTATTAACCAGTAAGGTTTTAGCAAGCAGGTGGAGTTGGTGGAAAGATATTGCTTTGAAAAGTTAAGAATCCGTTTTGGATTGACAGAATGCTAAAACATTATTGACAAAAAGATATGCTAAATCTTGTTATAGTATGTGTACAGTTTTTTAGTATTGTGTATAATTAAAATCCAAATTGTTTCAATGATTGAGTTTTCAATATGCATTTATATATCATATTGCAGTGGCTAATAGGTTAAATTTTCTCGGATTAGATGGCTATATATTTTGGGACTCAAGCATAAGTTGGTGACACTAATTCTTCTTAACATTGTGCTTGATCTGAGATGCTACTAATACCTTTAAGAAAGTCAGATTTTATGATCTGCCACGCAGCTATAAAGAAGGATGAAACCATCAGGGACTCCAACGCTGTCTTTGTTGATTGAGGATAATGCTAGTTTATTTCTTCGTTTGTTATAGGCTATTACCCATATAAAAAGGGGCTACTTGCTCCACCGTCTCCAGAATAAGATCAGTACGCCTTGATGCATGAGATATTATGGTTCATGATATATGATGCATCAACTACTGTGCCGCTCTGATGCCTATCATATTGGTCATATTGCCTTAATCATTTAAATAATCCTTACCACTTTTTATATAACTTCGCTCAGCCAAGGCCTAAAGCCTTGGCATCCAGGCGATATTGTCACTTTTCTAAGTTATAAGAGTTTGTCGCCTATACAGTTTCCAATGAATAGTGAGGTAGTGGCCTCTCTAGTTTACAAAGTACACTGAGGCTTTCACCTTTATTGTTTGAAGTATACAAGCCCTATACTTTTAGTTCTTCATCCAAATATTCTATTCTTGTACTATAAACTTTATTTGCTAATATGTTACTGCATCACATGTTGCAGGGAAAAAATGTCAAGAGATTACTCAAAGAGTTCGCTGGAATAACATACATATTCCCGGATAGGCATGTACATATTCATGATCGACATCAAGTTTGGAGCATGAACTGCATATTTATTCTAGTGAATTGATGATATTTTTTCTCTTGTTATAGTATATGTATGATAGAGAAGAAATTGTTATACACGAGTGGTGTACGAAAATTGTAGAAATTTTTGTTGTAATTGTTTGTACTATTAAAACTTTGTTAAAATAAAATTTTTATTTGTTTATTTTATTTTGTGATATACATTATTACTAAAACGAATGCATTTAATATGTAATATCTATAAGTTGTAATATTTTTTTTTTTAGATTCATGGATCTATTGCAACAGGCATATACTGTTGCAAAATGATCTGTTGCAACAGCAAAAGCCTGTTGCAAAAAAGTATACCGCAACATCTTATTGCAACAGGCCGAAAATGTTGCAGACTTTTAGCAACTTGGGCTATACCAACAGGCGCAGGCCTGTTGCAATAGGTCTACTGCAACAGATATCGCCTGTTGCGGAAAGTGTTTTTTGTTGTAGCATCACTATAGGTCTGGCATCTTTCACTAAATCAATCTGAAACTTGATTTCCTGGTGTGGTGGAAGTCCGATCACTCCCCGAAGATGTCCGGATACTTGCCAACAATAGGCACATCTGATATTCATCATGCGAGATCTCAATGGAATTTATAAAATGATCCATCACCCCATCACTAGGTAAGCAACCCAACACTACCCTCCACCCATCATCAGCTCTAATGGTAACCGAAAGCCCTCACAGTCTACCACCACCCTCATACCTTTGGAGCCAATCGACTCCAAAAATAATGCCAAACCTAGTAAAGCCCAAAACAAAGCAATCACAAGCAAACGTGCATCCATGACTCGATAAGACCAAATTATGAAAAATCATACAAAGGCTAGTCGAACCACCGATCGGATTCGTCAAAACTGAAGGCCTATCGACAATCTCGGGTTTCGGTCGCAGCCTATCTACCAGGTCACTAGACACGAAGGAATGGGAAGCCCCAGTATCAAACAATATTCGAACAGGAACATCACAAATGAAAAGCATACCTTGAATAATGATACCCTTTCCCTTCTCCGCCGCAGTTAGGGCATTCGAAGAAGAAGGAACAGCGTTTATAGCATATGCTTTCACGATCTGCTTTTCCTTAGGGTTTTGCGGACATTCATTCTTGAGATGTCCCCCTTAGCCATATTTGAAGCACTTCCTATCCCCTGTCTTTGCTCTACAACCTCTGGTATAATGGCCCTTCTTGCTGCAGCTAAAACACACGATTTCTTTCTTATTCTTCTTTTTCTGACCATCCTTGGTCTGGTTCTGTCTTCTCTTATTCTGGGAATTCTTCTTACCCCCATCGTTTGCCAACGGTTTTGGCTCCTCTGCAGATGCAATAGCAACCTCGGTCCTCGACTTAGGTTAAAGGCTATCTGATCTAAATGCCTTTCTCACAACAGATTTGAAACACCCACCTCCGTTAAGGTCACTCACAAAGGGAATGCCTTAACTTCAGTGGAGCATTTTAGGTAAAGGATGCAGATAAATTACAAGATAGACAAATAAAGCAGTGAAAAATAAAGTCATTTTATAAACAATGTGGTTCAGTCAAGCTTTTACAATAGCTGTCTCAATCATACTTAAAAGAAATACATAGATCGTCTATCTTGATTTAAAAACGTCCAAATATAAAAGAAGCATAAAAATAACAATCATATTCCCCAATAAAGCATGAACCAGCCATAGCAGCGGAAGAGAGAGTCCAAAGCAATACATACATCGACTACCTTCGAGCTTGGAAAGAAAACTGAGCTAAGTGGTAACATTTCCTCCCTGTGAACCTTGGGGCGGGGGGGACGGAAGAAAAGAGGCGAAACAAAACTAGGTCTGACATAAGTCTGGTAAGTCTAGTGACTTTCAACATATAAAAAGGCAAAAGCATCATGACATGAATAAAATGAATATAAGACAATACCGTGAGAACAAGGATAACAAGATAGCATACAATTAGTATAGATATGATAAGGCAAGATAAACTGAATGCGCTTCTACTCTTCCTCTGCTTCGCTACTGCCTTGTTATTCTGATTTTTATATCTCTGCACCACCTAACTAGTGTCACAACTAGTAATCTATATAAAATGATCATATTGTAATGTGATCCAAATTTGCGCAATTGTGGTAGCCTTCAGGTGTACATCTATCGGGAGGATTCCACCTCAATCTTCCTAATTGCCATGAACATGTTAGATGTACCCTTACTACCCTATCGATCGACTCCTTACTCGTATTAATTTTTTTTCCTTGTGTTTGTGTCAATCAGCCCTCTCTTGCGTGTAGATACCATGTCCTGGTCCCACATAAGGTGTATCAGTCCCTATGATAACAACCCGGCACGATTCAAGATGCACAGTGTATAACTACTGGTACCTAGTGCCTTCTTTTTCCCACTCCTGAGTACGTGCATGCCCGTAATCTGTCGGAACCTACATTGAAGTACCCCCTGCTGCTATTTTGACTACTTATAATCAGCCCAGTAATTGTGTCCTACCTGCCTAGTTCAGGGTACCATGGTACATCTATGTGGATTACTACTGAAATGGGCCCCCGTTACTAGGGTTTCCTACTGGTTAAGTTTGTGGGCCTATATATACAAATATTACCCACCTACACGAGATGTACTTAACCCTCCCACTGATTCAAGCATGTTTGTTTAATGGTTAAGTTTGTGGGCCTATATATACTAATATTATCCACCTACACGAGATGTACTTAACCCTTCCACCGATTCAAGCATGTTTATTAAACAGTTAAGTTTTGTGGGCGTATATTTACTAATACTACCCACCAACCCGATATGTACTTAACCCTCCTACTGATTCAAGCATGTTTATTTAATGGTTAAGTTTGTGGGCCTATATTTATTAATATTACCCACCAACCCGGTATGTACTTAACCCTCCTACACATTCAAGCATGTTTATTTAATGGTTAAGTTTTGTACTTTCATGTTAACTTAACCTTACCACAAATCAAGTTATATTGGTTAAGTGTTGCCCTCTCGTGTCAACTTAACCATTCCCATTCATCGTTTCATGTTGGTTAAGTGTCTCTTATTAACTTAACCCTCCTCACTTATCATGTTGGATTGGTTAAGTGTTGACCTCTTGTTTTAACTTAACCTTACCACAAATTAAGTTATATTGGTTAAGTATTTCTTATTAACTTAACCCTACCCATTTATCATGCTATACAGATTAAGTGTTTCCTATTGACTTAACCCTAGTCATTCATCATGTTATATTGGTTAAGTGGTTCTTGTTAACTTAACCCTACCTATTTATCATGCTATACTGGTTAAGTGTTTCCTATTAACTTAACCCTAGTCATTCAACTTGTTATATTGGTTAAGTGTTTCTTGTTAACTTAGCCCTACCCATTTATCATGCTATACTGGTTAAGTGTTTCCTATTAACTTAACCCTAGTCATTTCATAGCATGTCTTGTTCATTAGCATTAATTTATTTATTAATGCACCAACCTCTCACATTAGATATGTGTTGTTGTGGTTACTGGATGTGTCGGGCGGTTCCGGGCAGTTTTACACCATAACTCAATTTAACCTTGGGTTTTTCTTGGGAATGATGCACTAACCTCTCACATTAGATAGATATTGTTGTGGTTACTGGATGTCCCAGGCGGTTCCGGCCAGTTTTACACCACAACTCAATCTAACCTCGGGTTAGGCATGTTCATCTTTATTTTACACATTTACCATATATACCCAAATCTAGATTTTACATGCTAATTACCAGATTCACCAAAACTAGTCATGTTCCAATTCCCAAGTTATGCCCAACAAATTTCCAATTTCAAGTTATTAATCAAAATTGGCTATACCCAATCCTCCCTAATTTACAATAATAGTCATGCGCCAAAATTACAATATACAATATGCTTGGCGTTCCAACTACCAGTTATGCCCAATCTAGATTTAATATTCTATTTTACAGCTTATGCCCAAAACTAGATTTTTCACGCCAAATTACATACTTTGTCGTTCATGCCAATTCTAGGTTCAATATGTCAAATTACATATTACATATTCCATAATTCATGTCAAATTACCCCAAATTGCATCTTAACAGTCATGCCATAATACAAGTTCCAAATTATGCCAAATAATGTAAATTTTATGTTATACCCAATTACCCCTTCATTCATAACATACGTATTTTTAGATTCAACTCAAGATTCATAAAATAAGCGGAGAAACAATATGGAACATAAGAGGCATAAGAATAGGCATATGACGATAAGAACTATTGGTCCAATAAATTTGATATGCCAAATTGACAAGTTTTGCATTGAATACATTGCAGGCATATAGATATGATATGATTATCATTGTGAATAGTCACAGACATATAGGTTTAACAAGAGTTATAACATGAATTTAAACGGTATTACGATTCCGATAAACAACAAGGATAGATATGATTGGACCAATTCCATATTCAATAATGGTCCCAAGGGCATATACAAGCACGGATTCAATTGAAAGGATTACTTACATCAGGCATAAATATAATGGATTAGATTTGAATCACTTCGCAGGCATAAATCTAATAGATTAGATTTGATAAATCTGAAAGGATTATCTCATAATCAAGTATAGCTTAGATCCAGATTATTACATGCCAAGAATTTCATTTAAGAATTCACATCTGAAAGTAACTTGAACTTACTAAAAGAGAATGATTCTTGTATTTCTGGAATCTGTTTTTTGAAACTGAATAGCTCTCCCTTGAAGTAGACTATCGATTCTATAATTTAGATTTGATTTGATTTGATTCGTAGCTTCTAATTTGCTTTCTAATTAGAGAAGAGTGGCGGCTACTCTAGGTTGACCATGGACAGCATGACGGCTCTTGGAATGAATTTTTGTGTGATTTAGGGTTGAGGGCATCAGTTATTTATATAGAAGTTTAAACTAATGTAAGACGTTAGATCAACCTAGGAGCAATCAAGACCATCCAGACCAGACAGAGTTATCCAGAAACAGCCACCTATGCCCTAGTGACTCAGCCACAAGTCAGAAATCGTCATAGTTCGGATATGCCCGAGGGGGTAGGTCGACCCCCAGGTCGACCCCTAGGTCGATCCCCTCGTCGACCCCCTGGTCGACCTGGCCCGGTGTGGGAAAAATCCCGCCCAACCCGCTTCTTTGTTTTCCTTTGAATTTTGAATTTAAATCTGAGCTGTTTTAATTTATTTAAATTCCTGAAACTTCTGAGGGCCATAACTTCCTCATATGAAGTCCTATTTACGAAAACTTGGACTCTATTCCAAGCAAAATTTCGAGTCGAACGCAATGGCGTAACCCATTTCCCTTAATTCTCCCTTTAAAAAATTAAGTATTATTTAATTCGTTCTTTTAATATTTTCAGAAAATATGGGGTGTTACAAGATTCGAAAGTCTCATCTGTATGATTTATCAATCTTTCCCCTAAGTACTTATCAAAGCCAGTTACGAACTTCTCGTTCTTCTTCTCGGTAGTCTCGATAAGAGATAATCCACATTTCGATAAGGTATCGAACTTAGCAATATATTCCGAGAATGCCCTACTACTCTGCTTAAGCTCTAAAAATTTCCTGAACAATTCTGATTTTTGAGCAGTTGGAATAAATTTATCACTGAAGCGATTCTTAAACTAATCCCAAGTAATTTAATCCTTAGGAGTAGTTGCTTTAATGGCATTCCACCAATTCATAGCCCATCCTTGGAGTTGACGCGATGCTAGCTTTCTCTTCATTGCATCATCAATCCTAGAAAATGCGTTCACAACTATCAAGTCAATCTTGAACCTCTGTAGCTGATTCCGTTCCATGGAACGGCTTCCCACCAAAACTAGTATAATCCTTGTTAAGCTTGGCGAAATTGGCTCTAGGTGTCTGCACTACTGCACTACCACCGCTAGCAGCATTAGGAACTACTCCCTGATCATCCCTAAGCATCTCTCGCATGAAGGCAGTAAACATCATCCTCATATGAGGGACATTTCCATTGCTGGTCCCTGAACCCGCTCCTTCAACTCTCAGTGCGGTGTTCCTCACCATACTCCTCGTGTTTCGGCTCATCGTTCAATCTAAAAAGAGAAAACGATGAACCGTTTCCTTAGTTTGCCAGTGCAGTGCAACTTCATCCTTAGATATAATAATAGTATACATATATAGTTTTCTAAAAACCAAAATATCACAAATACACACTCTCATATACGTATACTATCTCTCCCTGATGACTTCCCCTAGGTTAATCTACGCAATCTAGGCTCTTATACCAAGTGTGACGACCGCCCCGTACCATCGCACATTTCCCCGAAGATGCGTTGTGCCAATGCCCGACTAGCACAGGATGATCGCCAAAAGAAAAGGGTTTGAAACGAAGAACTACCAAAGAGCCTGTAGTATGTCTCACAGCGCATGGAATAAAATATAATAGTAACATAACTTGGTACAAAACAGGTGAGACGGTACATAAGCTGAAAACTAAACCATATCCATCAGAGTAGCGGAATCCAAAATACAGCTTCATATCCAATTATTTGAAATATTGTCTCTAAAAGGAAATAAAGAGGTACACTACCAATACACAAAGCAATGACCAGCTACAGCACATGGATAGTTTATATGTATAGTACGTGGGAGCCTCCTGCTCATCTCCGGACAACTACACGTGCATATCCACCTAACCTCCCTCTAGTCTGCTCGTTTAGAAGCACCCAGAGTAATAAGAAGAGACATAAAACTCTAGGTCAGACCAAAGTCTGATGTGAGTGATAATAAGGCTACAACTAGATAAAAAATAGCATGTATAATTAATCATACCAAACCTGGACCTGCAACTAAAGAGTTATCACAACAAGATGTACAATACTCTAAGGTAACATCAACACAGAATGTAAAACGGAAGTGTGTGTGTCATGGTGATAGTAAACATCATACATAGCAATCATCCTTACTTCTCTCAATCAGTGCATAAAGCATACAGTATCCACCGCTTTGATCACCAGTTTTATCGGGGCCACGACGGAGTCCCCCTCCGTACAACTATTGCTATAACCACTTTGCCCTTTGGGGCCATGATGGAGAGCCACCCTGTACAACTATTACTCTAACGCTACTACACTGGTCCACAGTAAATAACCCTAATGGGCCAACTAGTCCACACAGCCCTGGTTCTTGTTTGTTTACATGCCTCCTCTCTCAATGGTGAACCAAAGTTATAGATACCGATAACCCCTTTGCACACGTCCCGTAGCAAAGCCCAACTTTAGATGTTCACTCGTTCGTTCCCATCTGGATCCTGAGTGATAACTTCTCACTTGGACTTCCTTTGAATCTCAGGTTTTGATTGAATTGGAGTTGGTCTTCAGAAGAGTCATCGCGCAGTAGAAATTCAAATCCGGTTCGGTTCAAAGTCCACACTTCGGTTCGGGTCGTGATGCCTCTCGGGTCGTGGTCATCATCTGGTTTCGGGTCGATTCGTGAGGTTCCTCCAGGTCGTGCTACCTCATAAGATTCGGGCCCGTCTACCCCATCAGGGTCGATTCCTGAGTGCTTCACTGGGTCGGGTCGGTTATGTCAGACCGATCCCATCCTCCACTCCATCTAATGCCAGTTTGTTCCAACTCCAACCCAACTCGCAGCGGCCTTCCTCGTTGCCATGCTGATGAAGATGCCACCACTCCATTTTGGTTCGAACTCCTCTCCAAACTCCCAGTCCGATTCGGTTACGCTATAATCCGGGCCCCTTTTCCGATCTAAATCGTGTCCCTGCAGCATTTCCAACTAGTTATTTTTTGTCCACTCTCACCATATGACGGCGTTTTCAACCGTTGTAACTTCACTAAACAATCATAAAACTTCCCAAACAACAGCAACAACATATACGTACAATTAAAAAGATCAAAACATCAATCACATAGGCTATTTTAGATCAAATATACCCAAAACCATGATTTCCCCCTTAATCCCCTAAATTCTAGAATTAGCAAACTTAATCCAAATTAACCCAAATTTATATCAGCGGCATAAATTAATATTTTAGAATTTTCAAATATTTTTTCAGAATTTTTAGATGTATAATTTTGCTAATTATCACTAATCACCCCTAATTAGCCATAAACAATATATAAACATGCAAATCACTCACCTTAGCCAATAGTTAGTGATAGATCTGAAACTTTACTGATTTGTCTCAGTTTCCAATGTGGTGCAGCAACTCTAACTCTCTTTTGATGTTAATTCGACATGATTTGATGTAGATTCGATCAATTATTGATTAGAAAGTGATTAGAGAGAGATTTGTAAGATGGAAGCCATGATTAAGGTTAGAGAAATGTTTGTGGCGGCTAGAAAAATGAAAGGAGATGATTCTCCAACTCCTTTCAGACCTCCCATTACCCTAATCCCGAAATGGGTCATGGACCTAGCTGCTAATCACCCTATTAAGCCTAATTAGGCTGTTTTTTCACCTTCAATCTTATTTCAGCTATATTCCCCAAACGGTAAGTCCGTTTGATTAATGTGACCACTCTACGGAATGGGAAACCATCATTCGAGTCCAATTGAAGTGGTTTCAGGTCAAAACTCCTTAATAATCAAATGTTATAGGCGAAACAAGATTCGCCAGGGGTAAAACGATCATTTAAAATTTGGCCAAAATCGTGAATGTGGGAAATGACCCCAATAGTTGTTTCTTAAAGTAACATGACCATATGACTTCATAAGAAAATAAAACAAATATTCTACGATCCTTCGATACGTAGAATGCAGGTCGTTACATGATGGGTCTTTTTTGGGTCGGGATTTAAGCCAATTCCGGGTAGATTGTTACAGATTGTGGATCTCATACCCAATCAGTCATTAATACTTCTTATTTATGAGGAGGTGAGCTATCCGATCGCAATACCTGAAAAGCGCGGACCCTATGACTCTATGGGGTAGTGTGAATCCAATCACTTAATACCCAATAAGAAAATCCCACCACTTAATACCTCTAGTCTCGAAGTGGGCTACGGTATTGAATTATTCCTTTTGGTTTCTTCTTTTAGAAGGGAGGCGTGCCCTACAACCACTTAATACCTCAACACTTTATGTAAACCTTTAGGACAAATTCAAGTTATGTAATTAATTATCATCGAGGGTTCTTATGGTCAATGATATCTCACATCAGTTGTACATATATTCGATTGCTGGAAAGTGTAGACTTCTGTCAAATAATGCAACTAACCTAGGACTATTAACCTACCAAGTATAATCCTTATTTTAATGTAAAGATATTATTTCTAGAATTAAACGAGTAATAAGATAAGGATGATTTTCCTAAAATTTATAGCTCTAGGATATTTATTCATTTATTTACTTATTGGACTAAGTATTATCTACGGTCATTAATACTCTAATTTCCTATTAAATACCTTTTAATTCAATTAATTATTATTGTGATGGTTGCACGCCATTAATTGACCATAACGATCACATTTCCTAAGTCGATGGTCATAATTAACTCAAGTAAATCAACGTATTTCTATAGACGTAACAAGCCATTAGTGACCATAACAGTCTCATTTCCTAAGGCAATAGACAACCTATTAAATATCCTTATTATTAGTACCATTAGTCACACTAATTTTATTTGTTGTAACTACCATTTCCTTTTCTACTGTTACTTACTTTATTGGTTCTTATATATATATATATATATATATATATATATATATATATATATATATATATATATATATATATATGTATGTATGTATGTATGTATATAAAATTCCCTAATTGGAGTTACAGCATTTGTTCCTATTCCTTTTTGAATTGTAACCATTTAACAATTATTTTCCTCATTAATTTCCACAACATTCATTGTTACAATTTTAATTCCCTTTCCATTTATATGTAACATTTTCAATTACAGCAATTAACTCCATATTTATTGCTTTCAGATATAACGGATACAAAACATTGATTTTCATACAAATATTACTGTATACCCATCATAAAAGTTAAACCTATAACACATTCACCAAAATAATAATATAATAACGTTATTTACATAAATTTTAGATGGATAGATTTATAATATAGTTATATGTATATTTTAGTGCGATATTTACATAGTTACCAATTATTCTAAATTCTTATTATTTTACATTTTTTTGGCAAAGCCAGCAGGGTTGAATGGCGCCTACCATTTATTTATGTTAATAAAAAAATCTTACAATATAAGCAAAGAAAAGAAAAATAGATAGAAAATACAAAGAGACTAGAGGAAAAGGGGGACAAGGGAGCTACAACCATCTATCTGAAGTCTGAGTATCAAATGAATAGGAGGATATTCTGACAGCTTTGCTTATGCTGTCGTAAAAGTTATAGTACACTTGCATTCTGTTTTTACTTTTGTTGTTGAATATCCATTAGTTCCTCTCGTTTCATTCTTCGTTCACCATTACTGTAAGCATTATTAACATCTCATATATTGCTCCTTCTTTCAATCTCGTAGCCTTAAAAATATTCAACCATTCTTCTTTATTGTCTCTCAGCGGTGGACAATGCCCTCCTCTTCTCTTTATATTTCCTCATATAAAGTATGTGAAGCGCATCCAAAGTACAAGTGCAATATATCCTCCTAGGCTAACAAGCAATAAACACATTTGTTAGTTACATTGATACCTTTGCTTGCTAATTTCATTATGGTATGAAGGGCACTGTGATACACTATCCAGAGGTGAAAGTTCGATCGTTTGTTTTGTTATTTCATATCCTCTTGAACTATGGAAATTTGTTCATCTGCGATTCTCCAGTCATCACACTATAAACTAAGTCAGTAGAGTGCTTCATTTTCTCTTCCATCCATCTATACATATTATGTTGGCTGAAGACATATGACATATTGTTATATCTTTCCTACATTCTGTAAATAGTGCAATTACTATTTATGGGTAGGCTGATCTTACCGTTATTGACATAGACAGTTGCTTTGTCATTTATAGGAACACCACTTTGCATTACATTTGCATGCAGTAGTGTTCTTATTAAGAGAAGCCCTTTTTGTAGCGGGGGGTGGTCCAAAACTTTGTCTTACTATCATTTGCTATTTTCACTATTGAATGTAGCAGAACTTTGTCTATCACGTTCAGCATGGTCTTCCATATCCAACTACGTGATGGCTTTTTTTGATATAGTCCATATTTCATCATTTTTTAGGTTGTAATTAATGCTCCATTCAACCCACGATGTCTTGTTTCTCATTACGAGGTTCTAGAAATGTATGGATAGGGCAATAAAATTCCATAATCTGATTTTTTTTTTTTAATTCCCAAACCTCTATTGCATTTTTGCTTCTCTAACTTATAATATGCCACTGGATGTAACTTGTTAGTGTGAATAGAGCCAGTCCATAGGAATTTCCTCATGGCAATTCTTATAATTGGTAACAGCATGGGTGGGAGTAGGAAAGTTCTACACCAATAGAAAGTCATTGAGTATATAACAACATTCAGTATCACAAGCCTAGCTGGCTGGATAAGTACCTGTTTTCCCTTCCTGTTAATATTGATGTTATTTTCTCATAAATTGGGATGCACTGGGCTATTGTTATTCGTTTAGTTGTCATTCGGATGCCTTGGTAAGACATGTTGGTTTCCATTAGAGACATTTTGGTTATATTTTGGCATTCAACTACCTGATTAGGGGATAGACCAGTAAGTAATATTTTGGATTTGTTGTGATTCAAATGAATACCAAAGAAGAAGTGGAAGTGGAAGAGAGTATTCATTATAGTGAGAAGATATTTTAGCGTGGGCTTAGTGAAGATTATCAAGTCATTGGCAATGGCAAGTGAAGTGATCATTGACAATTTGCATTTTGTGTGTAGCATAAAATTTCTTTGAGAAACTTGCCTCTCAATCTCCAGAGTAAGGGTTTCCCTTACAATAATAAAGAGATATGCTGAATTCAGGCCTCCTTGCCTTAGACCATTATTTCCTTTGAAATAACCAATGGTATAAGCACTGATTCTGTAGATAGTCATAGGTAAATCCTTTTAATAAACTTATTTGGGAATCTCATTTTTCCCATAACACAAATGAGAGATGACCAGTTGATAGCATCAAATGCCATTTTAATGTCAATTTTTATCTTAGCTCTAGGGAATAAGTTTTTTTTCGGAGTAACCATTCAGGAGTTCATGGGTTAAGATAACATTATCTAAGATGTTTCGTTTGAGCATGAAGGCTGCCTAGTTTGCGGATATAGTTTCTTGGAGCACTTCTTTTATTTTCATTGCTAGAATTCTGGAGATGGTTTTATATATGACATTGCAACATGCAATAGGTCTAAATTGAGTTAGCCCAAACTAATGAATAGAAAAATCTTCTTGTGTTTAGTATTATTGAGATTCAAAATCTCATGAATAAGTTATTTTCTATAATTCTTCAATATAAAAGAGGGAATATTGATGTTTTTGAAATCACAAGAAATAGAAAATATTATATTTTAGAATATGCAGATCACATATGAAATACGTGAATTTACATATCTGTTCCTTTATTTTTGCTAATATTTCTTATAGATTTCAAACTTTGCCTTTTTGTTTAAAAGAAAAAAGGGAAAATTTACAAATATATTTATGTTTGTTTTGAGTAGTACAGTAATGATTCGTTAAATCACCATCATCTGCATTCATCCTATGACAAACTCATCGATGATATGAACTCGATTACGAATGAATATAATGTGGTGTTGGGTTATCAAATTACCATGTTGAGAAGTGTGTTTGGAAATGACCAAAATGTTATCTCCGCGACGTACCCCGATTACATGAAGTTGTGTATCAAAGGCATTTAAGGATACAACAATTTGAAAATTGTTCAAATTTATGGTTTTAAGATTTTAGATTGTGTATAGTTTTACTACGTTCGCGATGAAAGAAATGACGAGTTGTTTCAAAAATTATGTTCGTTTGAAGCTCGGAAGTGCAAATAGTGTTGTTTCCAAGCATTCAATCAACTAAATGGGAAAAATTTCAAACCCAAGGGAACCAGGTGGAATTCAGTCCATTGAAACCGAGTGGCTTGGTCAATTGACTGTATTTCTTTTTTTAAGTTGATTGAACCTGATGTTGATTACCCAGTTCGGCCGAAGTTTCAAAACGTGATAACTTCCACATACATAGTTGGATTGAGGCGCGTGTCCAACCATTTTTCGAGGACTACAAACTAGGAGATTTTGGTAGTTTTTGAAATATTCTGATTTTTTGATCCCATATGGGACCCACCTCGGCACGTATTCCAAAGCCATAGATTTTAAGCTAGGCTGGGAGATTATACCGAAAGAATATTATGATGTTAGGGTCGTGAATTCAATTTGAATGCAATATGGGTTAGTACGAGGTCTTATAGAGCTGTCCGGTGGGTTTTAGACTGTGACGACTAGAGCCACATGTGGCGATTCTATATGATTTTTTATGATAGCAGGCGAGGGTACGACGTTCCTTAGTAGCGAATCATATGCGATTTAGATTATAATGGGCTATGATATTACGTTCCCTAGTCGTAAGTCATCTAGAATTTTGGTGACAGTGGATAAATACCAAGAGTTTCTCAATACGAGTCACCTAGGATTTTGGTGATAGTAGAGTGAGACTTAGAGTTTCTTTGTAGTGAGTCATCTATGTACTCAATGATAATGGGCTTGGACATGGTGTTCCCCAATAGCAAATCATCTACGATTTTCTCTTATAGTAGTGACCATATGCATTGAGGCATATATTTTCGATCATAACAATAGTGACTATTGTTATGGGATCACCAATTGATCATGGTATATTACTACTATGTTAGTAGTAGTTTCGTCTAGGGCAACGCAGTTTGATACATTGTGCTAACTTGCTATTACGGAAGAGGAGAGGGTTAAGGTATAATCTCATACCTTTGAGATGGACTTACTATACTTATTCATAAAGAGTATGGAATCCCCCTGATCAACGTTTGTGGAGAGGGACAACTATGATTTGATGATTCCTGTTCAGTTGTACATAGTTTTAACTTGCAGTATTTTGAGATATTTCCTCTCACATCATATTTATGTCCGACCCACGTTTTGTTTTTGTCTGGGAACTCGATTGAGTAGTCCGGAAGTCAGGCGCTTTTAGCGATATTCTGTTTAGAGTGCGCAACCGGAGCATTTAAAGGCATAGCGCAGAAGTTTTGAGGTATATTTCTGTTATATTATTGTACATGATAAGTTTATTATTTACATATATAAGGTCATTGTATTAGATTATTATTTATGACTCTATGCATTTTGGAGTTGATATATTATGACTATTATGTACTTGTATTCATTTGACAGTTTTTTTGGCCAGTGCAGTCTCCTATATATTGTTATTCTATTTCTATTCATGTATATTGTGTACGTTATATGATGTCATTCCATTATAAGATTTTATCATTGTTTTGCTTTAGTGTTTTGTTTTAATTTTACCTCAAGAAAATATGTTTTGTGACAATTGAAAATAAGGTGATGTCAGTATCATGACGGACAGATCGTTACAACTTAGGTATTATAATGACGATGCTCTTGCCATTATAGCTGTTACGAAATCTTCGCCTTTATAGTAACCAGCCCATGTTCACATATCCAACCATGAAACTATCCAAAATGGTCATGGGGAAATGAACAAGGCTCATAAGTTTGCGTGGTGGCTAGTTTTTCAACTGTGATTATCAAACCGATTGTTAGGGAGGTGTGCTTACTGTGACTTCTCAAAATCAATTTTTCAAACCAACCATAAGAGCATCCCCAACGCGAGGTTGGTTGTGGATGAAACAACCCCCAACAGGGGGTCGTTACTTCCAATCAGGGTTTCTTTGGCAACCCCGAAGGTTCCCAAAGCAAACTGGTTGGTTGCTTTGGCAATAAGCCTTAACCGGCTTTAAATAAGCCGGTTAAGGAGGAGAATGTTTCCTCCTTAACCGGCTTATTTAAAGCCGGCTAAGGGGCTGGAATTATTTCTGTTGCCCCTTAGCTGACTTTAAATAAGCTAGGTAGGAGCAATGTCTATTTTTATAGCCGTTGCTCCCACCCCGCTCCATTCTCTCTTCCTCACTTTCTTCTGTATACACAACCTATTTCTCACTTTCAATACACACAAATTTCTCCTACTTTACTCAACCTTCAAACTACTATAATATATAGCATCGAATTGCAATGTCGAAGAATTTGAGCAGCAAGAATTATATAGGAAAAATGAAGATGTCGTCACAAAGCAATTCGAATCCGTACAATTTTGTTCAAGGGCAGTAAGAGTTTCCAACGCAAACTTCGTACCAGTGCGATGAACGATTTAATTCAGGTACAATGGAAAACACTTCAAATTGTTATCTTTGGAAGAAGAATCAGAACTTCTACCAGTCACAGCAAAATTCCAATCATTTTCAAAACACTCAAATTTATGCGTATGGCCATAACCCCTCTTTTCAACAATTCCATAGCAATCAACTGTATTCTTCTCCTAGCAGTCAAGATTAGCCGACCTTTCCAAGTAGTTCTCCTAATATTTCCAAAAAATTTAACTTGTTATATGACGATAATAGCTTTGAAGATGACGGAATGCGAATTGTTATTAATGAGTTTCCCGAGTCATATAACGCTCGCCCGCCGGCAAAGGTTGCGAAAACGTTAAAATGGTCACCTGAAGGACAAGGTGAATTAGCACTTTGTTGGGTTAAGTGTTCCAAAGATAACCAGAAAGGCACAAGTCAAACTTAAAGTTCGTTTTGGAATTCGGTTTATAAATTATTCAATGGCCAAAATCCATATAAGCCTCCTAGATTGGTTGACTCTTTGAAGCAGTCATGGAAGAGAATCAGTGCTAGTTGAAGGTTGTGTACGTGCTAATATAATAAACATGGATCGTGTAATATGGTGTATAACGCACAAATATACAATAGCTATGAAGGCAAGTATAAAATGATATAAATATTAGCTAATCACAGATATGCAATAGTATTAACAGTAAAAATGGAAAAATCACACCAGTGATTTTTAAACTGGTTCAGAGCACCGTCCTACATCCAGTCCCAGACTTCTATCTGGATTTCCATTAACAACCATCTCACTTCATCCGGAGGAACAGGTTTACAACACCCGAGCAGATGAACGGGATTTCACGCCTCTAGCTAACAACACCAAGGACTTCAACTACGTGCCTCTTATAACGCCGATGACTTCAACTAAGATGAATACAATTGTTGTTGACAGTATGTGTTCTTGATAACACGAGTTTGTCACTTGTAGTACAAAATTCCTATAATCTTATCCTGTAATAGAATATTTGTGTATATGAAGATTTGGAAGTGGATACGTATTGAATCAAAAGAATATTAAATAGATTCTAGGATTCAAACGATATATTATTGAATATGAGAAATTAAGCGCTTGAGAATTTAAAAACGAAATCAAGAAATTAGAGATAGTGATCAAGTCAAAATTCGTTAAAATTAGTTGAATGAAATGGTGTTCTCATAGTGTTTATATAGAGAATAAATAGTTGTAACCCTTTGTGAAAAGTAATGAACAATAGCCATGATTATTGGTGAAGAGAAGGAGATGCAACCCTTGATTGAAAGAAAGTGTCTTTTCGAAAGGTTGTTTTCTGAAAGAAAAAGGTCAACAGGTCAAAAAGAACTAGTAGACAGAAATTTGAATATATATATATATATATACATACACACGTTATATTCACATGTACACATTTATTGTGCATTCTGGGTAGAAACGATCGATTGGTCAAATTAGCAGCGGTCGACCGGTTTTACCCAGGTTGCACAATCAATGTGTGTGTGTATATATATATATTCATAATATATTCATATATATTTTCATATATATATATATACTTCAATAATTTCGAGGTGTGAGATTATTTGAGGTTAGATTTTAACATAAACAACACTATTAAAACACCAAATAATCAACCTCTAATCTAGAATACAATATGCAGCTCTTTGTACCTCTTCGAACCAATAAATATCTTCTTTTTGTCGATCATGGCTTATTTCTTTGTCAGAAATCAAAACTCCATAAAATTCTTGACTCAACATTCTCCCCCTTTTTGATTGATGACAACATAGTTCTAAATCTCCCCCGTATATGATCTCCCCCATAGATTGTGTCTGTATATGAACATGATATTCATGCATAACACTGTTAGTACCAATCTCTCCCCCTTTGTCATCGACAAAAAGGAGTAAATAAGTGAAATATTAATGATAGAATATTTAAGCAACATAAACGAGTAATATAGATCATGCTAAGAGTCACAAAATAACGTTATACACACCCAAAAGTCTAGTACAACTAAAACATGGCACCATTTAGATAAAATTGCTAAATCAAGTCTTACAGCAAAAGATTGGCATGGGTACGTAGCAAGAGAAAATAATGAAGTGTACTAAAAAGAATCGGATTGCGATTCTGTCTCATCTACCTTGCAAACCAGATCTCCGTTAAGGTCACTCCCAAAGGGAATGCCTTAAATTCGGTGGAGCGTTTTAAGGTACAAGATACTAATAAATTACAAGACAGAAAATTTATGCAGCGGAAAAAGATCAATATTATTTCATAAATACTTGTTCAACACAACAATTCAACAACTGTTTCAACCTTCCAAATTATTACAACTTTTCATCTGTCTTGAAAACATAAAGAAGCAATACTGAAAATAAAATGACATAAATCCCCAATAAGTGCTTGACCATAGCCATAGCTCAAAAAGGAAAGTCCAAGCCTTACATCTACGGTCTTCAAGCTTTGGCTAACCTGGACTAAGCAGAAGTGTTTCCTCCCTGCGGACTTGGGGGGGGGGGACAGAAGAAAAGAAGCGAAAGGAAAATGGTTCAAACATAAGTCTGGTAAGCCCGGTTATTTGATAGCATGTAAACAAGTAAAAGACTATGACATGAATAAACTGAACTTAGATTGATACCACAAGGATAAGGTAGTCCTAAAACAAAGTAAAGTAAGATTTAACTAGATTTGGCTATCGCACCTACTTTTACTTCTCTGCACCCACTAAGAGTTGTTTAACTAGCAATGTATGTTCATGATAAAGTGATCCCATTCATGTATTGATCGGCTCCTACTCGCATTCATGTAATCCCGGTGTCATGCGGCCCCACGTGATTTTTAAGTACTTGTGCTGGTTCCAGTATAGGGTGTATCAAGTCCTATAATGGCAACCCTGACACGATTCAAAGATGCACAAGTGTACGCCTGGTGCCCAGTGCCTGATTTTTCCAATCTGGAGCACGTGCACGCCCGTACTCCGTCGGGCCCTACACTGACGCACCTAACTGCCGCCCTTTTGACCGCTTATATTCAGCCCAGTAATCGTGCTCCACCCTGCCTAATTCTGGGTACCTTGGTACATCCATGTGGGTTACTACTGAAACGGGTCCCCATTACTAGGTTTTTCCAGTCAATATGCTAAATTGGTTAAGTGTCCTTTGTTTGACTTAACCCCTATCAGTCTTGTCTAGTTAACATGTTAAGTTGGTTAAGTGTTTCCTTAATTACTTAACCCCACCAATCTTGTCTTGTTAACATGTTAAGTTGGTTAAGTGTTCCCTTATTTGCTTAACCTCACTATTTCTAGCTTGATAGTTCATGAGCTTTAATTAATTAATTAATTAAAGCACCAAGCACTCACATTAGACAGGTATTGTTGTGGTTACTGGATATGCCGGTCGGTTCGAGGCAGTTTTACACCACAACTCAATCTAACCTCGGGTCTTTCTGGGCTTGATGCACTAACCTCTCACATTAGACAGGTATTGTTGTGGTTACTGGATGTGTCGGTCGGTTCCGGGCAGGTTTACACCATAACTCAGTCTAACCTCGGGTTAGGCATATTCATCTTTTACATTTTATATATATGTGAATTTTCTCAAGTGTTTCATGTCACATATTTTAATTATGTTCAAGACTAATGGTATAAATTATAACATTCATGGCCTTAACCATTTACATGGTTTTGGGCCCACCTACATTATTAACATGTTTTGAATTAATAACTATCCCAATGTTACCCCCGTTTGTTCGTTCGTATTAATCACATAAAATCATTGGGCCCACATATTAGCCCAATTTATAAACAAGAAGTAAAGAAGGGAACATGCATAGTATAGATTCAACCAAACATGTAAATTTTGCATAAAACTTTATTCATATAATTTAACATGTCACATGAACTTGCATATAATTTAGACTTAGATAATCATAAGCCTAAAACATGTTAATATGTAGATCTAGGCATGTGTGTACATAACCTCAATTATAAACTAGCATATGACATAATCATGACATGTCCAATCCCAAGGCATGCATAATTTTAACATTAACATATAGGTGTGAACTAGATCTAACAAGGTGAACTTGCATAAGTCCACTTTACAAACATGCATATAAATATAGATCTAGTTTTGGATCTAACATGTAACTTGCATATGAACATATGTATTATTAGATCGTGACTTGGATCTATCATAAAATATATAACTTGCATTAATCATATGAACCTAGATAGATCTTGACATGGATCTAACATAAAACTTGTAACTTGCATATGAACATATATATAGGCATATGGATCTAACATAAAGCATATGAATATATATATACATATATATATATATATATATATATATATATATGTAGATCTTGACTTGGATCTAACATAATACATACAACTTGCATTAATCATATAAACATATATATGTAGATCTTAACATGAAACATATAACTTGAATATGATATTGATAGTTTCATTCTCAATCTTTAATAGATCCAACACCAAGTCCAATAAGCCACAAACATTCCAAGACAATTCATGATAAAATCATCACAAGAAACAAACATGAATTAGCATCGTCAATATTATACAACATGGTATAATTTTATTTTTCACTTTATATCAAATCACGTCTTTAATTTATTTACATCTAAAAGGTAAGTACACTTACAAAAGACAATCTTGATTTCTGGAATCTGTATTCTGAAGTTGAAATGCTCGCCTTTGATGTAGACGATCGTTGTTTTATTTTAATTTTGATATGATTTGGTTTGTCTCTTTTAATTTGCTTCAAGTTGAACGGCGGCTACTCGAGGTTGTCCAACAGCATCATGACGGCTCTTGGTTTGATTTTTAATATGATTTAGGGTTGAGGTATTAGGTTGCTTATATAGAAGTTTGATTTAATAGGAACCGTCAGATTAACCTAGAGCAAATCAAAGCCATTCATACAAGATAGAATAGCCACATCAGCCCTAATGACTAGGCAAGGAGTCCATCAGAACCAATCAGATGCCACATCTACCTTAGAGCGAATCGGCCCACAGGTTGACAGCCAAACACCCTGAATCAATCCCTAGTCGACCCAGCAAGGCTTGGGTCGACCTCAAAAAAGGGCTGGTTCGGTTATTCCCCCTCCCGATTCGTTGTTTTGAACTTTTTTGCAAATTTATTTATTTAATTTATATATATATATATATATATATATTTCTCATATGCATACAAACTTCAAGGCTTAATAACTTCTTCATAAGGTATCCATTTTATGCAAACCAAATGTCTATCTTGACCAAAATTTTGAGACGAACGTAGTAGCGTAGCCCATTTACTTAATTATTCTTCTACAAATTAAGTGTTCTTGAATTTGTTAATTTTAATATTCTCAAAAAATTCAGGGTGTTACATTCTGTAACACCCCACCTCTGTTAAGGTCACTCACAAAGGGAATGCCTTAACTTTGGTGGAGCATTTTAGTAAACAGAATAGAAACTTACAAGACAGATAAAATAGTACTTGAAAAATTTATAACTTTATTACAGTGGAAAACAGAAATTAGTATGGTTACATCTTTTCAAATCACAATATCAGAATTCAAGTACAAAATATCAGTCTTGTACAAAAGCCTTCAGAATGCGTAGTTCAAAATCATAATCCCCATAGAACGGAAGCTATACAGAGCCAAGCCATACTTTAAGCACTTCAAGCAGAAGAAATCCGGATCAGGCTAAAGTATTCCCTCCTTGGAAAACCTGGGGGGGAAACAGAAGAAAGAAGGCGAAACAACAAGGGTCAGACAAAAAGTCTGGCAAGTCCAGTGATTTTCAGTTATGAACAGATAATAATAACATGACATGAACATAAAACTGGATGGGAGATAACTGTAACAGGTGTAGCAGATACAACAGAAGAACAGAATGATATAAGCTATTGCTTTACACTTCTCTGCACCAATACTAGTATAACAGAATTAGGTGTCACCCTAATGTCTAAACTGAAATAGAAACGGGTACAGAATAATTTAACAGAAACAGATTGCTAATAATGGGCCTTTACTACCCGATCAGAAACAGACAGAAGCAGAAACAGATTAATCCCTACGGAAACAGAATGTAGAATTAGGTGTACACTAGTAATGGGCCTTTACCACCCGAACAGACGGTACCACGCAGAAACAGACAGGTGTTACCACCCAACAGAAACAGACGGTACCAACAGAAATAGACAGAACTAAGTGTACCCTAAAACCCTACCCCAAGCGATCGGCTCCCTAATACATAAATATCCTATGTCGGCCCCACAGTAGGGTGTATCACTCCCTAAATTGACAACCAATTGGCACAGACCTATTTACAGATGTCACGGCGTCTTACATCCTCCGAGGCAGACCGGGATCCATGCACGCACATGACCCGGTTGGAACGCACCATCAACACCCCTCGCCATTATCAGAATGAACCGCTTATAATTAGCTCAGTAAGCATGCCCGGACCCTACCTACTGTTGGGTCAAAGTTTTGATACCAGAAAGGGTTACTGACTAATATGGGTCCCAAACAACATATGACACAAGTAATTCCCCTCCTAACCTTGTGTCCCCAGACTAACAGATTTCAGATTAACTTGTTTAAAAGTTCAGACATACAGAGTTTAGATCAACTAGTTCACAGATCAGACAATCAAGTTAACCGGTTTTCAGACTAACGGATCAGATGTTCGGATTAACAGGCTTACAGATTAACTGGTTACAGACTTACAGATTAACCGGTTACAGATTATCTAACTTTGTATTGGGCCTACGGATTCACGAAACGGGTTTATCAGATTCATTGGTCCAATTGGTTTAACCTTACCCACCCAACACGTTTTAGAAATCATATTTATATCAGATTTTCATTAATTTAATATTAATGCCCAAAACCTCTCACATTAGACTGACAGTCTGCGGCTACTGGTTAGGCCTGTTGGTTCCGGGCAGGTTTCTGTCGCAAACTGAGTCTAACCTCGGGTTTTCAAGCACGTTATGACTAACTTCTCACATTAGAACCTATTGTTTGCGACCACTGGAATATGCCGGGCGGTTTCGGGCAGAATTACGCCGCAAAATCATTCTAACCTCGAGTTAGCCATGTTTATCTTTGCGGCCAATTAATTAATGATTTCCCATTTATACCCATGCCTAATATACATGTCAATTATTCATAACTATAGCCAATTCAGATTTTGTCAATAGCGGACTAATTATATCAACTCAACAGATATAGGAGATAACAGATTTCTCAGATTAGGCAACTTAGCATATTAAGAAAACTAGCAGATTTAGCATTTTCAACAGACTTAGCAGATGACAGATTTGGCAGATGAATAAATCTAGCAGACTAGGCAGTAGAGCAGAACTAGCAGATTAAGCAATATAACAGAACTAGCAGATTAGGCAATGTAACAAAACTAGCAAATTAGGAAAATATAACAGATTTAATCATTTCTTAAAGTTTCGTATCTTGCCTAATTATTAATCTTGCCTAAGTTCACATGCATAAATAATAGTCTTGATTCACAATATTATCATATACCCTATGTTTGCATTAAATTTACATAGCACAGATTATGGTCATAAATTTACCATATATCATAGGTTTCAGTTTTTATTAGACTTGCATAGTACAGAAGATCCCTATAAATTATACCAAATATAGCCATCGATTACTATGCAGATCATATATCCCAAAGATCCCTTACTTAGGTGTTTATTTACATTAATAGATACCCTACTCTCATGTAAATCTTTATGCCTAAGCCATGTTCTCTTTATCTCAAATCATATGTTCAATACAATATATAATGTAAATATAATATGTCCAGTCGTATGTCTCAGATTTTGTTCTAGCTACAGTCCATGTTCTTTCCTCAAATCAGTCACCTATTGGTCATGCCCAATTCATGCATCATTCATTTTATTGTCACAAACATTTTAGCGTATGTTAATCTCTTATGAGATTGGCACAGGCTCGTGGTAGCCTGGCTATAGAACAGAAAGAGGAAAGAGATACAAAATAAGATAGATCCAAACAGAAAAGAACAGATATAACCTCAGATTCAGATTTATAATTCATGTCACAATCAGAATTAACCTTTATATCGGAAAATAACTGCACTTGCCTTGATTTGATTAAAGAAAAAACTTTAGTTGTTGCAGAATTGTTGCAGAAGCTTTAATCTCTAATTTGAATTGAATTGCTTAGGTTGATGTTGATTAGCTTCTAGTTTTAATTCCAGTAGAGTAGCGATGCCATTTTTATTTTTATTTAGAACAGAGGCAGAGAAGAAGAAGAATAGAATTGTGTGTAGAGGAGGCTAGGTCTTAGGGTGTATTTATAGTTGCAGGAACTCATTTCAGCCATCAGATTAACCCTAAAACCAATCCGGACCATCAAAAATCATCCCAGGGCTTCAAAAATGGGTTCTGGGCCACCACAGGCCGACCAGGTCGACCTGTACAGAGGGGGGTCGACACTATAGTCGACCTGGGGGAGCAGGTCGACCATAGTGTCGACACTATGGTCGACCTGGGTCAGTCTGCCAAAAAGTCTGCTGAAATCTTGTTTTGGCCATATCTTGGTCATACGGACTCCGATTTTCGAAAACTCGGACTCTATTTCGCGTATTTTTCCGAGAGGAACGCAATGGTGATGTCCATTTTACCTAATTCCTGGTTCTTGAATTAGTTATCCTTATTTTACTATCTTTTCCGTTACATACATCATTATCGAACTAATTTTTCTTCTCTTCCATGTATTAATTAATTCTTCTTATGCATCACCATTGTTTACCCATCATAAGCATATTTTTATATATTTTATTTTATTTTTAATTATATTAAAAATACGGGGTGTTACATTCTCCCCTCCTTAAAGGATTTCGTCCCCGAAATCTTCAAGTTAAGAAGAATGTGTCCTACCATCCAATCATCCATCTACTCAATCACCAATCACAGGCATTCATTGTCCTTAAGAGATTTCTTATGCTGTA
Source organism: Allium sativum (assembly GCA_030737875.1). Classification (NCBI taxonomy): domain Eukaryota; kingdom Viridiplantae; phylum Streptophyta; class Magnoliopsida; order Asparagales; family Amaryllidaceae; genus Allium; species Allium sativum. The sequence continues at coordinate 177,757,350 of CM060927.1, forward strand.
TGAACATATGCAAGAAGTGTGTGTATATGTTCCTTGTCTAATGCAAAGATCAGGCGGTCCACTGATTCAGTTGACCTCCTTAATGCGAATTATGCCAGTGCCATGAGTCCAAAATGTATGCAATTTTCCTACTCGATACATATCATTTCTATATGAGGGCACAACCATTCAGTCTTATGCAACATCCATGTGCTGAGTCAATAATTTTGCATCCACAAAAATTGAAAATGCTCACACATCCTTATGCAGTATGAGAGTGTTTTCGAGCCGATCTAGTGCCTAGTGTGTGTATATGCATCCACGGGCAAACACTAGCAACCACTTGCATCCACTTGCAACCATCAAACATAACATGTCTCAAACACATGTTTACACCCATTAGTTTCTACCTAAAGTTCGAAGATTCAATCGATAGGATACAGTCGAATGATGGAAGCGAGTACAGATAGAACAAAAACTTGGTTCCCATTAGACATGGGTCCTAAGTATCGGCCCCAAAGACCGAAACCAACATCAAATTGACACCCAGAGGATTACCTTCTTTAGACAATGTCAAAACTGGAAATCTTATCAGAAGTATTCAGATATTTACAGACTACTGGTACAGATCAGGTTCCCTAATGATTCTTAGGAAGCTAAGCATGATAAAATCATACCCCACGAAAACTCAGAATGTATGCGTCATACTTGACGCCTAACACAGATATCTCTCAAATCCAAACCTATCACCAGTAGATGAGTTGTAACCCCTATGGGGTTTGAGACTATAACCAGATCAGAAAAAAGACTAGTACTAAAGTGCAGAGACTCGACTACAGAACCAGAATACCATAATCGGAAAGAGTTCTAACCCAATAATCAGATAAGGAAACTAAACTCTCTACGGAAATTTTCCTACTTCTATCCTATCCACCAACTATGAGAGCACTCGCCTGCCTTCCCGAAGTAGGTCATGTCCTCTGTCCTTCCTCTTGAGTCAAGCTTCCATAAGTAAAGCACTTTTCTCCTCCTTTATCTTTAGACTTTTCTTCCTTCTATTTTTTTTGCCTCCTTTTTGAACCAAGTTCATATCCATGGGTTTCTTATCTTTGGGTTGTGCTCCTTGGCCAAACTCCCTCATTCTCATCTTTACTATGCTTGTGTAACACGTTGACCAGTCCCTCGAAAGCTACCTCCATCGCATGGAAAAAAAATCCTACAAAGCTCGAAAGAAAATTAGCCGTAGGTGAAACTACTGCGGCTACAGATGGAAGTCGGGCGCTTATTTTTCCTTTGACAGGTGTCGTAGTCTTATCAAGCCTACGGAACCATGCCGCGATGAGGTTACCTCCCAGAAAGCCAGGAGCCCCGGAGACTCAGAAAAAGAAGGAAACAAGGATTTAGATAGAGAATCAAAAGATAGATATATAGCTTTGGGGATTATGTTTTTGTTTTTTTTTCAAAATAAACTTTCCTTTCGAAAATACTTTCTTTTAAAGCCTTTTTGAAAATAGTTTTTCAAAAACTTTACCCAATCTGGTAACCTTTAGCTCTGATACCAAGTGTAACACCCCACCTCTGTTAAGGTCACTCACAAAGGGAATGCCTTAACTTTGGTGGAGCATTTTAGTAAACAGAACAGAAACTTACAAGACAGATAAAATAGTACTTGAAAAATTTATAACTTTATTACAGCGGAAAACATAAATCAGTATGGTTACATCTTTTCAAATCAAAATATCAGAATTCAAGTACAAAACATCAGTCTTGTACAAAAGCCTTCAGAATGCGTAGTTCAAAATCATAATCCCCATAGAACGGAAGTTATACAGATACTTTAAGCACTTCTAGCAGAAGAAATCCGGATCAGGATAAAGTATTCCCTCCTTGGATAACCTGGGGGGAAAGGAAGAAAGGAGGCTAAAAAACAAGGGTCAGACAAAAAGTCTGGCAAGTCCAGTGATTTTCAGTTATGAACAGATAATAATAACATGACATGAACATAAAACTGGATGGGAGATAACTGTAACAGGTGTAGCAGATACAACAGAAGAACAGAATGATATAAGCTATTGCTTTACACTTCTCTGCACCAATACTAGTATAACAGAATTAGGTGTCACCCTAATGTCTAAACTGAAACAAAAACGGGTACAGAATAATTTAACAGAAACAGATTGCTAATAGTGGGCCTTTACTACCCGATCAGAAACAGACAGAAGCAGAAACAGATTAATCCCTACGGAAATAGAATGCAGAATTAGGTGTACACTAGTAATGGGCCTTTACCACCCGAACAGACGGTACCACGCAGAAACAGACAGGTGTTACCACCCAACAGAAACAGACGGTACCAACAGAAACAGACAGAACTAAGTATACTCTAAAACCATACCCCAAGCGATAGGCTCCCTAATACATAAATATCCTGTGTCGGCCCCACAGTAGGGTGTATCACTCCCTAAAGTGACAACCAATTGGCACAGACCTATTTACAGATGTCACGGCATCTTACATCCTCAGAGGCAGACCGGGATCCATGCACGCACATGACCCGGTTGGAACGCACCATCAACACCCCTCGCCATTATCAGAATGAACCGCTTATAATTAGTTCAGTAAGCGTGCCCAGACCCTACCTACTGTTGGGTCAAAGTTTTGATACCAGAAAGGGTTACTGACTAATATGGGTCCCAAACAACATATGACACAAGTAATTCCCCTACTAACCTTGTGTCCCCAGACTAACAAATTTCAGATTAACTTGTTTAGAAGTTCAGACATACAGAGTTTAGATCAACTATTTCACAGTTCAGACAATCAAGTTAACCGGTTTTCAGACTAACGGATCAGATGTTCGGATTAACAGGCTTACAGATTAACTGGTTACAGACTTACGGATTAACCGGTTACAGATTATCTAACTTTGTATTGGGCCTACGGATTCACGAAACGGGTTTATCAGATTCATTGGTCCAATTGGTTTAACCTTACCCACCCAACACATTTTAGACACCATATTTATCTCAGATTTTCATAATTAAATATTAATGCCCAAACCCTCTCAGATTAGACTGACAGTTTACGGCTAATGGTTAGGCCGGTTGGTTCCGGGCAGGTTTCTGTCGCAAACTGAGTCTAACCTCAGGTTTTCAAGCACGTTATGACTAACTTCTCACATTAGAACCTATTGTTTGCAACCACTGGAATATGTCGGGCGGTTCCGGGCATAATTACGCTGCAAACTCTATCTAACCTCGAGTTAGCCATGTTTCTCTTTGCGGCCAATTAATTAATGATTTCCCATTTATACCCATGCCTAATATACATGTCAATTATTCATAACTATAGCCAATTCAGATTTTTCCAATAGCGGACTAATTATATCAACTCAACAGATATAGCAGATAACAGATTTCTCAGATTAGGCGACTTAGAAGATTAAGCAAACTAGCAGGTTTAGCATTTTCAACAGACTTAGCAGATGACAGATATGGCAGATGAACAAATCTAGCAGACTAGGCAGTAGAGCAGAACTAGCAGATTAAGCAATATAACAGAACGAGCAGATTAGGCAATGTAACAAAACTAGCAAATTAGGAAAATATAGCAGATTTAATCATTTCTTAAAGTTTCATATCTTGCCTAATTATAAATCTTGCCTAAGTTCACATGCATATATAATAGTCTTGATTCATAATATTATCATATACCCTATGTTTGCATTAAATTTACATAGCACAGATTATGGTCATAAATTTACCATATATCATATGTTTCAGTTTTTATTAGACTTGCATAGTACAGAAGATCCCTATAAATTATACCAAATATAGCCATCGATTACTATGCAGATCATATCCCAAAGATCCCTTACTTTGGTGTTTATTTACATTAATAGATACCCTACTCTCATGTAAATCTTTATGCCTAAGCCATGTTCTCTTTATCTCAAATCATATGTTCAATACAATATATATTGTAAATATAATATGTCTAGTCATATGTCTCAGATTTTGTTCTAGCTACAGTCCATGCTCTTTCCTCAAATCAGTCACCTATTGGTCATGCCCAATTCATGCATCATTCATTTTATTGTCACAAACATTTTAGCGTATGTTAATCTCTTATGAGATTGGCTCAGGCTCGTGGTAGACTGGCTATGGAACAGAAAGAGGAAAGAGATACAAAATAAGATAGATCCAAACAGAAAAGAACAGACATAACCTCAGATTCAGATTTATAATTCATGTCACAATCAAAATTAACGTTTATATCGAAAAATAACTGCACTTGCCTTGATTAGATTAAAGAAAGAACTTTAGTTGTTGCAGAATTGTTGCAGAAGCTTTAATCTCTAATTTGAATTGAATTGCTTAGATTGATGTTGATTAGCTTCTAGTTTTGATTCCAGCAGAGTAGCAACGCCATTTTTATTTTTATTTAGAATAGAGGCAGAGAAGAAGAAGAATAGAATTGTGTGTAGAGGAGGCTAGGTCTTAGGGTGTATTTATAGGTGTAGGAACTCATTTCAGCCATCAGATTAACCCTAAAACCAATCCGGACCATCAAAAATCATCCCAGGGCTTCAAAAATGGGTTCTGGGCCACCCCAGGCCGACCAGGTCGACCTGTACAGGGGGGGGGGGGCGACACTATAGTCGACCTGGGGGGGGGGGGGGGCAGGTCGACCATAGTGTCAACACTATGGTCGACCTGGGTCATTCTGCTGAAATCTTGTTTTGGCCATATCTTGGTCATACGGACTCCGATTTTCGAAAACTCGGACTCTATTTCGCGTATTTTTCCAAGAGGAACGCAATGGTGATGTCCATTTTACCTAATTCCTGATTCTTGAATTAGTTATCCTTATTTAACTATCTTTTCCGTTACATACATCGTTATCGAACTAATTTTTCTTCTCTTCCATGTATTAATTAATTCTTCTTATGCATCACCATTATTTACCCATCATAAGCATATTTTTATATATTTTATTTTATTTTTAATTATATTAAAAATACGGGGTGTTACACATTCTCCCCTCCTTAAAGGATTTCGTCCTCGAAATCTTCAAGTTAAGAAGAATGCATCTTAACATCCAATCATCCATCATCCACAAGCATCCATTGTCCTTAAAAGACTTCTAATGACATATGAACATATGCAGAGTGTGTGTATATGTCTCTTATCTAGTGCAAAATTAGGTGGTCTGCTGATCCAGTTGACCTCCTTAATGTGAATCATGAGAGTGCCATGAGCCCATTATGTATGCAATTTTTCCTATTCATAATTCTACATGAGTGCACAATCATTCATACAAATGCAACGTCCATATGATAACACATCAAGTTTCAATCCACATACAATTTCATGCGTTCATATGCAAATGCAATATGAAAGTGATTGAGCCGAATTAGAACCTAATGTGTATGTGCGTATGCATCCACTAGCAACCACTTGCAACCACTTTGCAACCATCAACCATAACATGTTTCAAATACATGTTTACATCCATTGATTTCTACTAAGAATCAAGAAATAGGACCAAGAAGATAACTAGGCATGAATAAACTTATGATAAAGGAGAGATCAAAGATGTACCCTCAAAAAGATAATGGTAGGCTGCGCGTATCTTGCTTTCGGTCTCCCAAGTCACGTCTTCTTCATTGTCACTCCATTGTACTTTAACAAGCTTGACTTCACGGTTGCATAGCTTTTTGACTTCCGTTCCCTAGATACGAGTTGGGATTCTTCTCACTGTTGCTTCTCGTTCCACTTCTACCTCTTCTAGTATCTTAGGTTCCACCACTTCCGCAGACTCATGTAAGAACTTCCATGTTGGATCTAGATTAACCCTAGAGGGGGATGAATAGGGTTTATCACAGTTTTTAACTGAATTAAAAATCTAACGAGATATATAATAATAAACAGATCACAGGCTGCAGTAGAAATAAAAAGCAGAAAAGAAATAACACACAGAGATACCCAGCTTCGGCAAAATCCTGCCTACTGCTGCATTCCTAAGGTATCTACTAGGTGTTATAAATAGATCCCGCATACAAGACCATGTACACTCACAGCGCCTGCTCCTGTCCTAACCCTACGCTCAAAACCCTAGACTCCAATATCCCCTCGAGCAGATTTCCCCTGATTACGACCCCGTAACCAGTAACCCAGATTTTACAGAATCTGTCAACTGTCAGTCAACACTCTGACTGAAACCCCCTAGATTTTACAGACCTAGAACTGTTCAGAACTGATTTTTACAACATAATTTAAAAACAACAAAATAAAGAAAAACAAGGAAACCCCTAGTTAAAAGAATTTAAACTCCCATTTTAAAATAGACTTGGCTTAGTTCAATTAAACATAGGTCGGCCCCTTTTTAATTTCCTTTAACCCGTTCTATACTCCTCTTTGCTCTGAAAAAATGGCGGCCGGCGATTAGGGTTTTCTTCGATTGCTCCAAACCAAGTCGATGCTTTGATTGTTGATGTTGTGATAACTCTGAAGCTTGTTTCTTCGAAGGCTTTCCACGTCCGACTTGGAATTGCTCTCCGGCTCGATCGAACAGTGAGTTTTCTGAAATTTGTTGCTTTGAAAAAATTGAACTAATTTTGTGGGTTTCGATGTCATTCATGCCTGTGATGACATGGTGTAATTTATAGGGATTTTAAGAACCCTAATTGATCTGATTTCGTGAGTGACTTGGCTGATTTGTTGCAGATGTTTCTCGTTTTGATTTGCTTTGCTTTTGATAAATTCGACACTAAATAATTGTTGTTTAAAAATTGGCTTGATTCCTTGATATAAATTCGATTTCCATATGCATGATTTCTGGAAATTTCCTCTGTAGAATTCCTTGATTAAATCGGCTTTAACTGTGAAATTATGAAGTGAGGAAATCTGGATATTTAGAAAACAATTCCTTGCATAATTGTTGGCTACGGATTCTGACTTGTTTTTGACCCTCAAATAATCTGCTTCATTAAAAATTCTGGAAATTGTTTCATGATTGAAAAAAAGGAAATATTTTGTTGTCTTCTGAAAAAGAATTAAATCCTTGCCAATTTTGATTCACTGATTTATAGCAGCATGTTCATAACTTGAATTGCCAAACATTGATATTCATGAATTTATGGAAACAAATGAGAGCTTGCCAAAAAATGAATTTCTGATTGTAGAAAATCTATAAATGTTCATTTTCTCTCCCTTTTTCAAATATTGTAATTCCAGAAAGAAAAATCAGCAATAAATGCTTCTGTGATTTCTCCCATGATTTGATTTCTTGTGAAAAAGAAAATGCCTAAAGAAAACTTACTGAAAAATATTTTTTGATTTATGGAAATGAATGATAATTTTCCTTTTGCATGCCAGCTACATCATGTATCCATTCTTATTTAACCTAAATTGACCTTGTAGCACCACTTAAACACTATAGCAAAAAACTGTTTGACCAAGAAACTTGAATTCATTTACACCAGCCTTCCATTCAGTATACACAAGCTGCATGTATACATGCCTTTGACATTTGAACACTGCACCATCCACTGTACAATAGCTGATCAGTCTTGTAAGTGCTTGAACCCTATTGCACAGTTGTATTTGTGCATGCTGAGTTGACCATTTGGCTTTCACTCATCATGAATGCAGTGTGTATGACTTTGTATCATTCATGTCGACCAACCTTGTGTGTTTACCATGCTTGACATGTTCCTGCTGTTTCATTTTTTACTTAAAAAAAATTCTTTTTCATGTTGTATACTGTTTGGTTCATTCACTTTGTCATGTAGTCTCAACCATGACTATGTTGACTCAACCATTTTGTTTTGGACTTGACCATATTACTGCACCATTCCTTGTTGGTGACATGTCCACACTTGTTAGTAAACTGCATTTGTAAACACTTGTTTGCTACACCATTTGTGCAATCTTGACCCTGCTTGACTTGTATTCATTTGTATGCTGAAAACTATTTGCCTATTCTGTTTCACTTACTTCCATGGCTTTTGATATTTCATGAATACAAGTTTGCATCCATAGAAGATATTTTGCCATTTAGCGAATATTTTGAACCATGACTTTATGCTGCTGTGTTGTTGACTTTGACATGATCATTTAGTCCATCCTGCCATGTTGATTACTTCATGAATTTGCAGTGTATCTTTGCTTTGGCTTGACACTTGTATACCTTGAATTTGTCCGTTCATGCTTTATTTAGCTCGTATGCACTGAGTCGAGTTGGTCCACGTGGCTGCTCCTCAGTTGCACACTGATTGGCGAGGCGGTGCACACGTGTATTTATACACGTGTGTATTTGCAGCCATCAGAAAATTTTCTATCCCTGTACATATACAAACTGTCTAGACACAGTTGGATTAACAAATCAGATCAAGTCAGAAAAATGATGAGAAACACACCAGAAACCTGAGGCAAATAAAATTTTAAAAAATAAAATTTATATTCGCGTGTATTCTGTTTTATTCCTGTTGCAGTGTACTGTTTGTGTTTCTATTTTATTTGACAGGTAAGCAGAAGATGACTGGACTGACAGTGAAGAATGTTGTGAAGACAGAAGATAAAGAACTGAAGACTAATAGACATTGTATCAGTGAATATATATGGACATGACAAAGGAAAAAAAGTGATTGTATATATATGAGATGTATAGATAGAGTGTTATAGTGAGGAGCTGTGTAACAACAGAATTGTACTGTGATGTGTAATAAACAAATTTGTTTGAAATAAAATATTATTTTATTGTTGTCAAACAAACTTGTCTATCGTATTCAGTTTATTTACAAGTACAATCTCATTTGTAATCATATATGAATTGTGAATATCAGTAAATATAAGAGAAATGTATAAACAGTGGAGTTTATAAATTTGTACTGTCTTGATAGTGAAATAAAATATTATATTTAAATAAAATACTGTGCGAATATTTAAATTTATGTATAGTCGTATTTTATTTAAATATAAATATTATATTCTAGTCTGTGATGTATAATAACAGTACAGTATCAAACACATTAAAATAATATTTATTTGGTTGTTATCATCAAACAAAAATCATATAATTGTGTATACAACACCGTTATGTACAACAGTCTCTCCCTTTTGATGATGACAAACAAACAAAAGATTTTGTATACAATAGATGTGTTTGACAGTGAAAAATGAACTCCCCCTATTCATTAGCTCCCCCTACAACAGAAAAACTCCCCCTATAACTGTGCATGAATGAACTGAACTGAATAATGATTTTTGAAAATTAAAAATATTATAAAATATTCACACATAAATCAAAATCTCAACCCATTCTCCCCCTTTTTTTATCATCAAAAGGATTCAGAATTTGAAATACAGAAGAAAAGGGACTAATAAATATAATATCAGCATAAGAGGAAGACCAGTCATCATAAATTTCAACCAGTCAAACAAAAATCATAATAAACTGAGAACTGGTGGCATATTTCACATTGTAGAAAATGACGGATTTTCGATGAATTTTATATATTATGGAGGGAGTTTCAAAAACATATATTTTCAATTATTTTCAGAAGATTTTTATAAAAAATAAAGCAAAAATACAGTGATGGATTTGGACTATAATTATAAATTCAACTTAAGTGACAAAATCAGATAGTCTAAAATCCCAGTAGCTATCAATCAACAAATCATAATACTTCATAAGATATTAACACATTTCACAAATTAGAACATGGATTGATAGGCTGGTTTTTATAAACACCAAGGAGGATTTCAGTTTAATTTCAATTTTGCATTATTTATTTATTTATTTAAGAGCACGCTAACCACACATAACCAGAGCTTGGATTTTTAAATGATGTCAGTCGCAACTTAAATTATAAGTTATCTCATAACCATGCATGACCAGAGCTTGGATTTTTAAATGAGGTTAGAGACACACTTATGTGTTAATTATATTAATTATTTTCAACTTTAAAAGGAAAAACTCCTCGGCATATAAGACCGATATGAATGAAGGAAAAGTGGAAGGTACAGAAATGGACTGTGAAATAAATTTCTAAATTAATTATATTATGAAATATGATCAACTGTACTGAGATCATTGAAAATTTCAATTGTCACTAATTCTAAAAAATAACATAACCACAATTCCATCACAAATATTTTCACAGATTAAAAAAATTAACTCTCCACATTAATATAAAATCATAACGGATAGCAGAAGGATTATAGGTAATGAAGATGGTCATGAACTAATTGCCAGTTCAAAGATATTATAATAAATATTCAACCATTATACAAATACGATCTCCTCTTGTTGTGAAATATAATGCAGTCACAATTCATCACAATTTCAAAATCTGGTAATTGTTTTGATGAATTATAATTACAATTCAATTTGGATATTGATTTCAATTTCTGAATGAATAATCAATAAATAATTTTAAAATTGAAAGTCAATTACAAGAGGAAATTATACAAATTTATACAAGAAAAAATGTGTATGGTGTCTATACAAGGTGGAAATTCAAAACAGATGGATGAAAAAGCTGATACCAATTGTAGTCTCCTTTGTTGAGGAATTTATTCACACCGTAGATATCTCAGACTAAAGAAATTTCAAACACAAAGCCCAAACAGACAAGATTACAAATTTGGCTCAATTATCAGAGCGCCAGTCAGATTAAAGCAGGCAGTTATTTGAAAACAGTATCAGAGCAGCACAGAAAACACTATCACATCAGACTTGTCAGAGGATGGTCACATAAGATCATTCATGATCCAAGATTAGAAATACTGTTTATTCGAAATCATTTGAGGAATATGAAAAATTCTAGATTCAATGAATCGATCACACCAAATTATATTAGTTTCACATTCCAGATATGTGTTTGATTCAGTAAATCAATAATTTCAAATGATTTTAAACAAATAGATATTCAAATCAAATAACCATGAAAAATCAATAAGTTTCAAGACCCAAATTTTTCAAGGAATTTTTCAAAAACAATTTCTGACAAGCACATGAGTAATTTCAGATCATTTACATCAAATTTAAGAGATATTCATGATCCAGAAAATTAAAAAATAATTTATTTGAAATCACTTGAATCAATGTCAAGTTTTGAGATATAATGAATCAGTCACACGAGATTGATAATTTCAAATTTAGAGGCATGTGATGTTCAGAATATCAAGAATTTCAGATGATCTCAAACAAATAAATTTCAACAATAATGATCATGAATATAAGGTTTATTTCTAGATGTATCACTATAATACAAGACAATTCAAAATATCCATGTCAATCTGAAAATTTCTGAAATTATCACAAATGATAAGAAGCAGTGTACTGTAATGAGTATAATATTTTAAGCGTTTCCAAAATGAACTGGAAGAAACTCAAAACAGCATAAGTTGTGAAATTTCAATAGTTATTCAGATATTCAAAAATTTAGAATTTGAAATGACAGTGTTCAAGATATGATATTAATGCATCAACACTGTTATGAATTCAGAGAATCAGAAAGCAAACTTCAAAACAATTGCAGGGATTTACAGGATTGAGTTTAAGATCGGGAAGAGATTAAAAACATTAGAGTTTTATTCAAGAGAAGCAAATTTCCAGGAAACAACATGACTTCTGCAATTGGAAGTTAATAAAGCTCATAAAGAAAAAAAATGGCAGTGACAAATCAAAAACAGAAAGAGATAAAGAAAATAACAGAAGGGGTAGAAGGAGAAAAAAATAAAAACTAAGAATATTTACAAAGATGAGTTTAGAGATCATACCAAAATCCAATTTAAAACAGAATCTCTAACTCAACAGGCTTTGGCTAAGGAACTGTGGACGACCTGATGATATGAGGCAGTCTGAATTCAATTTCTGTTTAGCAATACATGTCCTCAGCCTCCACTGGTACCTAACTGTTGAGGGATTCGAGTGGTCTAACAAAATTTGTAAAACCACTCATAGCTGTGTTCATTCGTTTTGGTACCCAGACTTGTTTATATAACAGTCCATCAGAATTTACTTTTGTACCCTTTGGAACCCAAATCTGTTTGAATTTAACGAAGTTTGTTTTTGGGATCCAGGATTGTTTAGATGGATTATTATAAAACAATTTCTCATTTCGATTTTCATTCAAAAATCCTTTGCGATTATCAGAGTTCAAATTTTCAAATCGATTCTTTTCAAAACTGGTTGAAGGAATTTTCAAATCAATTGGATTTCGATTTTCAGAAAGATTATTTTTCCCAAAACCAAGTCCACGTTTATTTCCGACAGAAAATTGGTTTTTCAACAGCATACTCAAAGATTTTTCTCCATCAGAAATTTACTCAAAGTTATTTCAAGTTGTTGAATTTTTGTTTTCAGATCATCGTTTTCTTTCATCAAATTTGAACAACGATAATTAGTGACCTTACATTTTTCAAACTCAGATTTCAAAACCAAATTTTCATCATTAAGTAATTTAATTTTGGTTTGGGACTCAGCCATTTCAGAATCAAAATATTTTCGACTCTCAGATTCAAGCTTCTTTAAATTTTCAATTTCGATTTCGAGCTCTTTCAAAATCAAGTCTGTTTTCACCAAGCTATTATTATCAACAATTTCATGTTTGGAATTTTTGATAGCCTTAAAATTCATAAATTCCTTTTGTAAACAATCGTTTGCATCTTTCAGCTCAATCTCGTTATCTTTTAAAATCAGAATTTCTTCTTCAAGCCTTTGAATATTTTTATTGAGATGAACGAGATTAATTTTTAATTTCAAACAATTTTCACAATTAGAATTTTTTGATTTTATGGTATTTGAGAGTTTTGATTCCAAACAGTTAATTTTGCTAGTCAACTCATGATTCTTAGATTTCAAAGATTTATTTTTTAGTTGGAGTTCATCAACAGATTTCGTTAAATCAACACACATATAAACCAAATCTTCATATGAGAAATTTTCCAATTCAGCGTCTGTTGATTCTCCATCATCTGATTCATCTGTATTTTCATATGTAAATCCTGTTAAGCAAAATTGTGAAACTGAGTTGACATTCCGGGGTTTTGAACAGTCGTCAGATTTTCCATACAACGCGTTGGGAGTATTCCAGATTTCCTGTGCTGATAAACAATGAGAGATAAGATTAAACTGTTCAGTGCTAATATAATCAAAAATAATTTTCATAGCACGAGCATTGAAAATAATATCTACACTATCAAAACCATTGATAACAACATCCCAACATTTAATATTAACGGATTTTAAATAAAATTCCATTTCGAATTTCCAGTTCAAAAAATCTATTCCATTGAAAATGTTTGGGATGTGACTGGACTGACTCTCAATAATTTGACAACAAGGGTTACCCATGACTCAAGAGTTAAACAAAAATACCTGCTTTTATACCACTTGTTGGATCTAGATTGTAAAGACCCGCAAATTCCCGCCCTTTGAATCGACCATAAACCACACAGGTCTGATCCAAAAAGTGGAAACCTACGAATACTTTAACTTTGGGCATACAACACATTACAACAGATAACAGAAGACTTTTATAACACTATGATGAATGTTACATCAGAGTACAGAATATACATATCAGAGTACATTGAAATAAAATTACAGCGGAAGAATAAATTACAATAAATGAATACATTGCAGCTGAACTAATCTCAGTGGAAGGCTATCAACATTATGGCCACAGCTTCAGTCTTCAATCCAGGATCTTGTTTTATATATCTGTCAAATAAGCTACTCGACTGCCCGTGTGGAAAGAGGGCACCCGAGTTTGCAAAGTGAAACAAACTACAGGTCAGTCGTGGGATTGGTGTGAGAATTCTTAAACTAACCTTAATTAATAATAAGGCTAATCACAGGACCACGCCGCTAACGCGGAACGGGTTTACTCCATTGGATTGCCAGTGCATGACTAAAGTAAATCGTCAAAATAACGCAATGCTTTTTAGAAAAATGAAACCATTATAAGACCCAAGTCCCATCACACAATGCAACGCAAACCGGAGGATAGGGTTTTACCTTATAATGATCAAAAGATGCTTGATACGCATAAAACGGATATTATATAATAATAGTGTGCAACCAATTTGAAATACATCAAAGTAAATGAATTAATCCTAGACGGCATGAGTGCCCCATCCCACTATGTCTCCATATATAGGTATACAATCAAAACCGCGTGATGTCGTATTGGAAATTTGGGTTTCCATCTGAGTCAAGGCTAGGGAGGAGATCCTTACCGATTCGAGACATTCTAGCAATGCCCCAGGATTGGTACTCTGTCCAACCCTTGGATCCTGCAGGGCCGGTCCACACTTGCTTTTGTGGATTGGTTATGCCTGAACACACGCTTCCCGGTCCTTTTGGACCTATACTACGGCCAGTAGCGACCGCATAAACCGAAGCCTCGAACAATCCAACAACCACAATGAATAAATGCCAGCGCTGGTAGGTCCCTGGCACCACTCTAGCTAGAAAGAAACGTGCGCACTCCCTGCGTTCCCTTCTCCCGTTTTAGACTCTACCGGGCTGTGAGGCTCGCGAAGTCACGATATACACAAAGCTATGCCTAAATAGACTGTGCTTTGATCATCAACCACAAGGCCTGCTTTTCAACAAAGCCTTGATCAATTGCAACTTGGCATACCACATCAACAACTCATATCATGCGATCGATAATTATTTAACATAAAAAAAGGGTGTTAAGCAAGAGAATAAATCCTCCGCCACCATGCATTTATATATTAAATAAAAACCAATTTAATTACATGAAATAAATTTCAATGTCAGGCATGCTATCCATTTACAAGTCCGTTCTGGGTCTGAACGAAACAACGTATCCGTCGATCTCCAGTACGTCTGGAAGATCATCAATTTTTACCTTGCCTTGGGGGATCAGTCCCAATTCAAGACATCAGTCACCATCAACCAAACGATGTGAAGCTCTCCGGTCTTCAGTCACCGTCTTCATCTTCGACTCTTGATCGTCGTGACGATTATCCAGAATGGGTTAGACCCGGTCTTTCTGAATAACTCGCGTATTTGTAATTAAAACAACCATACGCCACATTCCAACTTTGAATATCCTTTTAAATAAAAATTATTATTTATGTTAAAAGGTTCTCATTAATTTTATCAAAGATAAAATAAATTACATTTTAATCTTTCTAAAAAGTTGTATTAATATTCCAATTTTGATTTTTAATACAAAAATCATTATTACAAGATTATTAATTTTAATAAGCCAATCTTGTCTTAAATTGGGTTAAAGAACTAGTGTCATTTAAGACACAGTTCACGATAAACCCAAAACCAATTTTCAAAATATGGAATTTCTACAGAAATCAAATCAACAAATAATCGTTATAAATTTCTGTATCAGACTAATATTATAAATGGAATAACGGCAAAGCCTCTTAAATTCCATATATAATATCGGTCTTCTTTTACAGAAGCCCATCTCGATTATTATCAATCAAATTTCCACTTAATTCCAATTTAATATATTAATTTGGAAAAGTCTGATTTTGGAAAATCTTCTTTTAAATTTATAAAATAGATTTATAAATTTCAAATAGTAATTTCAATGTAAATTGGATTAAAGGATAAATGTTATTTAAAACATCGTCCACTGCAAATCCAATTCACATATCAATCACCAAACATAATTGTTAAGATCTAATGATTTTAAATAAAAGATTTATCCTAAAGATATTAATTCATTACTATAAAAAAAACATATTTTAAAATAATCAATAAAATATTCTATATATAAAAGATTCTGAATGTAAAATATTCTTTATAATACAAAATCTTTTATTATATAAAAATTCTTTATTTAAAAAAGAAATTCTGCATTGGAATGCGACTCAACCATGTACCATATAATTTGGGTCATATGGGTTTCATACATTTCATGTATAGGGTAATAACAGGAAATAATCCTCAATCCATCCATTAACAACCAGAGTGACAATGTCAACTGTGTGAGCATTAAAATAAAACAATAACGCTCATCGCAGCCTGTCGATCAATCGATAGACATATAATTAAACATTGGGATTTGTGTCAGTCAAGTATCGTCCCAATACCCGTGTGGGGTTTTCAGCCAACAAACAAATAATAAATTATTTGTGCACTTGGGCGATGTGTAAAAATAATCGTCCCAATCACATGAACAAGTCGGATGACTTGTAAATGGAAGTGTAATATTCAATTTTGAATATACTAACATCACTTTTAACACATCAAAATACAACATCACATGCAAATATTTCAATACTCTTTATTATGAGCATATGACAATAAAAATCGTGACTTTTATTTACCAAAAATGCATATTTTTGGTCTCATTCATTTAATGATAAAATGAATATCTGACTTCATTATTTTTAATGTATAAAAATATACATCCTTAATTCATTCTTTTTAATGTATGAAAACATACATTTTACATCCATTCTTTTTCTCAACATAAACAAATATGATGATTTTGTTTCTTAACTTCTAATGCAACAAAATGAAAATTTTGTCTAATCTTTTTCAATGAATAAAGATGTCTATTTTTACTTCATTCATTTTAATGTGCCAAAAATGTCCATTTTGTCTAATTCACTTTTAATATACAAAAATGAGTATTTTGTTTTAGTCTCTTTTCTTATGCATAAAAAAAAATTATTTTTAATTTATTCTTTTTAATGACACCAAGTGTTCATTTCTAATTAATCCTTTTTAATGACACAAAATGTTCATTTTTAACTAATCCTTTTAATGTATAGAAAGGTTCATTTTCTAATTTTGACATGTTAACTCAAAATGACAATTTAAATTCACTAATCAAGTCTTGACAAGAATGTTGTTCTTTTTCATTTACAATAGAAAATGAAAATAAAAAGGATTCACATGTCTTGTTCTTTTATTTACCATAGAAATACCAATAAAATGATCAACATATTCTGGTCTTTTCATTTACAAAGAAGTTGTAAATAAAGTGGTCCTCATATTTTTAATCTTTTCATTTACAATAGGAGTTGTAAATAAATGATTCTCATGTTCCTGTTCTTTTTATCACATCTAAATGACGATAGAAATGTACCATTAACATCGCTATTCATATCGCATCAAAAATGTCGAATAAAATGAATCACTAACATTGTCTATTTCTATCGCGCTAAAAATGTCGGTAAAAATGAATCACTAACATTGTCTATTTCTATCGCACTAAAAATGTCGATAAAAATGAATTACTAACATTGTCTATTTCTATCGCACTAAAAATGTCGATAAAAATGAATCACTAACATTGTCTATTTCTATCGCACTAAAAATGTCGATAAAAATGAATCACTAACATTGTCTATTTCTATCGCACTAAAAATGTCGATAAAAATGAATCACTAACATTGTCTATTTTTATCGCACCAAGAATGCCGATAAAAATGAATCACTAACATTGTCTATTTTTATCGCACCCAAAATGTCGATAAAAATGAATCACTAACATTGTCTATTTTTATCGCACCCAAAATGTCGATAAAAATGAATCACTAACATTGTCTATTTTTATCGCACCAAGAATGTCGATAAAAATGACAACATTAACCATTCTATTTTCACCGCGTTCAAAATGACGATAAAATATTCAACATTAACAATTCTAGTTTTACCGCATTCAAAATGACGATAAAATATTCAGCATTAACAATTCTATTTTTACCTACTATAGAAAATGTAAATAAATATATTTCTAAATTCTATTCTTTTTACTTACAATAGAAAAGGTAAATAAATAATTCACATATTTTGTTCTTTTGATTTTACATCTGAGAATGTAAATATGATGATTCACACATTTATCCTTTTCATTTACAATAGAAAATGAAAATAAAATGATTCATAAATTTTGTTCTTTTTCATTTACAAAAGAAAATGTAAATATGTGTATTTCTAAATTCCATTCTTCTTATTTACATAACTGATTAACATGTTTTACTCTTTTTCTTTTACAAAGAAAATGTAAACAAAGTGATTAACATGTTTTACTCTTTTTCTATTACAATGAAAATGTAAACAAAATGATTTACATATTTTACTCTTTTTCTATTACAATGAAAATGTAAACAAAATGATTTACATATTTTACTCTTTTTCTATTACAATGAAAATGTAAACAAAATGATTTACATATTTTACTCTTTTTCTATTACAATGAAAATGTAAACAAAATGATTTACATATTTTACTCTTTTTCTATTACAATGAAAATGTAAACAAAATGATTTACATATTTTATCTTTTTCTATTACAATGAAAATGTAAACAAAACGATTTACATATTTTACTCTTTTTCTATTACAATGAAAATGTAAACAAAATGATTTACATATTTTACTCTTTTTCTATTACAATGAAAATGTAAACAAAATGATTTACATATTTTACTCTTTTTCTATTACAATGAAAATGTAAACAAAATGATTTACATATTTTACTCTTTTTCTATTACAATGAAAATGTAAACAAAATGATTTACATATTTTACTCTTTTTCTATTACAATGAAAATGTAAACAAAATGACTAACAAAACTTTGTTTCTTTTCTTTCACCATATAAACATCAATAATGCGAGTAACATATTTTTAGCCTTATCATTTACAAAGGAAGGTGTAAATAAATGATTAACCTATTTTGTAATGTAAAAATATGACCTTTTCTATTTTACAATGTAAAAATGATAACTCCTCTATTTTAAATATAAAAAGATCATCTTTTTATTTTCATCGTCAAAAATTACATCTTTTGTTTTCAATATAAAAAGATTGTCTTTTTATTTTAAACATAAAAATATTGTCTCCTTATTTTCAACATAAAAAGATTTAGCCTTTTTAATATAATAAAAAACAAAGTTGTAAT
The DNA here is from genome assembly GCA_030737875.1 of Allium sativum. NCBI lineage: Eukaryota > Viridiplantae > Streptophyta > Magnoliopsida > Asparagales > Amaryllidaceae > Allium > Allium sativum. The sequence goes on from CM060927.1 coordinate 177,776,254, forward strand.
TTTTTGTAACCAATATCAAAGTTGTAATCTTTGCAAACAAAATCAAAGTTGTAATCTTTGTTAACAAAATCAAAGTTTATTTTTTTATAAAGTTTTAATCTTTATAAATAAAAATAAAAGATTTCAAGTTTTATAAATAAAACAAAGATTCATTTTATACAAACAAAAACAAAGATTCATTTTAAAGATCGAATCTTTATTAATGTTATTCATTTCAAAATAAAAATCAAAACTCTGATTTGTAAATCATGATAAAAGATTAAAATTTTATCTATAAATCAAAACAAAAGATTAAAATTTTTATTATGATCTTTCTACTAGACATCGAATAACAATTCCCACAATCAATTCCAACACCAATCATATAATACGTCAATAACAATACAGGCCACAAACATCAATTTCCACCATACAACCATTCAATCCATATAACATTCATTTTGTATAATGATAATATAATTAAATTAAATTAATTATATATATAAAAAAAATAAAATATAGAATCTCACCTTGCTTGTTTCTGAAATGAAGTGATTTAAATCAGATCTCGTGTTTGGAGTCACAGCGGTTACGGATCTGAAAGATTTCAAATTGAAATTTATGTAAAAATTAGAATTCTGGCCTTTAACAACTGACACAGTGACGCTTAAAAGCGTGACAAAATCTGAAGCTATTTACCTCAAATTTTCAGAAATGTTCAAAACTTTGAATGCGGATTTCGGGAGCTATAGTCGACGGTTTTACGAACGGTTTGCGGGAGATTGAAGAGCTACGAGTGGGCTATCTTCACCGGGAAGATGAAGGGGTGCGGCTATCTGTACAGGGGGCGGCGGCAACATAATGGCGGCGGGTTCGGGGAGGTGAATCGAGAGCTACGGGCAACGGTTTGATGTGAGATTTGTTGGAGAAGAAAGAGGAAGAGAAGAGCTTCAAAAAGTTTCACTACGGCATGGTCTAATTCTTAGTGGTTTGGGAGGTAGGGAGGAGAGAAGTTTCGGCCATTATGGGTTCAAGAGTGCGGCTGAATCACGTTGAGGAAGAAGAAGGACCCGACTTTGATTTTATATTATTATATTAGGTTAATCTAATTATTATTTAATTAGCCCGTTTAAGCCCGTTTTGGTCCGAACTCCGATTTAGGCCCAACGACTGTTGTTCCTACCATTTAGCCCCCATTTCGAACTCATCTAGACATGTCTCGTCAGCCCAAACTGTCATCTAGGCCTCCGTTTTGCAGTTTTAAAATTTAAGTCCTTTATTTCTAATTTTTCCGTACAAATAATTTTACCGGGGACACAAATTAACTCAGAAAAATCCAGAAAAATTATTTTTGGCTTTCTTATGACGATACGGTTCTAACAAAATTTATTTCGCTGATTTCCGAGACTTTTTGAAAAATGGCTATTTTTATGGCGTTTAAATTTAACTGAAATAGTCAAAACATATTTTCTTTTCCCACGTTCACAAATTAATTCGAAAAATTCTGAAAATTGAAACCTAACAATAATTTGACATTCCGGTTCCAACAAAAGTGATTTCGTCGAAAACAGAGGTCGTTTGAAAAATGACTATTTTTAAAGCCAATATATTTAATATTAAAAATACATTTTTAAACAAATAAATCCCGAAACTCAAAATATATAAGTGTTTACTGTTTTTCAATGTATAAACATCATTCTGAACTCAATGGAAGTGGTTTCGAGTTCAAATTCCTTCGTATGCAAAAAGTAGCATTTTGACCTTTATAAATTTCATAGCGACCTTTCTAAATATTGAATTGGCCATAACTTTTGATTTCCGTTATGAAATTTCAATTTTTCGGATTCGTTGGAAAGATATTTTTAAATAGATTCTAATATTTTTGGTTTCACTAAAATCTGTTAAATTTTGCATTCTGTACGATCAGTCAAAGTTCAAGTTTGACTTTTCAAACTACCGCGTTATTTCTAACTCTTTTTATAATAATAATTAAATCATTCATTCTACTTCGATTTAAATCAAATTTGTGATCATTATTATTTAAATAAATTATTTTATATTGTCAAAATTCATTAAAATTTTCTAAAATAAAATTTTTAAATTGGTCCTGATTTTGCGGGTTGTTACAATCGCCCCCACTTAAAAACTTTTCGTCTTCGAAAAGGAACGTAGCTAAAAATTGTAAAATTTACTATCTTAATTTTAAATTTTAATGGTAGATTATCTTTTCAAAATATACATAACTTTATATTTATAAAAATCATATTTCAAAGAATAGATTATAAATATCAAAAATGCGTTAATTATAAATTCGTAACTCTTAACTCGTTCTAGGGCATTACTAACCCCATCTCTAACGAGTTTACTCATTCTAGGATGCTGCTGATCCTATCTCTAATGAGTATTCTTATTGGACATTACTAATCCAATCTCTGATGAGTCTTTTGTCCAGTTCTAACAAGTTGTACCCCAAAGATTTGAGCTAACCAAGCTCTGATACCAACTGTAAAGACCCGCAAATTCCCGCCCTTTGAATCGACCATAAACCACACAGGTCTGATCCAAAAAGTGGAAACCTACGAATACTTTAACTTTGGGCATACAACACATTACAACAGATAACATAAGACTTTTATAACACTATGATGAATGTTACATCAGAGTACAGAATATACATATCAGAGTACATTGAAATAAAATTACAGCGGAAGAATAAATTACAATAAATGAATACATTGCAGCTGAACTAATCTGAGTGGAAGGCTATCAACATTATGGCCACAGCTTCAGTCTTCAATCCAGGATCTTGTTTTATATATCTGTCAAATAAGCTACTCGACTGCCCGTGTGGAAAGAGGGCACCCGAGTTTGCAAAGTGAAACAAACTACAGGTCAGTCGTGGGACTGGTGTGAGAATTCTTAAATTAACCTTAATTAATAATAAGGCTAATCACAGGACCACGCCGCTAACGCGGAACGGGTTTACTCCATTAGATTGCCAGTGCATGACTAAAGTAAATCGTCAAAATAACGCAATGCTTTTTAGAAAAATGAAACCATTATAAGACCCAAGTCCCATCACACAATGCAACGCAAACCGGAGGATAGGGTTTTACCTTATAATGATCAAAAGATGCTTGATACGCATAAAACAGATATTATATAATAATAGTGTGCAACCAATTTGAAATACATCAAAGTAAATGAATTAATCCTAGACGGCATGAGTGCCCCATCCCACTATGTCGCCATATATAGGTATACAATCAAAACCACGTGATGTCATATTGGAAATTTGGGTTTCCATCTGAGTCAAGGCTAGGGAGGAGATCCTTACCGATTCGAGACATTCTAGCAATGCCCCAGGATTGGTACTCTGTCCAACCCTTGGATCCTGCAGGGCCGGTCCACACTTGCTTTTGTGGATTGGTTATGCCTGAACACACGCTTCCCGGTCCTTTTGGACCTATACTACGGCCAGTAGCGACCGCATAAACCGAGGCCTCGAACAATCCAACAACCACAATGAATAAATGCCAGCGCTGGTAGGTCCCTGGCACCACTCTAGCTAGAAAGAAACGTGCGCACTCCCTGCGTTCCCTTCTCCCGTTTTAGACTCTACCGGGCTGTGAGGCTCGCGAAGTCACGATATACACAAAGCTATGCCTAAATAGACTGTGCTTTGATCATCAACCACAAGGCCTGCTTTTCAACAAAGTCTTGATCAATTGCAACTTGGCATACCACATCAACAACTCATATCATGCGATCGGTAATTATTTAACATAAAAAAAGGGTGTTAAGCAAGAGAATAAATCCTCCGCCACCATGCATTTATATATTAAATAAAAACCAATTTAATTACATGAAATAAATTTCAATGTCAGGCATGCTATCCATTTACAAGTCCGTTCTGGGTCTGAACGAAACAACGTATCCGTCGATCTCCAGTACGTCTGGAAGATCATCACTTTTTACCTTGCCTTGGGAGATCAGTCCCAATTCAAGACATCAGTCACCATCAACCAAACGATGTGAAGCTCTCCGGTCTTCAGTCACCGTCTTCATCTTCGACTCTTGATCGTCGTGATGATTGTCCAGAATGGGTTAGACCCGGTCTTTCTGAATAACTCGTGTATTTGTAATTAAAACAACCATACGCCACATTCCAACTTTGAATATCCTTTTAAATAAAAATTATTATTTATGTTAAAAGGTTCTCATTAATTTTATCAAAGATAAAATAAATTACATTTTAATCTTTCTAAAAAGATGTATTAATATTCCAATTTTGATTTTTAATACAAAAATCATTATTACAAGATTATTAATTTTAATAAGCCAATCTTGTCTTAAATTGGGTTAAAGAACTAGTGTCATTTAAGACACAGTTCACGATAAACCCAAAACCAATTTTCAAAATATGGAATTTCTACAGAAATCAAATCAACAAATAATCGTTATAAATTTCTGTATCAGACTAATATTATAAATGGAATAACGGCAAAGCCTCTTAAATTCCATATATAATATCGGTCTTCTTTTACAGAAGCCCATCTCGATTATTATCAATCGAATTTCCACTTAATTCCAATTTAATATATTAATTTGGAAAAGTCTGATTTTAGAAAATCTTCTTTTAAATTTATAAAATAGATTTATAAATTTCAAATAGTAATTTCAATGTAAATTGGATTAAAGGATAAATGTTATTTAAAACATCGTCCACTGCAAATCCAATTCACATATCAATCACCAAACATAATTGTTAAGATCTAATGATTTTAAATAAAAGATTTATCCTAAAGATATTAATTCATTACTATAAAAAAAACATATTTTAAAATAATCAATAAAATATTCTATATATAAAAGATTCTGAATGTAAAATATTCTTTATAATACAAAATCTTTTATTTTACAAAAATCCTTTTATTATATAAAAATTCTTTATTTAAAAAAAGAAATTCTGCATTGGAATGCGACTCAACCATGTACCATATAATTTGGGTCATATGGGTTTCATACATTTCATGTATAGGGTAATAACATGAAATAATCCTCAATCCATCCATTAACAACCAGAGTGACAATGTCAACTGTGTGAGCATTAAAATAAAACAATAACGCTCATCGCAGCCTGTCGATCAATCGATAGACATATAATTAAACATTGGGATTTGTGTCAGTCAAGTATCGTCCCAATACCCGTGTGGGGTTTTCAGCCAACAAACAAATAATAAATTATTTGTGCACTTGGGCGATGTGTAAAAATAATCGTCCCAATCACATGAACAAGTCGGATGACTTGTAAATGGAAGTGTAATATTCAATTTTGAATATACTAACATCACTTTTAACACATCAAAATACAACATCACAGGCAAATATTTCAATAATCTTTATTATGAGCATATGACAATAAAAATCGTGACTTTTATTTACCAAAAATGCATATTTTTGGTCTCATTCATTTAATGATAAAATGAATATCTGACTTCATTATTTTTAATGTATAAAAATATACATCCTTAATTCATTCTTTTTAATGTATGAAAACATACATTTTACATCCATTCTTTTTCTCAACATAAACAAATATGATGATTTTGTTTCTTAACTTCTAATGCAACAAAATGAAAATTTTGTCTAATCTTTTTCAATGAATAAAGATGTCTATTTTTACTTCATTCATTTTAATGTGCCAAAAATGTCCATTTTGTCTAATTCACTTTTAATATACAAAAATGAGTATTTTGTTTTAGTCTCTTTTCTTATGCATAAAAAAAAATTATTTTTAATTTATTCTTTTTAATGACACCAAGTGTTCATTTCTAATTAATCCTTTTTAATGACACAAAATGTTCATTTTTAACTAATCCTTTTAATGTATAGAAAGGTTCATTTTCTAATTTTGACATGTTAACTCAAAATGACAATTTAAATTCACTAATCAAGTCTTGACAAGAATGTTGTTCTTTTTCATTTACAATAGAAAATGAAAATAAAAAGGATTCACATGTCTTGTTCTTTTATTTACCATAGAAATACCAATAAAATGATCAACATATTCTGGTCTTTTCATTTACAAAGAAGTTGTAAATAAAGTGGTCCTCATATTTTTAATCTTTTCATTTACAATAGGAGTTGTAAATAAATGATTCTCATGTTCATGTTCTTTTTATCACATCTAAATGACGATAGAAATATACCATTAACATCGCTATTCATATCGCATCAAAAATGTCGAATAAAATGAATCACTAACATTGTCTATTTCTATCGCGCTAAAAATGTCGATAAAAATGAATCACTAACATTGTCTATTTCTATCGCACTAAAAATGTCGATAAAAATGAATCACTAACATTGTCTATTTCTATCGCACTAAAAATGTCGATAAAAATGAATCACTAACATTGTCTATTTCTATCGCACTAAAAATGTCGATAAAAATGAATCACTAACATTGTCTATTTCTATCGCACTAAAAAAGTCGATAAAAATGAATCACTAACATTGTCTATTTTTATCGCACCAAGAATGTCGATAAAAATGAATAACTAACATTGTCTATTTTTATCGCACCGAAAATGTCGATAAAAATGAATCACTAACATTGTCTATTTTTATCGCACCCAAAATGTCGATAAAAATGAATCACTAACATTGTCTATTTTTATCGCACCAAGAATGTCGATAAAAATGACAACATTAACCATTCTATTTTCACCGCGTTCAAAATGACGATAAAATATTCAACATTAACAATTCTATTTTTACCGCATTCAAAATGACGATAAAATATTCAGCATTAACAATTCTATTTTTACCTACTATAGAAAATGTAAATAAATATATTTCTAAATTCTATTCTTTTTATTTACAATAGAAAAGGTAAATAAATAATTCACATATTTTGTTCTTTTGATTTTACATCTGAGAATGTAAATATGATGATTCACACATTTATCCTTTTCATTTACAATAGAAAATGAAAATAAAATGATTCACAAATTTTGTTCTTTTTCATTTACAAAAGAAAATGTAAATATGTGTATTTCTAAATTCCATTCTTCTTATTTACATAACTGATTAACATGTTTTACTCTTTTTCTTTTACAAAGAAAATGTAAACAAAGTGATTAACATGTTTTACTCTTTTTCTATTACAATGAAAATGTAAACAAAATGATTTACATATTTTACTCTTTTTCTATTACAATGAAAATGTAAACAAAATGATTTACATATTTTACTCTTTTTCTATTACAATGAAAATGTAAACAAAATGATTTACATATTTTACTCTTTTTCAATTACAATGAAAATGTAAACAAAATGATTTACATATTTTACTCTTTTTCTATTACAATGAAAATGTAAACAAAATGATTTACATATTTTACTCTTTTTCTATTACAATGAAAATGTAAACAAAATGATTTACATATTTTACTCTTTTTCTATTACAATGAAAATGTAAACAAAATGACTAACAAAACTTTGTTTCTTTTCTTTCACCATATAAACATCAATAACGTGAATAACATATTTTTAGCCTTATCATTTACAAAGGAAGGTGTAAATAAATGATTAACCTATTTTGTAATGTAAAAATATGACCTTTTCTATTTTACAATGTAAAAATGATAACTCCTCTATTTTAAATATAAAAAGATCATCTTTTTATTTTCATCGTCAAAAATTACATCTTTTGTTTTCAATATAAAAAGATTGTCTTTTTATTTTAAACATAAAAATATTGTCTCCTTATTTTCAACATAAAAAGATTTATCCTTTTTAATATAATCATAAACAAAGTTGTAATTTTTTGTAACCAATATCAAAGTTGTAATCTTTGCAAACAAAATCAAAGTTGTAATCTTTGTTAACAAAATCAAAGTTTAAATTTTTATAAAGTTTTAATCTTTATAAATAAAAATAAAAGATTTCAAGTTTTATAAATAAAACAAAGATTCATTTTATACAAACAAAAACAAAGATTCATTTTAAAGATCGAATCTTTATTAATGTTATTCATTTCAAAATAAAAATCAAAACTCTGATTTGTAAATCATGATAAAAGATTAAAATTTTATCTATAAATCAAAACAAAAGATTAAAATTTTTATTATGATCTTTCTACTAGACATCGAATAACAATTCCCACAATCAATTCCAACACCAATCATATAATACGTCAATAACAATACAGGCCACAAACATCAATTTCCACCATACAACCATTCAATCCATATAACATTCATTTTGTATAATGATAATATAATTAAATTAAATTAATTATATATATAAAAAAAATAAAATATAGAATCTCACCTTGCTTGTTTCTGAAATGAAGTGATTTAAATCAGATCTCGTGTTTGGAGTCACAGCGGTTACGGATCTGAAAGATTTCAAATTGAAATTTATGTAAAAATTAGAATTCTGGCCTTTAACAACTGACACAGTGACGCTTAAAAGCGTGACAAAATCTGAAGCTATTTACCTCAAATTTTCAGAAATGTTCAAAACTTTGAATGCGGATTTCGGGAGCTATAGTCGACGGTTTTACGAACGGTTTGCGGGAGATTGAAGAGCTACGAGAGGGCTATCTTCACCGGGAAGATGAAGGGGTGCGGCTATCTGTACAGGGGGCGGCGGCAGCATAATGGCGGCGGGTTCGGGGAGGTGAATCGAGAGCTACGGGCAACGGTTTGATGTGAGATTTGTTGGAGAAGAAAGAGGAAGAGAAGAGCTTCAAAAAGTTTCACTACGGCATGGTCTAATTCTTAGTGGTTTGGGAGGTAGGGAGGAGAGAAGTTTCGGCCATTATGGGTTCAAGAGTGCGGCTGAATCACGTTGAGGAAGAAGAAGGACCCGACTTTGATTTTATATTATTATATTAGGTTAATCTAATTATTATTTAATTAGCCCGTTTAAGCCCGTTTTGGTCCGAACTCCGATTTAGGCCCAACGACTGTTGTTCCTACCATTTAGCCCCCATTTCGAACTCATCTAGACATGTCTCGTCAGCCCAAACTGTCATCTAGGCCTCCGTTTTGCAGTTTTAAAATTTAAGTCCTTTATTTCTAATTTTTCCGTACAAATAATTTTACCGGGGACACAAATTAACTCAGAAAAATCCAGAAAAATTATTTTTGGCTTTCTTATGACGATACGGTTCTAACAAAATTTATTTCGTTGAATTCCGAGACTTTTTGAAAAATGGCTATTTTTATGGCGTTTAAATTTAACTTAAATAGTCAAAACATATTTTCTTTTCCCACGTTCACAAATTAATTCGAAAAATTCTGAAAATTGAAACCTAACAATAATTTGACATTCCGGTTCCAACAAAAGTGATTTCGTCGAAAACAGAGGTCGTTTGAAAAATGACTATTTTTAAAGCCAATATATTTAATATTAAAAATACATTTTTAAACAAATAAATCCCGAAACTCAAAATATATAAGTGTTTACTGTTTTCAATGTAGAAACATCATTCTGAACTCAATGGAAGTGGTTTCGAGTTCAAATTCCTTCGTATGCAAAAAGTAGCATTTTGACCTTTATAAATTTCATAGCGACCTTTCTAAATATTGAATTGGCCATAACTTTTGATTTCCGTTATGAAATTTCAATTTTTCGATTTCGTTGGAAATATATTTTTAAATAGATTCTAATATTTTTGGTTTCACTAAAATCTGTTAAATTTTGCATTCTGTACGATCAGTCAAAGTTCAAGTTTGACTTTTCAAACTACCGCGTTATTTCTAACTCTTTTTATAATAATAATTAAATCATTCATTCTACTTCGATTTAAATCAAATTTGTGATCATTATTATTTAAATAAATTATTTTATATTGTCAAAATTCATTAAAATTTTCTAAAATAAAATTTTTAAATTGGTCCTGATTTTGCGGGTTGTTACATAGATTAACCCTAGAGAGGGATGAATAGGGTTTATCACAGTTTTTAACTAAATTAAAAATCTAACGAGATATATAATAATAAACAGATCACAGGCTACAGTAGAAATAAAAAGCAGAAAAGAAATAACACATAAAATACCCAGCTTCGGCAAAATCCTGCCTACTGCTGCATTCCTAAGGTTTCAACTAGGTGTTATAAACAGATCCCGCATACAAGACCATGTACACTCGTAGCGTCTGCTCCTGTCCTAACCCTACGCTCAAAATCCTAGACTGACCAATATCCCCTCGATCAGATTTCCCCTGATTACGACCCCGTAACCAGTAACCCAGATTTTACAGACTCTGTCAACTTTCAGTCAACACTCTGACTGAAACCCCCTAGATTTTACAGACCTAGAACTGTTCAGAACTGATTTTACAACACAATTTAAAAACAACAAAATAAAGAAAAACAAGGACAACCCTAGTTCAAAGAATTTAAACTGTCATTTTAAAATAGACTTGGCTTAGTCCAATTAAACATAGGCCGACCCCTTTTTAATTTCCTTTAACCAGTTCTATACTCCTCTTTGCTTTGAAAAAAATGGCGGCTGGTGATTAGGGTTTTCTTCGATTTCTCCAAACCAAGTCGATGCTTTGATTGTTGATGTTGTGATAACTCTGAAGCTTGTTTCTTCGATGGCTTTCCAAGTCCGACTTGGAATTGCTCTCGGGCTCGATTGAACAGTGAGTTTTCTGAAATTTGTTGCTTTGGAAAAATTGAACTGATTTTATGGGTTTCAATGTAATTCCTGCCTGTAATGACATGGTGTAATTTATAGAGATTTTAAGAACCCCAATTGCTCTGATTTCGTGAGTGACTTGGCTGATTTGTTGCAGATGTTTCCCCTTTTGATTTGCTTTGCTTTTGATAAACTCGGCACTGAATAATTGCTGTTTAAAAATTGGCTTGATTCCTTGATATAAATTCGATTTCCATATGCATGGTTTCCGGAAATTTCCGCTGTAGTATTCCTTGATTAAATCAGCTTTAACTGTGAAATTATGAAGTGAGAAAATCTAGATATTTAGAAAACAATTCCTTGCATAATTGTTGGCTACGGATTCTGACTTGTTTTTGACCCTCAAATAATCTGCTTTATTAAAAATTCTGGAAATTGTTTCATGCTTGAAAAAAATGAAATATTTTGTTGTCTTCTGAAAAGGAATTAAATCCTTGCCAATTTCTGTTCACTGATTTATAACAGCCTGTTCATACCTTGAATTTCCAAACATTGATATTCTTGAATTTATGGAAACAAATGAGAGCTTGCCAAAAATTGAATTTCTGATTGTAGAAAATATATAAATGTTCATTTTCTCTCCCTTTTTCAAATATTGTAATCCAAGAAAGAGAAATCAGCAATAAATGCATCTGTGATTTCTCCCATGATTTGATTTCTTGTGAAAAAGAAAATGCCTAAAGAAAACTTACTGAAAAAGATTTTCAGATTTCTGGAAATGAATGATAAGTTTCCTTTTGCATGCCAGCTACATCATGTATCCATTCTTATTTAACCTGAATTGACCTTGTAGCACCACTTAAACACTATAGCCAAAAACTGTTTGACCAAGAGACTTGAATTCATTTACACCAGCCTTCCATTCAGTATACACAAGCTGCATGTATACATGCCTTTGACATTTGAACACTGCACCATCCATTGTACAATAGCTGATCAGTCTTGTAAGTGCTTGAACCCTGTTGCATAGTTGTATTTGTGCATGCTGAGTTGACCATTTGGCTTTCACTCATAATTAATGCAGTGTGTATGACTTTGTATCATTCATGTCGACCAACCTTGTGTGTTTACCATGCTTGACATATTCCTGCTATTTCATTTTTTACTTAAAAAAATTCTTGTTCATGTTGTATACTGTTTGGTTCATTCACTTTGTCATGCAGTCTCAACCATGACTATGTTGACTCAACCATTTTGTCCTCGACTTGACCATATTGCTGCACCATTCCTTGTTGGTGACATGTCCACACTTGTTATTAAACTGCATTTGTAAACACTTGTTTGCTGCACCATTTGTGCAATCTTGACCCTGCTTGACTTGTATTCATTTGTATGCTGAAAACTATTTTCCTAGTCTGTTTCACTTACTTCCATGGATTTTGATATTTCATGAATACAAGTTTGCATCCATATAAGATATTCTGCAATTTAGAGAAGATTCTAAACCATGACTTTATGCTGCTGCGTTGTTGACTTTGACATGATCATTTAGTCCATCCTGCCATGTTGATTACCTCATGAATTTGCAGTGTATCTTTGCTTTGGCTTGACACTTGTGTACCTTGACTTTGTTCGTTCATGCTTTATTTATCTCGTACGCATTGAGTCGAGTTGGTCCACGTGGCTGCTCCTCAGTTACACACTGATTGGCAAGGCAGTGCACATGTGTATTTATACACGTGTGTATTTGCAGCCATCAGAAAATTTTCTGTCCCTGTACATATACAAACTGTCTAGACACAGTTGTATTAACAAATCGGATCAAGTCAGAAAAATGATGAGAAACACACTAGAAACCTGAGGCAAATAAAATTTTAAAAAATAAAATTTATATTCGCGTGTATTCTGTTTTCTTCCTGTTGTAGTGTACTGTTTGTGTTTCTATTTTATTTGACAAGTAAGCAGAAGATGACTGGACTGACAGTGAAGAATGCTGTGAAGACAGAAGATAAAGAACTGAAGACTAAGAGACAATGTATCAGTGAATATATATGGATATGACAAAGGAAAAAAAGTGATTGTATATATATGAGATGTATAGACAGAGTGTTATAGTGAGGAGCTGTGTAACAACAGAATTGTACTGTGATGTGTAATAAACAAATTTGTTTGAAATAAAATATTATTTTATTGTTGTTAAACAAACTTGCCTATCGTATTCAGTTTATTTACAAGTACAATCTCATGTGTAATCGTATATGAATTGTGAATATCAGTAAATATAAGAGAAATGTATAAACAGTGGAGTTTATAAATTTGTACTGTTTTGATAGTGAAATAAAATATTATATTTAAATAAAATACTGTGTGAATATTTAAATTTTTGTACAGTCGCATTTTATTTAAATATAAATATTATATTCCCGTCTGTGACGTATAATAACAGTACAGTATCAAACACATTAAAATAATATTTATTTGGTTGTTATCATCAAACAAAAATCATATAATTGTGTATACAACACCATTATATACAACATTCTGTTGGTGAGAAACATGAAAGACATTGTGAACTCCAGCCAACTTTTCAGGTAGCTCTAATCTGTAGTCCATCGTCCCAATTCTTTCAATGATAGGAAATGGTCATATGAATCTAGGTGCCAATTTCCCTTTGGATCCAAAGCGAACAACATTCCTCAAATGAGATACTTTAAGGAACACTCTATCTCCAACCTCAAACTCAAGGTCGGTCCTTCTTTTATCTGCATAGAACTTCTGTCTATCTTGAGCAGTCTTCATTCATCTTCTTATTAGGTCCACCTTTTCTGAGGTTTCCCTAACCATGTCTGGCCCAAGTATAAGCTTATCTGTTGATTCCCACCAACAGGTTGGTGATCGACACGGTCTCCCGTATAAGGCTTCGAAGGGTGCCATGCCTATTGTAGCTTGGTAGCTATTGTTGTAGGCGAACTCCACCAGAGGAAGATGATCTTCCGATGTCCCTCCAAAGTCAAGAACACACAATCTTAAGAGGACTTCTAGGACTCTGTTCACCCTTTCCGTCTGTCCATTGGTTTGGGGGTGGTAGGTCGTGCTTAAACATAGTTGTGTGCCTACAACCTCTTGCAAACTCTTCCAGAGCTCGCTTGTAAAGATAGGGTCTCGATCGCTTACTATGCTGGAAGGTATCCCATGCAGTTGAACTATCTCTTTAAGATATAGAGATGCTAGATATGAGGCAGTCCTTCTACTTTTGACAGGTATAAAGTGAGCGCTTTTTGTGAGCCAGTCCACTATTACCCAAATACTGGTATTGCCCCTTCTTGACCTAGTCAACCCATCAATAAAGTCAATCGAAATGCTATCCCATTTCCACTGTGAGACCTCTAGAGGATGAAGCAAACCACCTAGCTTCTTCTTCTCCACCATAACCTGCTGGCATATCATGCACTTAGAAATGAATTCAGCTATGTCCCTCCTCATGCCATTCCAAAAGAAAACTCTTTTGATGTCTTTATACATTTTGTCTCCGCCTGGGTGTATGGTCAGCTTTGAATGGTGTGCTTCTTCTAGAACCGTTTTCACTAAATCTCTTACGTGTGGGACGCATAGCCTTCCATCCCGTCTCAACCATCCCTTATCATCGATGGAGTATCTATTGAGGTGACTCGAAGTCTCACCCCTAATCAGCTTATCTATCACATCTACTAGCTGAGGGTCTTCACGTTGTGTGGTTCCTATTGAGTCAAAAAGTGTAGGTCGCACTTCCAGTGTTGCTAACATGCCAGGTACAAATTCAGAGGAGGGTCTAAAGTCAAAGTTGGCTATGTACTCCAAGCTTTGCCCTTCTACAAAGAGAGGGCTTAAGGTCAGCTTCTTTCTACTCAGAGCGTCTGCTACCACATTGCCCTTGCCAGGAGTATAGGAAATCTTAAAATCATATGAGGCAAGAAACTCCTTCCATCTTTGCTGCCTCAAGTTGAGATCTTTCTACGAGAAAAGCTACTTCAACGATTTATGGTCAGTAAACAATTCAAACTTTTCACCTAGAAGATAATGGCGCCAAGACTTAAGAGCGAAAACGATGGCCGCCAATTGTAGGTCGTGGGTTGGGTAGTTTTTCTCATGTACTTTCAACTGCCTTCCACCATAAGCTACTACCTTCCCTTCTTCCATCAAGACAACGCCTAATCCTGTACTGCATGCATCCGTGTATATGGTAAACATCTTGCTCCCATCAGGAAATGTAAGAACTGGGGTTGTTGTTAGAGCCCTTTTCAAGCGTTGGAAGCAATATCGCAATCCAAATCCTAAGCGAAAACTAGGTTCTTCTTCGTCAACCTTGTAAGTGGAGCTGAGATTTTCGCAAAGTCATTGATGAACTTCCCGTAAAAGCCTGTTAGCCCGAGAAAGCTTCAGACTTCAATTGCATTTCGTGGAATCTTCCAATCTTGCACAACAACCACTTTTGCGGGGTCCACGGCTAACCTCTCTTTGGACACCACATGTCCAAGGAATCTAACTTGTTCTCTCCAGAAACGGCATTTGGAGAATTTGGCTTTCAACTGATGTGCATGGAGAGTATCCATGACTTCCCTTAAGTGTTGAGCATGCTCTTCCTCACTCTTCGAGAGGATTAAAATATCGTCCATGAAGACCACCACAAACTTATTGAGGAATTCCCAGAACACCCTGCTTATCAAGTCCACGAAATAGGCAGGTGCGCTTTTCAAGACGAAAGGCATGACAAGCCACTCAAAGAAACCATCTGGGGTCCTAAATGTGGTCTTGTCAATGCTATCCTCAGCTACTCTTAGCTGATGAAACCCGGTAGCCAGATCTAATTGGGAGAAAACAGATGCACCTACGAGCTGATCAAACAGATCGTCAATTCTTGGGAGTGGGTGCCTATTCTTCTTAGTTAGCTTGTTCAGCTCCCTATAATCCACGCATAGGCGGAGTGAACCATCGACTTTGGTCGCAAACACTACTGGAGCACCCCATTGAGAAATACTCTGTCTTTTGAACCTCTTTTCAAGCATCTCTTTAACTTGCTTGCTGAGTTCTTTTCTCTCCCTTGGAGCCATGTGTCTAACGGGTAAAGCAACGGGTTTTGCATTGTCAACGAGGTATATGCGGAAGTCTATCTCCCGCTTCGGAGGCAAGCCCTTTACCTCTTTAAACGCATCCGAGTATTCACGGACCACTCAACAGACTGCAAATTCTCAACAGACGCATCAAGAGATTCTAGATAACTTAGCATAACAGAATTCATGGGATTACAAGTGATTTCGAGAGTGTTACTAAGGCGAGTCATGAGTCTAACCAGTCTCTTTTCACAACCGAGGATGGCACCATTACTGGATAGCCAGTCCATGCCTAGAATCAGCCCATAGCCCGTGAAGCCCAAAACATAAGCATTACATTTAAACCCAATGCTTAAAATAGAGATTTCCAAATCCAAACAAAACATTGACAAATAAACTGAGCCCCCAATTGGATTTGAAACAACTAAGGGATCCTCTACTATATGGGTGTCTAGGTGCAGAGATTCAACTAAAGTTGTAGATATAAAAGAGTGCGATGCGCCAAAATCAAAGAGAGTACGAACATGAGTATCAAACAGATAAACTAAACTCTCAACAAAAATATGTCTACTTCGTTCCTGTAGAGGTGCAACGAGAGCATGAACCTGCCCTCCAGAAGATGATCCAGTCCTTTGTCCCTACCCTTGCCTTTTTGGGCAGTCCTTAGACAAGTGTCCAGTATCCCCGCACTGGAAACAAGCGTCCAATTTCCTCTTTTTCTTTCTACAGTCCCTAGCCAAGTGTCCAGGTATCCCACAGAAATTGCACTTCGTCTTCTTACGGGATTTATTATCCTTCTCTCCTTTCTTGGGGTCCATCTTCTTGTTCTGAGATCCATCTCCTTTCTTGTTTTGAGGCTCTTCCTTCTTCACCTCCTTCTTGCCATCTTTGTTCTCCTCTTGCAACAGAGCCATGTCCACCAGTTTCTCGTAAGTTGCTCCCATTGGTATATGGGACATTGCCAAACCTTGCAGTGGCTCATTCAGTCCTTTGGCAAAGCGGAGAGCCTTGTTGTGTGGACTGTTTACTAACCCCAGTCCAAATCGAGCAAGCTGGTTGAATTTATTGACGTATTCTTTAACCGACAAGCTGCCTTGTTTAAGTGATAAGAACTTCTCCATTTGCAGACTCTGCTCAGCTTGTGAGAGGAACTTCATTTCAAATCTCGCCCTGAAGTCCTCCCAAGTATCTATCGATCTTTCAGCATTAGTGACTTCCCACCAGAAGGAGGCCTCGTCTTTGAGCAACCACACCACAAACTGTAGTTTCTGCCTCTCATCTACTTCAAAGATAACGAATAAGTCCTCAGTCTCCTTGAGCCAGTTTCTGGCTTCCATGAATGATTCGCTCCCCTTAAATTCTTTTCCACCTATGGATCTAAAGTCTTTACAGATCTTTGAGAAAGCATTTCCTCTCGGAGGAGGAGGAGCAGCAGCTGGGGGAGAAGGAATGTCTGCTGGGCCTGCGTCATTGACCCTAGCTTCTAGGTATCTCCTAAACCAGCCAAGTATCGGTACACCCTCTAGAAGGTTAAGATCCCCAAACATGCTGAAACGAAAAGGAAAGATTCAAAACGAAGGATAGAAAGATAGTGCATATGGCTTTGGGGATTATGCCTTTTTAAATTAACACTTTTTCTTAAAAATGCTTCTTTATGACTTCTTTTTGAAAAATAGTTTCAAAAAATTTATCTGATATAGTAACCTTTAGCTCTGATACCAAATGTAACACCCCACCTCCGTTAATGTCACTCTTAAAGGGAATGCCTTAACTTCGGTGGAGCGTTTTAAGGTACAAGATACTAATAAATTACAAGACAGAAAATTTATGCAGTGGAAAAATATCAATGTTATTTCATAAATACTTTCTCAACACAACAATTCAATAACTGTTTCAACCTTCCAAATTATTACAACTTTTCATCTATCTTGAAAACATAAAGAAGCAATACTGAAAATAAAATGACATAAATCCCCAATAAGTGCTTGACCATAGCCATAGCTCAAAAAGAAAATTCCAAGCCTTACATCTACGGTCTTCATGCTTTAGCTAACCTGGACTAAGAAGAATTATTTCCTCCCTATGGACCGGGGGAGGGGGGAGGGGAGGGAATGGAAAAAAGAAGCGAAAGGAATATGGGTCAGACATAAGTCTGGTAAGCCCAGTTATTTAATAGCATGTAAACAAGTAAAAGACTATGACATGAATAAACTGAACTTAGAATGATACCACAAGGACAGGGTAGTCCTAAAACGAGGTAAAGTAAGATTTAACTAGATTTGGCTATCGCACCCACTTTTACTTCTCTGCACCCACTAAGAGTTGTTTAACTAGCAATGTATGTTCATGATAAAGTGATCCTATTCATGTATTGATCGGCTCCTACTCGCATTCATGTATTCCCAGTGTCATGCGGCCCCACGTGATTTTTGAGTACTTGTGTTGGTTCCAGTATAGGGTGTATTAAGTCCTATAATGGAAACCCTGACACGATTCAAAGATGCACAAGTGTACGCCTGGTGCCCAGTGCCTGCTTTTTCCACTCCAGAGCCCGTGCACGCCCGTACTCCGTCAGAACCTACACTGACGCACCTAACTGCCGCCCTTTTGACCGCTTATATTTAGCCCAGTAATTGTGCCCCACCCTGCCTAGTTCAGGGTACCTTGATACATCCATGTGGGTTACCGCTAAAACGGGTCCCCGTTACTAGGGTTTTTCTAGTCAATATGATAAACTGGTTAAGTGTCCTTGGTTTGACTTAACCCCTATCAATCTTGTCTAGTTAACATGTTAAGTTGGTTAAGTGTTTCCTCAATTACTTAACCCCACCAATCTTGTCTTGTTAAGCTGGTTAAGTGTTCCCTTAATTACTTACCTCAACATTTCTAGCTTGATTGTTAATGAGCTTTAATTAATTAATTAATTAAAGCACCGACCACTCGCATTAGATAGGTATTGTTGTGGTTACTGGATAAGTCGGTTGGTTCCGGGCAGTTTTACACCACAACTCAGTCTAACCTCAGTCTTTCTGGGCTTGATGCAGTAACCTCTCACATTAGACAGGTATTGCTGTGGTTACTGTATGTGCCGGTCGGTACTGGGCAGGTTTACACCACAACTCAGTCTAACCTCGGGTTAGGCATATTCATCTTTTACAATTTATATATATGTGAATTTTCTACAAGTGTTTCATGTCACATATTTTAATTATGTTCAAGACTAATGGTATAAATTATACCATTCATGGCCTTTACCATTTACATGGTTTTGGGCCTACCTACATTATTAACATGTTTTGATTTAATAACTACCCCAAATGTTACCCCCGTTTGTTCATTCGTATTAATCACATAAAATCGTTGGGCCCGCATATTAGCCCAATTTATAAACAAGAGGTAATGTAGGGAACATGCATAATATAGATTCAACCAAACATGTAATTTTTGCATAAAACTTTATTCATATAATTTAACATGTCACATGAACTTGCATATAATTTAGACTTAGATTATCATAAGCCTAAAACATGTTAATATGTAGATCTAGGCATGTGTGAACATAACCTCAATTATAAACTAGCATATGACATAATCATGACATGTCCAATCCCAAGGCAAGTATAATTTTAACATTAACATATCGGTGTGAACTAGATCTAACAAGGTGAACCTGCATAAGTCCACTTTACAAACATGCATAGAAATATAGATCTAGTTTTGGAACTAACATGTAACTTGCATATGAACATATGTATAATTAGATCGTGACCTGGATCTATCATAAAACATATAACTTGCATTAATCATATGAACCTAGATAGATCTTGACAGGGATCCAACATAAAACTTGTAACTTGCATATGAACTTATGAACATATATATAGGCATATGGATCTAACATAGAGCATATGAATATATATATATATATATATATATATATATATATATATATGTATGTATGTATGTAGATCTTGACTTGGATCTAACATAATACATACAACTTGCATTAATAATATAAACATATATATGTAGATCTTAACATGAAACATATAACTTGCATATGATATTGATAGTTTCATTCTCAATCTTTAATAGATCCAACACCAAGTCCAATAAGCCACAAACATTCCAAGACAATTCATGATAAAATCATCACAAGAAACAAACGTGAATTAGCATCGTCAATATTATACAACATGGTATAATTCTATTTTTCACTTTATATCAAATCACGTCTTAAATTTATTTACATCTAAAAGATAACTACACTTACAAAAGACAATCTTGATTTCTGGAATCTGTATTCTGAAGTTGAAATGCTCTCCTTTGATGTAGACAATCATTGTTTTAGTTTAATTTTTATTTGATTTGGTTTGTCTCTTTTAATTTGCTTCAAGTTGAACGACGGCTACTCGAGGTTGTCCAACGGCAGCATGACGGCTCTTGGTTTGATTTTTAATATGATTTAGGGTAGAGGTATTAGGTTGCTTATATAGAAGTTTGATTTAATAGGAACCGTAACTTAGAGCAAATCAAAGCCATTCAGACAAGATAGAATAGCCACATCAGCCCTAATGACTCGGCAAGGAGTCCATCAGAACCAATTAGATTCCGCATCTTCCTTAGAGCAAATCGGCCCATGGTTGACAGCCATACACTCTGAATCAACCCCTAGTCGACCCAGCGAGGCTCGGGTCGACCTTAAAAATGGGCCGGTTCGGTTATTCCCCCTCCTGATTTGCTGTTTTGAACTTTTTTGTATACTTATTTAATTAATTTATATATATATATATATATCATATGCATACAAACTTCAAGGCTTAATAACTTCTTGATAAGGTATCCGTTTTATGCAAACCAAATGTATATCTTGACCAAAATTTTGAGATGAACGTAATAGCGCAACCCATTTCACTTAATTCTTCTTCTAAAAATTAAGTTTTCTTGAATTTTTTATTTTTAATATTCTCAGAGAATTCAGGGTGTTACATACCTCCTCTTTCTCTTTAACAACTTATGTTTTTCCACGACCATGTCCATGGCTAGTTCCCGAGCTTACAGCTTCCTCTGATGATGTCCAATCAAAAGTAGGAGGAGCTGGACATTTGCCGGGGTTTTGAGCTTGCATTGATGATGATGCACCACATGACAATGCTTCCCATAATGTTCCGAAGAAAGACCTAATCTTTTTGAAGCGTTTTTCGATCTTTGTATCCATATGCTTAAGTCTTGCTTCGACTAGAAATTAGTTGTGAGCAATGGTGTCTAGCGATTCCTTTGTCGAGGAAGATGATCCTAGAAGTTTGACTTCCTCAGGTCGTGGCCGGGATGATTGTTTTGAAGCCTTTTGATGTCAAATGTTCTTGCCAATGCTCAAAAGACATAATAGTGAAGTATGGATCGGGGAGTTTCATACGTTTAATCGTTGCTTTGTTAAAGACTTTAGGTTTTCTTTTGTTAAATAATTCATAAGGTGTATTCTTGGTGATAGGTCGAATGGACACACGATTCAAAACATAACATGCAGTTGCAACAGCTTCTGCCCAGAAATGTTGTGGTAAAGTGGTTCCATTCAATAACGTTCTTACACATTCTTGCAAGGTCCGGTTTATCCGTTCTACAACTCCATTTTGTTGTGGATTTCTAGGAAATGAAAATTTAAGATATATACCTTTCTTCGTACAAAAATGTTCAAACTCATTGTTTTCGAACTCACCGCCATGATTACTTCTTATATTTTTAACCTTAAGCCCTTTCGATTTTTGAATTATTTTGACGAAAGATTGAATTGTTCAAAAGTGTCACTTTTGTTTTTTAGGAAAATAGTCCAGACATAAGGAGGGTAATCATTAACAATTACAAACACATATCGACTATGGTTTATTGACTGTACCTGAGTTTGTCCGAATAAATCCATATGCAGTAACTCAAGTAGTTGTAATGTTAATATGACTTTCTTGGATTTAAAAATGATTTAGTCAATTTTCCTAGTTGACATGCGTCACAAATGTTGTCAACCTTAAAGCTCAATTTGGTTAAACCTCTAACTAAATCGTTTTTGGCCAGCTTGTCGATAGTTCTGAAGTTTATATGACAGAAGCGTTTATGCCATAGCCACGGATCATTATCATGAACCATAAGACACATATCCGAACTATGATTAATATTCATATTCAAAATATATATGTTTTTGTCTCTAATCTTCAAAAACTAAATTATGTTCTCTATCTAAAATACTACACTTATTATTTGAAAAGAAAATTGTAAATCCCTTATCACATAACTGACTAATGCTAAGTAAATTGTGTTTCAGATTCCTAACTAGCATGACATTGGTAATAAGAGGTAAGTTAGATGTACTGCAATTGCTCACATCGCCTTTGCCGACGACGTAGCCTTTTGAATTATCTCCAAAAGTGACGAAGCCACCATCTGAGTATGTAATATTTGTCAACAAGCTCTTGTCTCCAGTCATGTGCTTCGAGCAACCACTATCCAACATCTACTTTCCTCTTTTCTTAAGTGGGACCTGCAAAGAATAATGTTAAGTCCATGGTACCCACTTTTTCATATGGTCCTAAGAGTTAGCTCTTAGGAGTCCAAACCTATACGCGTCCGGTATCCGCTTTATATAAATAATTAGAATTAAGATGCATATTATTCATGAAATGCCAAATATATTTGTTCCTAATCAAATTGTTATTTGTTTTAGGAACCCATATCTTGATAGTCTTGATATTTTCCTTTTGTAATTTCAGAACTGGTTTTGTTTTGGAATATAATAAACTAAGATTTTTCTTAGATTCATTTTTTTTGTACTACTACATCTTCTTTTCTACCTTTTATAACCGATATGTTTATTGGTTTCTTGTTTCTTATATCCCAAACCTTGTTTATTTGAAGCAGATTGTGAACTCTCAATGATTTTTGTTAAATTTTCTGGACTTTTGTTGAATTGAGTAATATTATCTAACTTATTTTGTAAACTAGCTTTTCTAGGTCCAGAATTTTGACCTTTGCCTTAAGCTCATGATTTTCAGTAGTAAGAGCATCGTTTTTCTCTTTTTGAGTTTTAATTTCCTGACTCAAAATAGATAATTGAGAGTCAATATTAGATGATGATTCTTGAAGTTCTTCAAGTTCTTCTTCTAATATTTTCTTCTCATCTTTTAACATATCTCGTTCAAACTCTGCTCTACTCAAATCAGCATTGGCTTCTTTGAATTTTTGTTTCATGTCTTTATATTTAACTATCAATTCAGCATTAATATCAAGTACTTCATCAAATGTAGGAATTTGTACCTCATCTTCTGTTGCCATGAAACAAACATTTGCTCGTTCATTTTCTGTATCACTTTCACTTTCTGATGAAGACGAGTCCAAATCATCCCATGTCACTGAGAATGCTCGTTTCTTTAGTTTGTCCCTTTTGTATTTGAATTTGTCATTTTCTGACTTCTTCTTTGTTTCGAACAATCCTTGTGCATATGTCCCTTTTTGTGGCAGTTGAAACATTCTATAGTGGATGATGATGGTTTAATTGATCTAGTTTTCTTTTTGTTGTAACGATTGGCTTTTCGTTGTTTCAGGAATTTTTTGAAACCTTTTGCAATGAACTCCAGATCTTATTCTTCAGATTCTGAATCATCTTCATCTTTTTCAGCATGGAATTCCACATTTTTCTTTTCTTCTTTTTGTTCCTTTCTAGCCTGCAAATTATCTTCATAGGACATTAGATTCCCTATCAATTCATCTGGCTTCATGATGGAAAGGCCATTAGCTTCTTCAATTGCTAATATTTTTCCTTCTCATTCACTAATCAGAGAATGTAGGACTGCTGAAACAACATCAAAATCAGAATATTCTTGTCCTAATCCGATAAGAGCATGGTGAATAGTTTGAAACCGTGAATATAT
This sequence comes from Allium sativum, assembly GCA_030737875.1. Lineage (NCBI taxonomy): Eukaryota > Viridiplantae > Streptophyta > Magnoliopsida > Asparagales > Amaryllidaceae > Allium > Allium sativum. The sequence continues at coordinate 177,799,898 of CM060927.1, forward strand.
ATCATTCATTGTCTCATTTGGCTTCATCTTGAAATTTTGAAACTGACTTTTCAGCATGGCTATTTTGGCTTGTTTAACCTTGTTTGTACCTTCATGAGAGGTTTTTAGCGTTTGCCAAATTTGATACACGTGTCTAATGCACAAAACAACATGTTTATTGCTTTTGCATTTATAGCTACTGCAGTTTTCTCAGTCGGTGTCCATTCTGAATAATCAGCTGTTGGATTCACTATTTCTTTTTTAGTAGCATTCCAGGCATCATAGCTATTTGACTGCATAAAGAATGAAATACGTGTTGCCCAATAGTTATAATTGAGACCATTGAAGAATGGAGGTCTTTGTGTCGATTGACCTTCCGCGTAAGTGGTGTTTTGAATGATAGTTCTAGTACTTGCGTTATTTGTCATATTACTAGAATATATCAAATAACTGCGTTACGGTTATCTGATGACCGTGCTCTGATCCTAAATGAAGATTGTGTACGTGCTAATATAATACACACGGATCGTGTAATATGGTGTATAGCACACAAATATACAATAGCCATGAAGGTAAATATAAAATGATATAAATATTAGCTAATCGCAGATATGTAATAGTATTAACAGTAAAAATGGGAAAATCGCACCAGGGATTTTTATACTGCTTCGGAGCACCGTCCAGTCCAAACTTCTATCTGGATTTTCACTAACAACCATCTCATTTCACCCGAAAGAACAAATTTACAGCAACCGAGCAGACGAACGGGATTTCATGCCTTTAACAACACCAAGGACTTCAACTACGTGCCTCTTATAACACCGAAGACTTCAACTAAGATGAATATAATGGTTGTTGACAATATGTGCTCTTGATAACACGAATTTGTCACTTGTAGTACAACCTTCCTATAATCTTATCCTCAAATAGAATATTTTTGTATATGAAGATTTGGAAGTGGATATCTTATTGAATCAAAAGAATATTAAATAGATGCTAGGGTTCAAACAATATATTATTGAATATGAGAAATTGAGCACTTGAGAATACAGAAATGTGATCAAGAAATTAGAGATAGTGATCAAATCAAAATTCGTTAAAATTAGTGGAATGAAATGATGATCTTATAGTGTTTATATAGAGAATAAATAGTTGTAATCCTTTGTGAAGAGTAATGAACAATTGCCATAATTATTGGTGAAGAGAAGGAGATGCTTACCTTGATTGAAAGAAAGTGTCTATTCGAAAGGTTGTTTTCTAAAAGAAAACGGCCGACAGGTCAAAAAGAACCAGTAGACAGAAACTTGAATATATATATATATATATGTATGTATATACACACACGTTTTATTCACATGTACATGTTTATTGTGCATTCTGGGTAGAAAACGGTCGACTGGTCAAATTAGGGGCGGTCGACCGGTTTTACCCAGGTTGCACAATCAATGTGTACATATATATATTAGTATATATATATCGATAATTTCGAGGTGTGAGATTATTTAAGGATAGATTTTAGCATAAACAACACTGCTAAAACGCCAAATAATCAACCTCTAATCTAGAATACCATATGTAGCTCTTTGTACCTCTTCAAACCAATAAATATTTTCTTTTTTGTCGATCACGAATTATTTCTTTATCAGAACTCCATAAAATTCTTGACTCAACACTAGTTTCCAATGTTGGAAAGTGATAATGGTCGCGTTGGCGAGTAGACAACAAAGTGGAGCAAACGACATGGATTTGGTACTAAATTATAATAAGCTTTTTCTGTTTCTCTTGTTTCATGATATTTTCGTTTACGTTAATTATTGTTATGCAGCTTAGTAAAGCAAGTGAAGTGTGTATGTCCAAATCAAACAACCAACATTTCAATTTGCACAATTGCTATGACATACTATCTCGGAAAGAAAAAATGGAGCAATGTGCATATAGAGCATACAACACAATGACTTATGCCACTCAGACCGACCGAAGAATTTATCCCTTGAAGCTTAAATTCACAAGAGGACACCCCTTTTACAACCAGTTCAGGTGGAAGGCCACCTGGGAAGTACAAAGGGAATAAAAACACGACGAAAGATTACAACAATTATTACGAGCAACTTGACGGACGTATGGCAGCTGCGCAGGAATCAAATAACCAGTACATGGAAACAAAGGAATCATCTAGAATAGAAGGAAGAGAGAGCAGAGGAAAGACAATGATGACGTGAAGAGCTTCAGCAAACCAGAATCAACGAATTGGAGTTACAAAGAGCGGGGTTAGCTAGAGAACAACGTGTAGATGAGTTTGCTCTTATGAGTGACAAGCTAGATGATATAAATCCAATATAAAGGAGGTATATGGAAAAGCAACTCGAAGAGTTCGAGAGACATAACGCAGATTTGGACGTTTCATTGTTTGATTATGTTGCGGTTTCATTTTAGTTGAGTTGTAGACATTGTTGTTTTAGTTTTTTAATTCCGTTGTTTTAATTCATGGTTTTAATTAAGTTGTATTGCTTAATGTTGAATGAACATTCAGTTGTAGCCTTATTACAAAATTATCATAACAAACCAAGATATAGAAGTAGAGTTTACATTAAAACAAATCATACAATCATTAATTTAAAATAAAATAGAAACTACCCATACGTACTGACACTTAAACTTAGACAATAAGGGTTTGACTCTAAACATTAAGTGCATAATGACCTATTATTTTCCCGCAAGTTCCCAATAGTGATCCACTAGCTCTTCTCGTAATTCTAGATGAGCTTGTAGAACTTGGACCTCTTCCAATCGTTCCAAGTATTCTGCAAATGTATTTGGGTCCTTATATGGTTTTTTCCTAAATTTAACTACATTGTCTAGGTAGTTTCAAAGTTGGTGTTCATATCCTCCTCGTTCTTCTTCAACAATCTTATTATGTAAAATAATACAACAATACACGATGTCAGCTATAACTGCTTTGTCGTGGTAGTGTACTTCCTTCCGAAGTATATGAAACCTACCTTGGAGTACTACAAATGCTCGTTCAACATATTTCCTCAAACTCTCTTGTTGTTTCGTGAACAAGGCCTCTTTTGCGTTGTTTGGTTTTTTTTATGCTTGCACGAGCGTCTTTCATTTTGGATAAATTCCATCTACAAGAGAATAACCAACATAATGATCCTTGTCTCCAATTTTATAGTTGCACGGAGGTGAAAGGTCATTGTACAAATCGTTAAATAAATATGAATGTCGTAATACATTAATATCGTCTCGAGAACCAGGAACACCAAAAAATGCATGCCATATGTAAAGGTCAAATGAAGAAATAGCCTCTGACACCATTGTAGCCTTTTTTTATATGACCCATATATTGTCCTTGCAATGCCACATGACAGTTTTTCCATGTCCAGTGCACACAATCCAAGCTACCCATCATACTTGGAAATCCACAACGAGCTCCCATTGCTAATAGCCTCGCAATGTCATCAGGCATTAGAGAGCTAGGATACTCTTCACCGAATTCATATACAATGGTTTTGCAAAATTGTTTCATAGATTCTACTAACGTTGACTCCCCAATTCATATTTTATCATCCAGTGAATCAGCAGAACTAACATAAGAAATCATACGTAGTGCGGTCATAACGTTCTGAAGGGGTGAAATGCCCAGTTCGTTGACGGCATTTGTTCTATGTGTGAAAACTATGTTGGTTTCGGAAACTTTGTTAAGTACTCGAGTAAATACCATTTTTTACATACAAAATTTTTGATGGAAATATACATCTCTGTACACTGGGTTTGCCACAAAGTAATCCTTGACTAGTTGATTGTGACCACCGAGGTAGTCACATCCATATTGCATTTCTTTTCTACCATCAACACTTCCACCTTGGATTGAAGCTAAGATTTCAGCAATACCTTGTTCTATCGCGTATCCTGTTTCTTCTTGAAATGATTGGTGTTGTTTGTTACGTTGTTCAACATACTCGTCCAACGTTGATGAGGAGGAAGAGCTTGAAGCACAACACCACATACTTTTTAATGCACTCATTTATATTATAATTGTTTTGTAAGTTTTTCTGGTCGGCAGAATTGAAGAGCAGAGTACTCCAGTTTATAGCAATTTACATGTGAAGATGGACACTTAATTTCCTACAAACCGTTTGTCCTTTAGCACCCTATTCACTTTATGTGAACATGCGATATGTTTGTAGTACAAATAAAGTTTCTCCTTTATTTTAAGTTTTGTCTTATAGTGTGCTTTTTCAAATGGATTAATAGGTTGACGGAAAGACTACGGTCACAATGCACATATCTCGCGTTGAAACGAGCAGATCGATTTCTTTTCTGCTCAATGACATAAATTTATGTCGGTTCCATCAATTTATTAGGAATTGAACCCTTTATTTCTTATCCATGTAAATATGATCCTTCGAAGGGTGTACATCATGTTGCAGCATTATGTCAGTGATTCCACTATGGTATGTCGGTTCGTTCACTTTATTACTTGATGTTGTAGCATTATGTCAATGATTCCACTACAAACACTATTTTGCACTATAAAACTTTGCCCCTTATAGGACTATACATTAATTGCATCAATTATGTATCATGAGTGTTCAAACATAGTCGTTGCGTGTATTCCATACCCAACTATATATAAACACCCTTATTTTTTTCTACTAGCCAAACCAATACTACATACACATTTCAATAGAATATTTTATTGTACTTACTATAATCTACTTCAGCTATGCAGAACTGGGAGATTGACGATGAAACGATGAACAATTGTTACGATGTATATGAATAGTCACAATAAAGTCTATCACATAACAAAGAGAAGGCACAATTTTTTTCCTGTTAATGAAGGTAATTCTAAATCGGCAAAGCCAAAAAAATTATCATTGAATCTCGTTTACGCGCAGCTGTAGCAAACCAAAGACTAGGAAAACAGATCACATTTGAAGGCCAAGTACTTGAGCTCCTACATCCTATTGGTACTACATTACCAGAAGGAACCTACCCTAATTGCCTTTGTAGAGAAGAATCGGCCGTTGTTGTTGCCAAAACAGAAAAAAATGTTAGTCGTTAATTTTTAGGTTGTGCAAACTATGAAGACCATAGGTTTTACCCGAACGAAGTTCATTGTTGTAATTTTATGCAGTGGTTTGACCCTCCTATGTGCGTACATAGACTTCAATATGCACTAGAAGCGCAAGCCGAAATAAGGCGCTTGAACCAGACTGCTGTTGACGCAACTAGAGCTGGATTTCTTAGAAATCCTTAGTAGGGGTATTTTACTTAGATTTTGATTCTTGTATATTATATTGCTATAGTACATTCGATTGTAGTTTGACATTTCTTAATGTTGTGATTATCATTGTTGTATTAGTCTCGTCTATGTAGAATGAAAAATGTTAACTTAATGGCTAACAAAAGAGTACTTCAAACAACAATAAAAGACTACTTCAGACAACAATAAAAGACTACTTCAAACGACAATTAAAGACTACTTCGAACGACAGTAAAGACTACTTCGAACGACAATAAAAGACTACTTCAAACGACAATAAAAGGCTACTTCGAACGACAATTAAAGACTACTTCGAATGACAAATAAAAGACTATTATAAACGACAATAAAAGACTACTTCAAACGACAATAAAATCATACTACCGCAAGACTACTTGGATCCATATCGGTTAAGCCAATTGTAGCATAGTTTATAAGCTTTGTGGCCAACAAATTCCCCACAGTACTCGAATATGTAACGAGAATCATAAGTTGTTGTAGTTGTTTTAAATACGTCTTTGTCTTCAACTGTCTCGATAATGTTACGGTATTTATCACAAGCATCTGCAAAACAACGGTGAGCCATTTGGATTTCATATGACGATCTTCTAGTAGGCCGGGAACGATGGTTGTTGTGTAACCTCGTGATCATAGCCCATCTTTCTTCATATGTTAAACCCCTTCCTCCTTGCATCAGTAATTCAACTCTTCTATCAACCTCAATATAGGCTTTCACGAGGGCCAGTAAATCCTTGGAAGAAAATACAGGAATTGCATAATTGGAGCTTGAAGTAGTGGGAATATGACTTATTCCTAATGCTTGAATTCGATTATTTGGTTGAATTACTGGACCTGCAAGTCCTCGATGCTGAACCTCTATAGGCGCCACTTCTATTTGCGCATCTGGAACGATTCCACCCTTTTTCACGTCTACTTGGTTCTGTTCGTACTCATCAAAAATTTCCCCCATTTCTTCATTACTAATTTCCCAACTGTCCATTTAACCTACACAAAAACAAGATTATAGTTTAAGGATGGAATGTCAAGTACATAGTATTTATAAGGATGGGGTGCATACAAAAAACCACGAACATTAATTCTGTAGTATGTCGGGTATATCACGCGTCTACAATTCTCGGGAAAAGACTACTTAATAATGAGTTATGCCTTCTATGTAATTAGAGGAATCTCCAACATAATGAGTTATTCCTTCACTATAACCATGTAGCACTGTATTACTATATCATTGTACCATTATGTCGGAGATTCCTCTAATGTCACTGTATGACTAGCTACCTTTCAAGATTATTGGACATTTCAATTTTGGCAGTGTTTCCCTTGGTATGAAACTCTATGTGACAACACCACGCTCCTATGAACGTACAGTGCACATGGCATAATAGTGTCCATTGGCAGTGTACAGTGTAGATTCTCTGTCATGGCTACAGTGTATTGTGCATAGTGAATAGTTGAGATTCTCTATCATGGGCGTTTTGAGCGTTGGACTATGCGTAATATTTTGTACATATAATTTACTTTTCCTTTAACTTTATGTCCACATCCACACGTTATGTGTAGTAGTGATCATCCATATGCTATATATATGGACAAGCTTGTTTCCCATTCATTTACTATCTCCACTGTTTACTACTCATACGAAATGCCTTCTTGGCCGTCATCTTCAGATTCGGATGAAGCACGGTATGAACAGATGAGACTTCAGGAGCTAGCGGATGAATTCCCACATCTCAACCTAATGAGACCTCACATTGAGAAACCGTATGAATAGGCTAACACACATCTTCCACATGAAGCCGCAGTACCACGTTTTCAATGTTCGTAAGAGCGGCCCATCGCTCAACCACGGGAAGAGGTCTCATTCTATCGGGTACCTCAAGATCAAATTTTAGAAGCTTTCTACTGCGGTTACATGGTTGAAGTTGTGGTTCGAGCAGATGGCAACAATATAGGTTGGTGCATGAAGACGTGTCCATCTTCTCTGAATGGGTGCAATTTCACAGAATGGATAGACGAACCTTTGTGCCCAAGGGGAATAACATATGCAGACGAACTCAAATGAGAGATTGGACGTCTCCAGAATATTACTGAACAGTTGCGGTTTAATCGTAACGATTAGGCAACGTAGCACTGGTATCTAGTATCACAATTTGTTGTATCTATAGTTGGCATCTAGTGTCTAGTATCAGAACTTGTTGTATCTTTTGTTGGCATTTAGTATCATAACTTGTTAAGCCTATGGAATATTATATTTTTGTCAACACGGATTTATAACTCAACATTTGATTATTTTTTTAGCTAAACTCTATCCAAATTATATAGAAAAACCTTTTAAATTTATTAAATAATGTTAAAATTAGTTAATGATTCCGTAATGACTATTTTAAATTTTGATTTTGACATAACTTACAATATATTCGATAGAATTCTGCTAATTATCTTCCATCACAAAATTATAATCTAAAAGATTGAAATATTTCTTGTTTCGCTGAATTTTGTCCTAAAATGGATTCCGTATATTTAATTGCAGTTCATTGTCTAATATTATGAACTACCGCGATGTTATGATTTTGTTTTATATTAAATATAAATTAAAACTTTAAATAATCGTTTACTAAATGAATCCCGTATTTGAAATCCTTAAATATTCCAAATAAAATATTGATTACTACGATCAAGGCCACTTGTTTCTATGTGATTATTACCAATAGAAGCTGAATCTACTAATTACATGACGTTTAAGCATATAAACAATGTAAATAATGTCTAATTCATGAACCCATTTCAAATGATCACCTAGATGACTTGAATTTCGGGTTGTTCGACGGACAACTATATAAATAATGAACATACTTGGCATATTAAACAGAAGAACAAAGTGGGTCAACATATAACAACGTAGCAGTTACATATAAGAAAGTACAAACAGATTACATTTAGGAAAGTAATACAAATACAGAACAAACAACCAGATAAGTTACTACACTAGGGTACATCGTAGTACAAACACACAAAGATACTACAAAGAAATATGGCTAATCAAAAAGATTCGCTGCTTCGTCGTTGTTGCCCCCACCATCGTCGTTTTCATCGTCATGTCCTCGTCATCTCCTTCGTCGACTCTCCGTCTATGGTGGTATCGCTCCTCATCACCCATCTCAATCTCCCTAAAATGAGCAGTCAACTCATCTATACTCCGTCAGTGCTCAACGTACGTCACCTGTCGAAGTGCCAGCTGCATCTGGTTGAGATCCTCATAAGAATAAACAGATGGATCTAGATACTGCGTGACCACTGGGCATAGAAGATCAACATATCTATCTACCCCATATGTAGTGGGTATGCGAACAGTCTAACCGTAGTTTGGCATCGGGTTATACTGTGGAGGCTGTGGAGGAGGTGGAGGTTGGTAAACCTAAGTGCTCTATGAAATATCCTGAATAATGGGGGGTATAAGTCCACTATGAATAGCAGAAGGACCAACGAAATCAGCTGCCGCGGCATGTACAAACTCGCCGTATGAGGGGGGGTGTAGTACTGCTGCCAGAAAGAAATATAATCCTAACCAATAATAATGAAGTCACTAGCTGGCCACCACTCTCCAACATGCTCTTGTAAGGCGGCGACAGAATAAACCTTGGGAGTGGTTGTATCTAGGTGAGGATCATCAGGAAGAAAATCACCATTAAATATCTGGATCTAGCAACGCTCCCCTAAGTACCAAAAGCAGCCTAAACTAGGTGGACAAGATACTAGAGGAAAGCGTCTTCCGAAAAGAAAATTAGCCCACACTGCAGGTTTCTCGATGATAAACGGTGAACCCCCAAATGGATGCCAAATAACTGACTCTCATGTAGTCCGCAGCTCAATCTGGTAACGAGCTATGGCAAATACATGTCTTTCCTCCCCACCTAGAACATGTCTACGGTTATCGAGATTCCACGCTCGTACTCTAGGATAGTAAAGGGGCAGTGATGGATCCACGGTAGGAGAAGTCATGTTGTGAAAGTACTCATAGTATCAGTACTGCAAGATCTCCCAAAAACCTACGATCGAAGCAATCTTCGGCCTAACGATGCACTGGTGATCCAATGACCTGTACAAGTATGCCAATATAGGTGTCCCCCAACCATACACAGTAGGTCTACTATCAAAAGAAAACCCTTCAATAACCTCCACATAACCAAAGACAGTGTGCTTGAGGGATTCGTAAATAACGAATTACCTACCATATACAGGACAAACATTTGGGCAATCTCCAAATGGTGAACTCTAGGATGCATAGCTAATAAAGCATGGATTGCCAACATAATGAATGAGCATCTAATATGGAAATTACTGGTGATAACACTATGTAAATCAAGATGTGAAAATAAACCAGCCAAAAGAATGAAATCATGGAACCTCTCATCATGCGACAAGGTTTCGCCTAAGCCTATGGCAATACCAGTAAGCATAGTAAAGTCTAGTGGACTGAGTCCCATCTCCCCAAAACTAAAGTGGAATGTATGAGTTGTTTTCCACCAACAAGCAGCCAATGCACCACATAACTGAACATCGTTATTTAAAAGGTTTTCGATACCTATTTAAAGAATAATAATTGATTAACATCGAAAATAAAGAGTACGCAAATATGTATGTAGATACGACTAGATAACGTACTAAAAAAATCATCAAGCCCAATAGAACGGAGAAACCCATGAATAATACCCTCGGTGTCATACTCCCAAATATCTCTGTATATACGAGCAATACTAACCCAAGAGCCATGTGTATGCTTGCTTCGAGCCTAATATTACGAATAAGACATAATTATTTTGTGTACGACATTAAACTAGTAAATATTTTATTAATAAAAATTACAGAAGCGTCAACTAAAGTGCTGACGTGCTCTTCGGTAGCAGACAACTCACGAAAATTAACCAATTGTTTTTCAGGTCTCAAATTCGTGTCCTTGTGAGAATCCAAAACCGTCTGATCACTGTGTCTAGCACCAAGTCTTCTTCTGAATGCCGGCGTACCATGAGCTCGCGTATCACCAGTCGGTACATCCCCTTCTGCCAGTACGTGCTCCTCAGCTGGATCAACTTTACCATTACGGCTACCACTACCGCACAATGCTTTCTAAGCACATCTTATTTTTTTTTTATGTGGTGGAAGAAGAAATGGAAGGAGAAGAAAGAGGCAGCGGAAATAAGGAAAAGGTTTTACCCGGCTTATCATAAGCCGAGTATATATACCCTCAAGCTTAGCCGACTTTTTAAAAGTCGGCTAAGCCTGTGGTGTGGATTCAATTTCACACCACACATGAACCGCAATCCAACGGTCCTGGATTGCGATCCGTGGGATTGCTTTAGCCGGCTTTAAATAAGCCGGCTAAAGCAATCCAGCGAACCACCTCCATTCGGTGCATTGGTTCGGTTTGCTAAATTGATGTGATATTCCCCAACACGCAGTGTTAGGATGCTCTTAGGCACCTTGCTTATTTTCGTGAAGCCCAAAAAACAAGTTCTGTGTTTTCTTCTTCCTCCATGCTGTTTTCTCTCCTGATTATTTTTTCTTCCAGGTTTCTCTCCTATTCAATTCCAAAATCATTTTTCATATTGGACTCCTCTTTCTTCTCCTACAATACGTACTTTTCTCCTTCTAGAAATCTAATTCACATTCACTAGAGTAAACTCAAACCCATGTTCTCCTTCAACGATAGCTTCCGCGAGTTCCACACTGAACTCAAAACCCTAGCAAAGATTCACCACCCGAACCTCATTAAACTACGCAGATTTTGCTCCTCCAGCCGAGATCGCATAAATACTCTGTTGTTGCACAGTAGAAAAACTATTTAGTCTTGGATGAGAATCGAATACCAGGTAAGCCAGAATATGGGAGTTTTTTCCAATGAGTTTAAGAATCAATTACCACAACTTGCTCTACATTTTTAATCTCTTAAGCCATCGAATTTGACAATGGCTTTGATTATTATCTTTATTACAGTTTATAATAATGTAATGGAAAAGTTCACAGATGATAAAATTACCCATTTATTTTGCAAGATGTTTTATTCTAATGTAAGATAATTTCCTTTATTTGGGTCCAAGTTGGTCCTCTAAAGGAGTTTTAAGAACTCGTACATTGCATTATGAAGTGGCCAATGTTAATTCAAAAACCATTATGTATATCCTTGTTTACAGCTTTAAGGCATTTACATTTTTCCAGTTTCCGATAACGTTAGATCCAAAATTGGGTCTAACACCCAAATTGTCATAAACTAATATCAGGTGAAATGCAAGAAAAGCAGAAAAAAACAAGATTTATAGTGGTTCGGCGTTAACGAGCCTATGTCCACTTTATATCTATGATTATACTTAAGATTCGAGTACAATCAACGATTTATCTCTCAACCTCACTTTTACAATGATGATTCACTTAGTAAATTCAAGATAACTCTGAATAGAAATAATGGAGATATGATGATGGTGGAATCAGAGCTCCGAATTGCCAAAAAGATCCTGAAAAATGCCAAGTTCTGGGCAATTTATAGCTGATTTCTTTAGATGGATCGTGGTCATACGTGGCACAGATCCCGATGATGTCGGATTGGTTCGTAGCTTGTTGGAGAAAAGGTCAAAATGGCAGTTATGGATAGGTGGCACAAGATCCTTCATATTCGGATCTTGTATGACTCAGTCGTGGCCTTCTGTTCTCATCTTTAGGGATCAGATCGAATTGGTGTGAACGGATCGGATCGGACAGTTATGGATGGATCGGATCGCCTAGGATGATCGCGATCGAGAGGTGTAGCAGCAGCGTCATGATCCGGCAAGAGCTTGGTGACCACGATCGAGGTTTGATAGCTTCTACGAGTAAAACTCAATAGTGAACATATGTGTAAATCTTGGTGGCTTGGTCCAAGAGCTAGCCAACATTTTGCCCCCTCGAAGTATGTTTTATCGAAGATGGAACATGCTTCAAAACTAGTAAGCTATCTGTTCATGAAGCGATGTGAACCAAAGGTTATGTTTGTTTGAGATATCGTACCATTTCAGGAAATTGCACCCCTTAACTAGTTTAAATATCAGGTTAATCCTTTGGTTGTTTCTTTATTTGCTGGATAATTTTTGTCTTCTGATCATCAGGGTGTATTGCTGATAATTTGCCAGGTAAGTCTTCAAATTTTTATAAATACTTTCTTTGTTTTCCCTTTAGCAGTCACACTCGAGTTGAGGTCGTGAGGCATTATCACGGTTCGATGCATCCTTCATCACGATCCGATGACCAAGCGAGCTCCTTTTTTAAATGATGGTAGTTCTTTTGGTTATGGCCACACGTCTTTAGTGGAGCAGGCTACATCACGAATCGAAATGGGTCCCTACTTACGGCCTAATTGCTTCAAATAAGACAAAAAAGGGAATATGAACAGACACTGCCTGGTCTATATAAACTTAAACCTTCTCCACTTTTCCCTTTCTTCTTCTTTTGTTGTCGCCGCCAGTTCTCTTAAGTGAAACCCTAACTTTAAATTTCCAAAAACCCACTCGTCTCCTAACTTTAGAAAGGTAATCATATTAAAAATGTTTTCATGCAATCTCACCCTCGTTTTTCTTGGGTTTTCACTGATTTGAGAGGAGAGGATGGTGGAATTTTGTGGTGCCCAAGGCTTTAGAGGCGACAATGGTTGATGGGTTCAGTTGTTCAAGTTCGTGAGTGAAGAGGAGGAAAGAAGGGGAAGAAGGAGTTGGTGTGTACGGATCGCAGATGTGGTTGGTGTCGATCGGATCGGGTCGTGGGATTTCAATGGATCGTGGAGATAAAAAAATCAGGGAAAAACTCATGGTGTGAAGTCAGGCAGTGGATCGGATCGCAACGCTAGAGAGTATACGGGTCGTGGCACCTTGTGTTATAGGAGTTCCACGATCCGCTTATATACTCCCATCTGAACTGCATCACGAACCATCGGTGATCCATTGGAGAGACAAAGGGGCGATCTGTTCCCTTTGATCTGATACACATCCCACAATCTGATCCTTACGTCCCGAGTGAACCGAGCTGGTTAGCGATCTCATACATAATTTAACTTAAACAATGCATCATGATCATAATACATATCGGATAGTTAGGCTAGAGCCTTCGAGACGAACTTCTTGGACTGATCAACAATAGGACTTAATAGCATGTTCATTGCACTTATCCAATTTATGTTATGACTTTACTTTCCAGTATCATACACACTTGCACACACGAGCACTTGCACATACACGGGGCTCACGGGTAACTATTTTCTAATTTTTACTCACCAACACAACTATGTTGGATAAACAAGTGACTGAGACACCAAATGAAAGTACCGAATCAGAGACATCAGTACATCACAGCCCCGATGTGCTTTCCTCAAATTCAGATGACGAAATATCCGATCCTGATTACGAGACTGATACCGATATAGAGTCATCGACTTCTGAGAGCACATCCCTTGAAGATGAGGATGATCGAGCTCCTGATGAAATTCCGGGTGTTAAGGAAATAGAGAAGTTCACCGATTCTTTACCCTCTAAGGTAGACGATATAAAACTTAAGAAGATATATTTAAGACACGGAATTCCCTGGGACGATGTGAAAGCTCCAGAAAGCGAAGATAGACCTCATTCTGCCCCATAGGGGTACATGACTGTTAGTCGACTTATGTGCTGGGTAGGGGCTATTCCTCCTTTTCCTCCACTTGTCGTTGATCTCTTAAGACAGTTTCACATTGTCCCTATGCATCGCCATCTGAATGCCTATGCGGCTTTGTATACTCTGTATATTGCTTATATGGAGATCCTACAGACCGAACTTACCCTTAAAGATCTGAAGTTCAATTATCATTTAAAGCATCGTTCCACAGGGGCTCCCAATTTTTCTATGTTCGAATCAGTTACCAATAGAAAAGTTGTGATGGACGGTTACAGTAATATAGGGGATATCAAATCCGACTGGTTTTATATAAAACACCAAGCCGGATGTGCAAGGAAGTGGCTACAAGCGAGTATGTTTTCAACTTTCCCATGTTTAATTCGAATGCATAATTTCAGTGCTAACGAATCATTTTGTTCCATACAGATCACAACTTTGAGAAAACGGAAGGATCGATATATGAAGACTGAATGTCCCGCCTTCTCAAGAGTAACTCAGATTTCTTAAGGATAAAGAAATGTATAACCGATGAGAACCTTCACAAACATCGTCATTTAGATATAAGATTCGGACTTGGAGCGGGCGGCATAGCTTACAAGTATATACCTCCGACCGAGGGAGAAAGAACTTCTCAAGCTGTAAAGACAACTACCCTTTGCTAGAGTCCTTCGCCAATGATTAATCAGGATGACAAGGATTTAAACATATACAAAGGAGATGAGGGGCGAGCTAACGAATCAAAGGATGTCCCGACCTTTGGGGGATAGTCTCCCTTAAGAACTTCATCACTAGTTGAGTCTGTCGCTCAGGATGAGTTAATGGAGGAACAGATACTTGGGGAATTAAATAAGATTCCTTTACCATACGATATTTACACTCAGGAAGATTTCGGAGGGGAACCAATTTTTCCCATCTCTAAAGAGACGAGTGCCCCAGTTGGAGAAAAAAAAGTCGTCCAAACGAGCCTAAGTCTGGGCCCTGGTCCGTTAAAAAGGGGATTTCATGGGATGCACAAATCACATGCACTATTTACCAGAACACTCTTTTACCACTGTCGTTCATTGTTTTAACATGCACCTGTTTCTTTTGCAAGGAAAATGTCTTGCAAACGGTCTTATTCTTATCGTTCCCTTCGCGAAGGCACACCAAGCCTCCTTCCAGATCCCGAGCATGCTCGTAGTGATAGTCGGGGAAGGGATAATCGTTGGCCCCGGGATTCTCATCAACCTTATTCCACACGATCTCGATCTCCATCAAAGCAAGGTTCTAAAAAGCCTCACAGTCGTCCATCGTTACCAGCTGGGGGCAAGCAACTTCCTAGAGATTTGAACCCTTCGAAGAGTACGCCTTCTCATGTCCAGTCTTCTAAAAAACACCACAAGCCAGAGGACAAAAACAAAGATGTAACACCCCACCTCCACCAGGGTAACTCTTGCAAGCACACTAGCTTTGGAGGGGCGTTAAACAAGGTAAACATGCATGCAGATATCATAAGACAGAACATATAAGTAAAACAGAGTAGTAAAGCAGCGGATAAAACTAGCATTTCAAAACCATAGTTAAGTTACAACAAAGTACTTGGTCATTATTTTCCAACAAACAAAGTCTAGAGAAAAGCATAAACTGAAATATTGAAATACATAAAGTACTATCCCCAAAGTGAAGTGATAAACCATAGCTAGCTCAATGTCAAAAACCGTACATGAGCAAATCCAGTAAGCAAGCTATAAAGATCCAAGCTAAGCTCCAATGTTCCCACCCTGAGGACCTGGGGGGGAAACGGAAGAAAAGAGGCGAAAGAAAACGGGTCAGTCAAAAAGACTGGTAAGTCCTATCTACTATTAGTATAAAAACTAATAAAGTTAACTGGTCATGTGAAGCAGAGATGAAACATAGGGTGATAACTAGCATGGTGAAAAGTTAACAAGATAGATCAAGTGTGGCATCGCATATACAAGGTTAAGTTGCACCGGGTGTGTACTAGTATTCTAATCCATGTCAAGTATAATCAAGAAATGATCCCTTGGCCCAAAGCTGGCCCACATCACGAGATGACCTAAATCGAGGTCCAACTACTCGGTCTAGTCAATCGGCTCCCTATAAGCCTAACTCGTCGTGTATCGGTGTCATGCGGCCCAAACGCGAGATGTAGTCGACTGTGCAAGGTCCACCCTAGGGTGTATCCGAGCCCTAGGGTGCCAACCCCTGACACCAAAACAAGCATGCACAGTCCAAACCTACTGGTGCCCATGCCTGTATTTCATCCCGACTACGTGCACGACCATAGTCCGCCGGAATCTACAATGGCGCACCAACCCAGCCGTCCCTTTCGGTCACGTACAATCAGCCCAGTAATCGTGCCCCACCCCTAGCCTAGTCCCTAGGGTATCCCGATACGCTCTGATGGGTTACTGCTGAAAAGGACCCCGCAACTAGGGTTTCTAATGGGTTAAATGCGATTAACCCTATCCAAACCACCTATCAAGTTGGTTAAGTTTATCCAAGATTCATGACTTAACCCTATCAATCCATCATGTTCATTTGGTTAAATATTCAAGTGGTTCATGACTTAACCCTATCAATCCATCATGTTCATTTGGTTAAGTATATTCCAGTAATCCATGACTTAACCCTACCATGTGGCATTAATTAACTTAATGCACCCCAACCTCTCACATTAGACTTTGTTGCGGTTACTAGTTAAGCCGGGCGGGTCCGGGTAGCTTTACACCACAACCTAGTCTAACCTCGGGTTTTAAGTGCGACATGACCGACTACTCACATTGGGTCCTATTGCTTGTAGCCACTAGTTAAGCCGGTCAGTTCCAGGTAGATTTATGCTACAAACTCAACCCAACCTCGAGTTGGCCATTCTCATGTTTTCTACATGTCATGTTCACGTTCGTGTTTTCAAGCATAAACACATGTCAAACTTTCATGTCATATTTTCGAGTCATGTTATTAAGTTTGCCCAACTACCCATAACGTATTCTTATCGCACGTAAATTCGTATCAACGCAAATGGATCAAAGAGGGAACATAACTATATGACAAGGTGGGCATAAGATGGGAAAAACTACCACAAATTAAACATGGTGACATTTGAGGCCAAAAGGGGTTCAACGTACAAGCATATGGCCTCATCATGTATGATAGCATAAAAGGTGACTTGGCCTCATACATATCAAATAGCATAAGGGTGATTTGTCCACAAGCTAGCATAAGGATGCTTTCGCCACAAGTTAAACATGGTGGCATATGAGGCATAAATAGGTTCATAAGCTTGCATATTACATCATAGGACTCAAAACATGCATAATATCAACTTAAGCAAATAGGTGAAACATGATTATGAAGGACATAGGATGATGGCTAAAAGTTCGCATATAGCATTATTAGGCTTCAAAAGTATGCATAAAACCAAACTTAGCGTATAAGTAATACATGGTGATAAATGACATGTAGAAGTTGCTAGAAGTTCGCATTTAGCCTCACATGCAAGTTATCATAAGGGATATGATAACTTCCATGTTGCCAAAATGCAACCTTTAATATAAAGCTTGAAGCTTTTAGCCCACAAGGTCAAGGTGATAGGTTTTCAAATATGCATAGAATATATTCATGCATAACATGAAAAGATCAAGGCATATATCATACTTAGGCCCAAACTCAACTTGCAACATATCACATTTAACTTCATAGTTAGAATCTAAGAGTAGTATAGGGCTTACAATGAGCGGTTATGCGATCTAGATCAATATATATAAAGATTGAGACGAAGCCACAAGCAAAATCCGCAAAGAAAATAATAAGCTCCACTTAAACGCCTTGAAACAAGAAGTAATAACCCCAAAGACAAAGAAAGATCCTTGTTTTGATTAAGAAAGGTGGCTCTTTTACTAGCTTAGGACACTTAGATTTTCATGAAGAGGATGGAGGCCTTGATATGAAGATGGAGGCCATGATCAAGAAACATTTTGGCATAGTTTAGTTGTAGAGTTGAATAATGATGATTTAGGCTAGGCTTAGGGGTCCTTTTATAGAAGATTAGGATAGTATTAGCCATAGGATTAACCCTTGATCCAATCCGAGCCATCAAATCCCGTCACAAGCTTCCAAAACAGGTCCAAACAGCCCAATCAAGTGCACCAGGCCGACCTGGCCGACCAGGGAGGTCGACCCCCAGGTCGACTCTAGTGTCGACCTGGTTGGGGGGAGGTCGACCCTAGTGTCGACCCCCCAATCGACCTGTCTGGGCGGGAGTTTTCCCGCCCAGTCTGTTTTGGCTGAATTTGAATTCTAAATTCAAATTTGAACTGTTTTTGAACTTGAAATTTTCTGAAAACTTTGACGGGCCATAACTTGGTTATACGGACTCCGATTTTCGAAAACTCGCACTCTATTTCGCGTATTTTTCTGAGACGAACGCAATGGCACATCCCGTTTCCCTTGATTCAGATTTTACAGTTTAATTCTGCCTTGATTTATGTTATAACATGTTATTCAAAAATACGGGTTGTTACACTCTCCCCTCCTTAAAGGATTTCGTCCCCGAAATCTCCAAGTTAGGAAGAACGTATCCTACCATCCATCATCCATCTACTCAAAACATCATCCACGTGCAGTCATTGTCCTTAAAGGATTCTAAATGCTATATGAACATATGCAAAGGTGTGTGTATATGTACTTATCTAATGCGAAAATCAGGAGGTTACTGATTCAGTAAACCCCCTTAATGCAAAACATGTTAGTGAAATGAGTCCATATGTATGCGAATTCCTAACATAACTTATAGTCTCTACATGAGTGCACATAACATTCATCCATATGCAACATCCACGTGATAGAAAAACAAGTTTCATCCATGAATAAGTATAAGCACTCATGCATATGCGGTATGAAAGTGTGTGAGCCGATCTAAGTGCCTAACGTGTATCATGCATCCACGAGTATCCACTTGCAAACACTTGCAACCACTGGCAAACATCAAGCATAACATGTTTCAAATACATGTTTTAACCAAGGGTTTCTACCTAAGGTTCTCATGACAAGATTTACGAAACAAGATAAACTAGATAAACATGGATAGCAAAAGAAAGATATGCCAACTAGGAAAAGAGATTGAAAATGCATCCTCAAAAAGAAATGGATAAAGCCCACGCATCTTCTCCTTGGTTTCCCAAGTTGCGTCTTCCTCTGTTTCACTCCATTGCGCCTTAACAAGCTTAACTTCTTTGCTTCTTAGCTTCTTTGTCTCCGTTTCCATGATACGAATCGGAGCTCGTCTTAGGGTCGCCTCTTTCTCTACCTCCATGTCTTCAAGAATACTTGGTTCAACCACTTCGGTGGATCTGTGCAAGCACTTCCGGAGATGCGAGACATGAAAGACATTATGCACTCCGGCCAGCTTCTCGGCAATTCCACCTTATAAGTCATCTTCCCAACTCTTCCTATAGTAGGGAAGGGTCCTACGATCCTTGGTGTCAGCCGCCCAAAATGAACCATATTTCGCAAAGGAGAAATCTTCACAAAGACCATATCTCCAACTTTAAATTCTAAGTCTATCCTTCGCTTGTCTGCATAGGATTTCTGTCTGTCTTGGGCCGTTTTCATCCGCCTTCGAATCAATTCAACCCTCTCGGATGTGTCCCTTATCATGTCGGGCTCAATTATAAGCTTATCCGTCGTCTTCCCACCAACATGTTGGTGGCTTGCACGTCTTCCCATACGAAGCTTCGAATGGTGTCATTCCTATGCTTGCTTGGTGGCTGTTATTATAAGCAAACTCTACAAGAGGAAGGCGGTCTTCCCTAGTACCACCAAAGTCAAGAACACAAAGTCTCAAAAGATCTTCTAGCACTCTATTCACCCTTTCGGTTTGGCCATCCGTCTGGGGGTGATAGGCTGTACTCAGATTCAATCGCGTACCCATCGCTTCTTGCAAACTATTCCAGAACTGGCTAGTGAAAATTGGGTCACGATCGCTAACTATGCTAGAAGGAACTCCATGCAACCGCACTATCTCTCGAAGATAAACAGATGCTAGCCATGATACGGCCCTCTTGCTTTTCACCGGAATAAAATGGGCTCTCTTTGTAAGTCTATCAATTATTACCCATATCCCATAAAGCCCAAATAGTTTGGTGACGAACATCTTCGCCCCAACCATATATCACAAATAGGCGAGTCATACTCCTTATGGGGTTTGCCACAGAACTAAGATTGAGGATAGGACTGAGAGGATATACTTAAAAGATAGCATGCGAGTAAGCTCTACGGAACACTAGGGATCAAGGATATACTCTTAGAAAGAGATTTAATGCGCGTATCTAGTCTTCAATCTTCTAAGCCGCATTTTCTTGTGCTTAATCCCATCGTGCCTTGACCGTCTTTTAACTTCACAATTCCGTAGTTCTTAATTCTTATTTCCAAAATATGAGTTAGAACTCATTTCACCGTTGCCTCTCATTCCCCTTCCACTTATTCTTTGCCTAAAATACTTGGCTTCCACCCAACTGCGTACTCCTGGTTTCATGCAAGCTTTCCAAAATTCGTTAGTGAATCTCGGATCTCGTTACATACTATACGGTATCCCACGCAGAAAACTATCTCTTGAAAACAAGTGCCAATCCACGTTGCCAAATGTACTTACTAGGGTGATTTCTCTAACCCATGCTTAAGTGAAATGGACTATCCGCCTTAGTAGCGAATACCACCGGAGCACCCCATTCTGAAATGTTTCGCCTAATGAAATTTTTCTCAAGCTACTCCTTGATTTGCTTACCGAGCTCTCTTCTTTCACGTGGGGCCATATGCCTAACGGGAAATGTAACTGGCTTGGTATTATCAACCGGATAAATGCGGAAATCTATCTCCCGCTTAGGGGGTAACCCCCTTACTTCTTCAAAGACATCAAGATAGTCTCGGACCACCCTTACAGATTTGCAGATCATCGATGGACGAGTCAATAGATTCAAGATAACATAACATGACGGGACCTCTAGGGTTACAAGAAATCTCTAGGGTATTACCGAGGCGAATCATGAGCCTCACCACCCTATGCTCACAATCGAGAATGGCTCCATAACTGGACAACCAACCCATGCCCAAAATCAACCCGTGTCCTATAAACCCGAGAACATAAGCATCACACATGAATTCTACGCTCAAGATAGAGATTTTCAAATCCATACAAATCGCAGATAGATGGGAGGAACCCCCAATTGGATTTGAAACACTAACGGGATCTCAACTAGACTAGTACTTAGGTGCAAACTTTCAACAAGATCAGAAATAAAACTATGCGATGTGCCAGAATCAAATAAGGTATGAACAAGGAAATCAGAAATGTAAACATGACTTTCTATAGAAACACTACCTCGATCAAGAGATGGAAGAGCGAGGAGAGCCTGCAACTGCCCTCCAGAGGGTCCTGCTTGCTGAGTTTTCCCTTGCCTCTTGGGGCAATCCTTGTTGAGGTGTCTAACTTCTTCACAGAGAAAGCACTCGCCCAACTTCCTCTTCTTCTTCCTACAGTCCTTAGCTATGTGTCCAGTGATCCTACAGAAGTTGCACTTCCTCTTCTTTCTTGACTTGTTGTCCTTGCTGTTGTTGTTCTTGCCTCCTTTTCCGGAATCTTCCTTCTTGCCTTGGGACTCATTTGCCTTGACCTCCTTCTTGCCACTCTTATCTTCCTCTTGAAGTAGGGCCATATTCACCAAACTCTCGAAGGTCGCCCCCAGGGGTATATGAGACATGGCCAAACCGCGCAATGGCTCATTCAATCCTAGAGCAAAGTGTAGGGCCTTCTTCCGAGCTGTGCTTACCAATTCTAGACCGAACTGAGCAAGTAGATTAAACTTATCCACGTATTCCCTAACGGTCATGTCCCCTTGCTTTAGAGATAGGAACCTCTCCATCTGAAGGTTCTCTTCTGTCGATGATAGAAACTTTAGTCCAAACCTCCTCCTAAAGTCATCCCAAGTCTCAATTGGTCTAGTAGTGGTGGCGACTACCCACCAATAAGCAGCTTCCCCTTTCAATAGCCATACCGCCAACAGAACTTTCCTACGATCTTCCACATCAAAGATAGCAAAGAGGTCTTCAGTTTCCTTTAACCAGTTTCTTGCCTCCACAGAAGTCTCCGTTCCGACAAAATTCTTGCAACCCATCGCCTTAAAGTCTTTGCAAATCTTAGCGAAATCTGCTTGCGGATTCTGAGGAGGAGGAGGCGGAGGAACCTCAGTTATATTGGGGGTATTTGCTGGGCCCACATCGTTGGCCCTAGCTTCCAAGTACCTCCGGAACCACCCGGGAATGGTCACTCCCTCGGGAAGGTTAAGATCGGCCATACTGAGAAAGAAAAAGATAGATTCAGAACGAAGAAACGAAGGATAGTGCTATGGCTTTTGGGGAATAGCCTTTTTAAAATAACTAGACTTTTCTTGGAAAATACTTAATTAGTTTTGAAAATAGTTTTTCAAAAGGTAAGTTTTAAAAACACTTTTGTTCAAATCTTGTAAACCTTAGGCTCTGATACCAAATGTAACACCCCACCTCCGCCAGGGTAACTCTTGCAAGCACACTAGCTTTGGAGGGGCGTTAAACAAGGTAAAAATGCATGCAGATATCACAAGACAGAACATATAAGTAAAACAGAGTAGTAAAGCAGCGGATAAAACTAGCATTTCAAAACCATAGTTAAGTTACAACAAAGTACTTGGTCATTATTTTCCAACAAACAAAGTCTAGTGAAAAGCATAAACTGAAATATTGAAATACATAAAGTACTATCCCCAAAGTGAAGTGATAAACCATAGCTAGCTCAATGTCAAAAACCGTACATGAGCAAATCCAGTAAGCAAGCTATAAAGATCCAAGCTAAGCTCCAATGTTCCCACCCTGAGGACCTGGGGGGGAAACGGAAGAAAAGAGGCGAAAGAAAACGGGTCAGTCAAAAAGACTGGTAAGTCCTATCTACTATTAGTATAAAAACTAATAAAGTTAACTGGTCATGTGAAGCAGAGATGAAACATAGGGTGATAACTAGCATGGTGAAAAGTTAACAAGATAGATCAAGTGTGACATCGCATATACAAGGTTAAGTTGCACCGGGTGTGTACTAGTATTCTAATCCATGTCAAGTATAATCAAGAAATGATCCCTTGGCCCAAAGCTGGCCCACATCATGAGACGACATAAATCGAGGTCCAACTACTCGGTCTAGTCGATCGGCTCCCTATAAGCCTAACTCGTCGTGTATCGGTGTCATGCGGCCCAAACGCTAGATGTAGTCGACTGTGCAAGGTCCACCCTAGGGTGTATCCAAGCCCTAGGGTGCCAACCCCTAACACCAAAACAAGCATGCACAGTCCAAACCTACTGGTGCCCATGCCTGTATTTTATCCCGACTACGTGCACGACTATAGTCCGCCGAAATCTACAATGGCGCACCAACCCAGCCGTCCCTATTGGTCACTTACAATCAGCCCAGTAATCGTGCCCCACCCCTAGCCTAGTCCCTAGGGTATCCCGATACGCTCTGATGGGTTACTGCTGAAAAGGACCCCGCAACTAGGGTTTCTAATGGGTTAAATGCGATTAACCCTATCCAAACCACGTATCAAGTTGGTTAAGTTTATCCAAGATTCATGACTTAACCCTATCAATCCATCATGTTCATTTGGTTAAATATTCAAGTGGTTCATGACTTAACCCTATCAATCCATCATGTTCATTTGGTTAAGTATATTCCAGTAATCCATGACTTAACCCTACCATGTGGCATTAATTAACTTAATGCACCCCAACCTCTCACATTAGACTTTGTTGCGGTTACTAGTTAAGCCGGGCGGGTCCGGGTAGCTTTACACCACAACCTAGTCTAACCTCGGGTTTTAAGTGCGACATGACCAACTACTCACATTGGGTCCTATTGCTTGTAGCCACTAGTTAAGCCGGTCGGTTCCGGGTAGATTTACGCTACAAAATCAACCCAACCTCGAGTTGGCCATTCTCATGTTTTCTACATGTCATGTTCACGTTCGTGTTTTCAAGCATAAACACATGTCAAACTTTCATGTCATATTTTCGAGTCATGTTCTCATGTTATTAAGTTTGCCCAACTACCCATAACGTATTCTTATCGCACGTAAATTCGTATCAACGCAAATGGATCAAAGAGGGAACATAACTATATGACAAGGTGGGCATAAGATGGGAAAAACTACCACAAATTAAACATGGTGACATTTGAGGCCAAAAGGGGTTCAACGTACTAGCATATGGCCTCATCATGTATGATAGCATAAAAGGTGACTTGGCCTCATACATATCAAATAGCATAAGGGTGACTTGTCCACAAGCTAGCATAAGGATGCTTTGGCCACAAGTTAAACATGGTGGCATATGAGGCATAAATAGGTTCGTAAGCTTGCATATTACATCATAGGCCTCAAAACATGCATAATATCAACTTAAGCAAATAGGTGAAACATGATTATGAAGGACAAAGGATGATGGCTAAAAGTTCGCATATAGTATTATTAGGCTTCAAAAGTATGCATAAAACCAAACTTAGCATATAATTGATACATGGTGATAAATGACCTGTAGAAGTTGCTAGAAGTTCGCATTTAGCCTCACATGCAAGTTATCATAAGGGATATGATAACTTCCATGTTGCCAAAATGCAACCTTTAATATAAAGCTTGAAGCTTTTAGCCCACAAGGTCAAGGTGATAGGTTTTCAAATATGCATAGAATATATTCATGCATAACATGATAAGATCAAGGCATATATCATACTTAGGCCCAAACTCAACTTGCAACATATCACATTTAACTTCATAGTTAGAATCTAAGAGTAGTATAGGGCTTACAATGAGCGGTTATGCGATCTAGATCAATATATATAAAGATTGAGACGAAGCCACAAGCAAAATCCGCAAAGAAAATAATAAGCTCCACTTAAACGCCTTGAAACAAGAAGTAATAACCCCAAAGACAAAGAAAGATCCTTGTTTTGATTAAGAAAGGTGGCTCTTTTACTAGCTTAGGACACTTAGATTTTCATGAAGAGGATGGAGGCCTTGATATGAAGATGGAGGCCATGATCAAGAAACATTTTGGCATAGTTTAGTTGTAGAGTTGAATAATGATGATTTAGGCTAGGCTTAGGGGTCCTTTTATAGAAGATTAGGATAGTATTAGCCATAGGATTAACCCTAGATCCAATCCGAGCCATCAAATCCCGTCACAAGCTTCCAAAACAGGTCCAAACAGCCCAATCAAGTGCACCAGGCCGACCTGGCCGACCAGGGAGGTCGACCCCCAGGTCGACTCTAGTGTCGACCTGGTTGGGGGGAGGTCGACCCTAGTGTCGACCCCCCAGTCGACCTGTCTGGGCGGGAGTTTTCCCGCCCAGTCTGTTTTGGCTGAATTTGAATTCTAAATTCAAATTTGAACTGTTTTTGAACTTGAAATTTTCTGAAAACTTTGACGGGCCATAACTTGGTCATACGGACTCCGATTTTCGAAAACTCGTACTCTATTTCGCGTATTTTTCTGAGACGAACGCAATGGCACAGCCCGTTTCCCTTGATTCATATTTTACAGTTTAATTCTGCCTTGATTTATGTTATAACATGTTATTCAAAAATACGGGTTGTTACATTCTCCCCTCCTTAAAGGATTTCGTCCCCGAAATCTCCAAGTTAGGAAGAACGTATCCTACCATCCATCATCCATCTACTCAAAACATCATCCATGTGCAGTCATTGTCCTTAAAGGATTCTAAATGCTATATGAACATATGCAAAGGTGTGTGTATATGTACTTATCTAATGCGAAAATCAGGAGGTTACTGATTCAGTAAACCCCCTTAATGCAAAACATGTTAGTGAAATGAGTCCATATGTATGCGAATTCCTAACATAACTTATAGTCTCTACATGAGTGCACATAATATTCATCCATATGCAACATCCACGTGATAGCATAACAAGTTTCATCCATGAATAAGTATAAGCACTCATGCATATGCGGTATGAAAGTGTGTGAGCCGATCTTAGTGCCTAACGTGTATCATGCATCCACGAGTATCCACTTGCAAACACTTGCAACCACTGGCAAACATCAAGCATAACATGTTTCAAATACATGTTTTAACCAAGGGTTTCTACCTAAGGTTCTCATGACAAGATTTACGAAACAAGATAAACTAGATAAACATGGATAGCAAAAGAAAGATATGACAACTAGGAAAAGAGATTGAAAATGTATCCTCAAAAAGAAATGGATAAAGCCCACGCATCTTCTCCTTGGTTTCCCAAGTTGCGTCTTCCTCTGTTTCACTCCATTGCGCCTTAACAAGCTTAACTTCTTTGCTTCTTAGCTTCTTTGTCTCCATTTCCATGATACGAATCGGAGCTCGTCTCAGGGTCACCTCTTTCTCTACCTCCATGTCTTTAAGAATACTTGGTTCAACCACTTCGGCGGATCTGTGCAAGCACTTCCGGAGATGCGAGACATGAAAGACATTATGCACTCCGGCCAGCTTCTCGGCAATTCCACCTTATAAGTCATCTTCCCAACTCTTCCTATAGTAGGGAAGGGTCCTACGATCCTTGGTGTCAACCGCCCAAAATGAACCATATTTCGCAAAGGAGAAATCTTCACAAAGACCATATCTCCAACTTTAAATTCTAAGTATGTCCTTCGCTTGTCTGCATAGGATTTCTGTTTGTCTTGGGCCGTTTTCATCCGCCTTCGAATCAATTCAACCCTCTCGGATGTGTCCCTTATCATGTCAGGCTCAATTATAAGCTTATCCGTCGTCTTCCCACCAACATGTTGGTGGCTTGCACGTCTTCCCATACGAAGCTTCGAATGGTGTCATTCCTATGCTTGCTTGGTGGCTGTTATTATAAGCAAACTCTACAAGAGGAAGGCGGTCTTCCCTAGTACCACCAAAGTCAAGAACACAAAGTCTCAAAAGATCTTCTAGCATTCTATTCACCCTTTCGGTTTGGCCATCCGTCTGGGGGTGATAGGCTGTACTCAGATTCAATCGCGTACCCATCGCTTCTTGCAAACTATTCCAGAACTGGCTAGTGAAAATTGGGTCACGATCGCTAACTATGCTAGAAGGAACTCCATGCAACCGCACTAAATACTGAAGTCATGAATGATAATCAATGAAAAGTTCGTGTACTAAGTAAACGCATAGTGTTCATAAACGTAAAGTATCATATGTGTATGCCCCTAATCAATTGTCCATATGGTGCCTGGCCAGGGCTTATTGAGGATTGATTAGAGTCGTATATGTGCTCCCCCCATTCCCGGAAATGAGGGGTTCGGGCCCTTTTTTCATTCCTATCCCCAGTTGTGCGAGGGGATAGGAGCCCTTGAGCGGCATATATCAATGTTCCTTTATACTCTCCCGATCCTTCGGCGGGGTAAGAGTTCTTGTGGCGCTAAGTCTCTAGCGCCTTTATACTCTCCCGATCCTTCAGCGGGTTAGAGTTCTTGTGGCGCTAAGTCTCTTGCGCATTTATACCCTCCCGATCCTTCAGCGGGTTAGAGTTCATGTGGCTCTAAGTCTCTAACGCCTTTATACTCTCCTGATCCTTCAGCGGTTTAGAGTCCGAGCTCAATTCTTGGTCTGCCCACCGATCCTTTAGCGGGGCAGAAGTTCTGGGGGTGCTAAGTCTCTAGGCCTTTATACTCTCCCGATCCTTCAGTGGGTTAGAGTGTTATCAAGGCGGTTTTATCATGGTGCACCTTCACGCCTTGGGGATGTTATCTTCGCGTGTTGTATACTCTCTTCCTGATCTCGCGAGTTAGAGTGCAAGCAGTAGCATGATTTACCTCACTGCATCATTTAGAGCTTTAGTTACCGTTAGTCTTCTGATAGCGTTTTGAATTAGGTATAATGTGATCGCTGCCTAGTTTAAAATAAATTTCAAAATGGTAACGGTTTATATTGATCAAAATAAAAGAGAAGATAAGAAACGGTGCAGTAAAGGTAAATGACACACGATATTTTTATAGTGGTTCAGTCAAATCATGACCTACGTCCACTTTATAATCTTTTGTTTAAGTAACCAGACAGTTCTAGGCAAGTCGAGCCTTTTTACATGGTCCAAAAAAAACAAAAGAATAAAACTGACAATTTCACGTCAGATAAGGCCGCAAATGCTGGACATTCCAAACTCTGGGGATTTGATCTCCATTCACGGTTGCTAGCTTGAAAGTTCCATTATCAAGCCTTCGTAAAATGGAGTACGGACCTTCCCATTTCGGGACCATATGTACTGGGGGCGGAAAGAGGCGCTTCAGAACCAAGTCTCCGGGTTCAAATGTTCGAGCTTGGACTCTTTTGTTGTAATACCGAGCTATTTGTTGTTTATGCCTCAGGGCACGTAAGTTGGCTTCGTCTCTTTTTTCCTCAACCATATCCAAGGATTCAAGGAGCAGCTCATTGTTGGTCATCAGATCGTAATAAATGGTTCGATGAGATGGTACTTCCAACTCGACCGGAATGACCGCTTCAGCTCCAAAAGCAAGGGAAAACGGGGTATGACCCGTCGCCGACTTGTACGTTGTTCTATAGGCCCATAGTGCAAGGGGTAATTCATCAACCCACATGGCTTTTGCCCTCTTTAATCTTTTCTTTAGAATGGATTTGAAAACCTTGTTTGCCGCTTCAACTTGTCCGTTCGACTGCGGATGTGCCAGAGAGGTGTATCTTTTCTCGATGTGATACTTCTGATAGAAATCTCAAAACTCGATGTTATCGAATTGGGTCCCATTATCGGTTACGATGACTTTTGGAATCCCAAACCGACATATAATGTTCTTAACGACAAAGGTGATCACTCGCTTGGTTGCGATCGTGGTCAAAGGCTCTGCTTCTACCCATTTAGTAAAATAATCCATAGCCATAATAGCGAACTTTGCTCCGCCCTTTGCTATGGGAAGGCTTCCAATAATGTCAATTCCCCACATAGCAAATGGCCACGGGCTTGTCATTATCTTCAACTGGCTAGGTGGCGCCCTAGGTATATTAGAAAATTTCTAAAAAGCGTCACAATCCTTGTTTATGGTGGGCCAGAAATAGCCATATCGCAATATCTTCTTTGCCAATGTTTGCCCTCCAGTGTGGTCGCCACACTCACCTTCGTGGACTTCCTTCAGTACACGCTTGATGTCGTCATGGGTGATGCACCAGAGGAGAGGCATCGATAAACCTTGTCTGTACAAGACTTCGCCTTGCAACACATATCAGGAAGCCTTTCGGATAACTTCACGCCTCTCACTTTTCTTTGTTGGGAGCGTTCCATTCATCAAAAAATTCTTTAGAGGGGTCATCCATGACTCCCTCTCAGGTTCAATCTCGAGGGCCGGATCGACTTCCATCTGATCCATGCTAGGGAACTGTAGTACTTAAATCGGGACTAGCTCCATATTTTCTGGATTATCGGAACTAGCCATCTTCGCTAACTTGTCTGCTCTTTGGTTCTCCGCTCGAGGAATGTGAGATATACTGTGGTGATAAAAACCATCCAGCAACTTCTTCGCTTTTTCCAAATATGATATCAACCTTGAACTCTTAGCTTGAAACTTTTCATTAACTTGGTTCACAACTAAATTGGAGTCGCAAAAGATGTCTAGCTTTGTTATCCCTAATTCCTTTGCAAGCTTCAACCCGGCAATTAGAGCTTCATACTCGGAATTGTTATTAGTGGCGTAGAACTCTAATCTAAGAGCATAATATATTAGCCGTTTCTCTGGAGTTTCAAGAACCACTCCGGCACTAGATCATCTGTCATTTTTAGCTCCATCAGTATATAGTTTCCAGGCATTAGGGTCAAGAAGCAGTTTTGGCGGATCGTCTTCTTCAGTTACCACATCATCTTCTTGGATGCTAAACTCTGCTATAAAGTCTGCAAGTGCCTGCCCTCTTATCGACCTTCGGGGTTGGAAGTTCAGGTCGAATTGACTCAGCTCAATGTTCCATTTAAGCAACCTTCCTGATGCTTCTGGCCTTTGCAGGACTTGCTTAAGCGGGTGATCAGCGTAAACAGTAATGGGGTGAGCCTGGAAGCAGTGATGAAGCTTCCTAGATGCAATCAGCAAACTATACGCAAGCTTTTCTATTTTTGTGTAATTCCGTTCTGCGGCTGCTAATTTCTTACTCATATAGTACACCGGTCTTTGCACCTTATCCTCCTCTCTTACCAAAGCCGAACTGATTGCGTGGGATGACACTGCCAAGTACACAAATAAATCCTTGTGATCCATAGGCTTAGACAGTATTGGGGGTCTTTCCAAATGGTTCAACAAATTCTGGAATGCTTCTATACAATCAGGAGTCCATTTAAAGTTGCGCTTGCCTCGCTTTATCAGTTCAAAAAACGGGGTGCATTTATCTGTAGCTTTGGAGATGAACCTACTCAGCGCCGCCACTTTTCCAGCGAGGCTCTGGACATCCTTAATTTGCTTTGGTTCTTGGATATTTCGAATTGCTGTAATTTGATCTGGATTGATTTCGATTCCGTGCGAGCTGACGATGAATCCTAGGAATTTTCCAGATGATACCGCAAATGAACATTTCAAAGGATTCAGTTTTATCCCATATTTTCGGAGAATCTCAAACATCTCTGCTAAATCGTAAGCATGATCTGACGATTGTCTGGACTTTACTAACATATCGTCAACGTATACCTCCATCGTTTTCCCGATTTGGTTGTAGAACATTCTATTCACCAACCGCTGATATGTGGCGTCGGCATTCTTCAAACCGAAAGGCATCACTACATAGCAGTATAATCCTGGATCTGTAAGGAAGCTGGTATGTTCTTGGTCTGGGACATGCATGGGGATTTGGTTGTACACTGAGTAGGCATCCATAAAAGAAAGGAGCTCATGACCTGTTGTTGAATCTACTAACTGATCGATTTGAGGTAACGGAAAGCTGTCTTTTGGGCAGGCTTTGTTTAGATCTGAAAATTCGATGCACGTACGCCACTTTCCATTGGCCTTTTTTACCAAAACCGGGTTTGAAATCCAGTCAGGGTACGTTGAATCTTTAATAAATCCATTACTCCTCAGTTTTTCGACTTCTTCGTTCAAGGAGGAAGACCTTTCTGGGCCAAGCATTCACCTTTTCTGCTTCACATGAGGATGTTTCGGGTTTATGCTTAACGAATGACTCATATTTGAGGGAGATATCCCACACATGTCCGCATGGGTCCAGGCGAATACATCCAAGTTAGCTTTCAGGAAATTTGTTAATTCTTTGGCTCAAATAGGATCCAACTGGGATCTAGTCTTCAGGACCTTCTCTGGGTCACTATCATCAATTAGTACATCCACAGTCGCTTCATTGGGAGTCTCCATTCTACCCCTAGGCTCTTCATCCTCTCTGGGATCAATGTCCTCGGGCAACTCTCCGGACGACTCTCCCGGAGGTATTTTCTTTAGTTGCTACGACAATTCCTCCCTCGGAGGGGAAGAACCACCTTTTGCTTCTACATCTTTCCCTTTGCGGAGCAACTTTAACTCTGCAATGTAGCATGCTCGTGCAACAACTTGATCTCCTCTGATTATGCCTATACCGGCATCCGTCGGGAACTTCAACAACAGGCACCGAGGTGCAATGCAGGCCCTGAATTTGGCTAGGGATGGCCGGCCTAAGAAGGCATCGTACGGCGACTCAATGTCCAAGACTACAAAGGGGAGAATTATCATTCTCTGGCGTTCTCCTTCCCCAAGGGTTACTGATAATTCCACGTATCCCATTGAAGCGGTCGAGGCCCCATTAAATCCACGTATCCAACCCTCGCATAGTTTCAAATCCTTCGACTCGAGTATCATTTGGTCGAATGTTTTCTTGAACAGATGTTGACTGAGCTCCCGTTATCTACCAAGACTTTATGAACTATAGCTGGGCCGATGGTGACGGTGATCACCAATGGGTCTTCAGTTGTGGAGTGTACTCCAATACTCTCTCGCTCGCGAAATATGACATCATCGGACATCGTCTTTTGTTGCTTAACCGGAGCATTATCCTCGGGGTTGCTACATTCCCCCACTTCGAAATGCTATTTAACTGCATTCACGTATTGATCCATAGCTCTGAAACTGTTCCCTGACAGGTGAAGTCCACCAACTATAGCATTGATAACGATACTTTTTCCTTTTTGCTGAGCCATTGGTTTGGCAGCAGGTTGGCTTTGGTTCGGGGCTTGTACGGCTTGCCCCTGTCCCTAGGAGTCACCCTATATTCATCAAGCTTCCCTTCTCGGAGCAGTTTTTCAACCACATCTCTTAGATGACGACATTCATTTGTGGAATGACCATGGACCTGATGAAAAAGACAGAATTTCCCAGTTTCACGCTCTTTTTCTGTAGAATCTCTCGGAGGAGGCCTTTTGTATTGGAGGACATTATATGTATCTAGGAAGATGTTTTCCAACGTATCATTTAATAGTGTGAAGCTCTCAAATGGTCTGGGCAGGGATCTTCTTTGAGAGTCATTCCCTCGATTTCTCTTCCGATTATTGTTAGTATTATTCCACGATTGACGACCGCTTCCTTGATTTTTGTTCCCAACATTAACTATGACCTTTCCTGAGGTATCTCCCGTCTGCTTGATGGCCACATTGCTTTGGATATCTTCCTTATCAGCAGCCTTTCTTTTTCCGATTTGCGTATAACTCCTCCTGACGCAAGCGAACATTAGCTTTGTCGTAAAATATTTCTTCGGTCAGGGGTGGCTTTCTGGCCAGATATCTTCCAAACTCGGTGTCTTTATCGACGCCATCGATCAGGGCCATCAACATAGTTTGCTCATGAGGATCTCTGACTTCTGTGACAGCCAAGTTGAAACGATCCAAACACGACCTCAGGCTTTCATCCGGTCGTTGTTTAATAAGGGATAGCTCAATCACGTTCTTAGACCTCTGGGCATGAAGATGTTCACAAATTTCTCACTCAATTCCCTGAAGCTGGATATTGACCATGCTGGCAAGCGGGTAAACCACAATAACGCCACATCTTCTAGGAATATAGGGAATGCTCTACATTTTACCACGTCTGTAGCTGCAACGACATTCATTGACCAGGAGTATCGCATTAGATGCTGGATTGGTTCAGTCCTGCCCGCATAGCGATTCATGGTTGGCATATTGAAGCGCCTCGGGAATGTAACATCCAGTATGTCGTCAGTAAAAGGCGTATGACTGCGATCTATGCCCCAATCTTTGTTCCTCTGTCCACGGCTATCCACCATGACTTGCCTAATCATTGCTTCAACCTCAACATGGGTCAGGGTAGATTCGGGATTAGCACTTCTTGCCCGACGGACTCCTCTGGCATTTCTTTGACATGTCACTGCACGGTTTGGATCCTGGACAGAACTCCCTTGACCCCTATTACCGCGATCAGTCGCACGACGAGCGGGAGGAACAAGTCGATTCTGAGCAGGATCAATAACGCCTCCATTACTAGGCGGCAGTATGAGCTCATTCAAGTTACGATTATTGGTTTCCTGATTAAGCACTTCTATATTCTCAGCCCTTTCCAATGGAGGCCATCGCCGGTTTCTCCAAGGCTCTTCAGATGAGGATATATGTTCCGAGGATAAAGGGTAAGCTGGAGGTGGCAAAACCTGCCTTTGAATATCATCAATTCGTCTGCCTAAGGCAATAATATTCTGATGCAACAACGAACTCTCATGCCTTTGGGCAGCCAATTCATCAGTTTTCCTGTCCAATGCTTCAAGTATTCGAGTCAGATGTCCTTCGGTAACTGTAGTAGAAGGGTTGAACTGATCATCTTCATCTTCTCTTATACGCAAGAAACTTAAACCGGGTTGAGCAGAAGTACCAGCACGAGCAGAATGAGCTATAATTTCCTTCCCAGGTCGAGTAGTAATCTAATTGTCAGTTCAGATCGTGGTCCTCCTAGGTTGGTGGGTCGTGGTACCCCCTTGACGTCGAGTCGTCGTGGTCCCTAGGATCAGATCATGATGATGGGTGCAGGAGGGATCGTGGCGTGGTCCTGCGATCGGGTAGTGACTCCTTCAGCTGCTTGGTTCGTGGCTCCATCACTGGATCGGATCGCCCTAACATTGCCACGATCCGAGAGCTCTTCCTCGACCTGTTCGTGCACGCTTTCTTTAATTGCTTCGTTCGCAGCTTCATTCGCTTGCGAAGTTCGTACTTCCTTAGACTTCTTTCCAGCCATGATATCTAAGCTTTACTGCAATCTTCAAAAATCGAAACAGTGGGGTTTTGGACTGTTTTCTACGTACTTGACTATCCAAACAATAGAACTATAATCCAATATGCTGAAACTTCGCTCTCAGTGAAAGCACCAAAATGTTAGATCCAAAATTGGGTCTAACAACCAAATTGTTCTAATATGTAGAAATTAATATCAGGAGAAATGCAAGAAAAGCAGAAAAGACACAAGATTTATAGTGGTTCAGCATTAACGTGCCTACGTCCACTTTATATCTATGATTATACTTAAGATTCGAGTACAGTCAATGACTTATCTCTCAACCTCACTTTTACAATGATGATTCACTCAATAAATTCAAGATAACTCTGAATAGAAATAATGGATATATGATAAAGGTGGAATCAGAGCTCCGAATTGCCAAAAAGATCCTGAATAATGCCAAGTTCTGGGCTATTTATAGTTGATTTCTTTAGACGGATCGTGGTCATACGTGGCACAAATCCCGATGATGTCGGACTGGTTCGTAGCTTGATGGAGAAAAGGTCAAAATGGCAGTTATGGACAGGTGGCACAAGATCCTTCATCTTCGGATCGTGTATGACTCGGTCATGGCCTTCAGTTCTCAGCTTCAGGGATCAGATCAGATCGAATTGGCATGAACGGATCGGATCGGACAGGTATGGATGGATTGGATTGCCTAGGATAATCGTAATCGAGGGGGTGTAGCAGCAATGTCACGATCCGGCAAGGGCTTGGTGACAACGATCTGGGTTTGTCTTACGTTAACCTCGTTTGTGGTTCTTGGTGGCTTGGTCCAAAAGCTAGCCAACAGGTAAGTTGTATTCAAGTGCTCGAGTAAAGAAGAAAATTTCAAGTGGAATCTTTGTATTAAAGAAAAAGAGGTTAGTATTTCATTGGTTTGTCTTGCGTTAACCTCGTTTGTGTCACTGGCTTGTGTTGTGCTAAACATTGCAGACAAGCATTTAGCTAGATATTTAATATAGGAATATGTTTCTGATAAATTTAATGAAAAATCGTAATATCCTTGAATTCATTAATAGTACTAAGGAACCAGTTTTTCAAAATTAGAATCAAAATCATAAATTCTAAATTTCAAATTTTTAATTAAAACTAGATTCAAATTGTGAATCTCATGTTAGGAGATTTGCTTTTGCGTGTATATATAAATTTAGCTTATATATTATTAAATGGCATATGTTTGTAGTTTTAAATTTCAATCTCACCCGACATCCACTTCTTACGCTTGTAAGAGACGAGATTCCAAACATGAATTTTTAATTGTTACCCACCAATCTTACAACATACCTCAAGCTTTCAGCCCAAGATATAAACTGAGATGTCGATCTGAGATGGTCTGAAATTTAAAAATTGAATGGTTGCATTTGACTATGTGAAACCTTCAAAAAAGTTTGGTAACAATAAGTTGAATTTTTCTTAAGTTTGTTTCTCATTTCATCTTTCTTATAGGAAAGAAAGTAGAAATGAAAAAAGAACAGCTTTTTTTATTTAACAGTAAACTATATTTTTAAATGATATACTTGATTTTTTTTTCAAGCATTTACTGAATGTTTATTATCCGATATTCTGATTTTAATCAAGTTTTTTTTTAATCAGAACTTGACAATTGACTCATGACTGGAGATATTTTATTTAAAGCGGGATATAAATTGTAAAAAAAAATGAGTTTTTTATGACCATTGTTTAGAAGTCATCTAAAGCATTTCAATTTGTGGGTAATTCATGGTTCTTTAGAGAAAAAGTGAGAGGAAGAATGTTGCTCCATGACTAGCTAGTCATCCTAATAGCTTAGTACAATGACACATTCAAACTTGTCGACTACGATGATATAAACTCAAATATAAGTGTGGGTGCTTTTTTTCTCACATTTTCCGTAACTTCAACCATGCTTTTCCCTGGCTCATATTTGCCTCATTTAGAAATCCCCATGATTTCATGAAGAAGGATTTCATCCAGATTACAGAATATACCTACAATGCTTTTTCAGGTAATATTCACCTCATAAAAAGAATGTAACGCAGGCACCTTCAAATGTTTATTTCTGATTTCATCTGGTTGTTTTGTGTAATCGTAAAGTCATGCTGCCTTGATAACAAGCGACATACCGATATATTTTCTTGATGCTTTTACACAGGGGCGGATCCACTCACATGTGAGGTAGGGCCAAGGTTTCATTTGAAATCTTACATTTCCTTTTATAATATAGCTATTCTATATTCTGCCCTACCTAATTTTGCTAGCTTGCCCTATCTCCCTTGATATTCTAGCTTCGCACTACTTTTACATATGTTACTGTGTATTACATTGTCTGCAACAGAAGACTTTTCGCTTCATCCTTCACAAGATTGTAAAAATTGGTCTCTTCAGCTTGTTAAGGCTCCATTCCCAATCAAAACAAATTGTTTCTACTTCTGTTAAATGCCTTTTTGTAAAATAGAAACAAAAAGAAATACAAAACAAAAATGGGTAATAATAAATAGCTGCATGCTTTTGAAAGTCGATATAATTACTTCCAAATTACTTCAAAAGCGATTTTTGGTAGTTAGTTTATCTTTGCATATTTAAAGATCCTTTACAACTCATTTTTTTTGTACGAGTTATATGAGAGATGCCGAAAAGGGTGTTTTCCCTCTATTTTGTGTTACTGCATTCTTTTTGGGTGGGTTTCTATAAAAAAATTCTTCTTTATAAAATAGTAATTCTTTTAACATGGTCATCCAAATCTACCATAATGAGGCAAAAAAGAAGCACAAACGGTTAAGGTAGAACTAACATTTGAAAGTCAGTTTGTTTTGCATATTTTGGGACTCTTAAGCATAATTGTTTCTTTGTTCCATTTTAAGGAATTTTTGCCTTTAAAAATTCAGGAAGCAAATATAGTGAAATATCGAGGTAGAAATCATCCTTTAAGTATGAGTTGTGATCAATCATAGGGAGATATTTCCTCCATTTCATTTTATGCTATTTACTGGATTCTTTTTTTTTTGTCATGGTACCTGGGATTGATGAGGTTTTGTGGAGGTGGGTTTGTTTCTTCTTATTATTATTTTTACCTCCACAACCCTTTTTTGTCTAAGGCTTTCTGAATAACCCTGAATGAATTATGGATAGTTGCGGCCAAAAGTAATGGTTTATCTAACAGATATCAAAGTTTCTATTACAACTAATAGTCGTCCTTGTTTCCTTCTTACGATCTTCATGTTTTATCAGACGGTGCAAG
Source organism: Allium sativum (assembly GCA_030737875.1). NCBI lineage: Eukaryota > Viridiplantae > Streptophyta > Magnoliopsida > Asparagales > Amaryllidaceae > Allium > Allium sativum. The sequence continues at coordinate 177,837,349 of CM060927.1, forward strand.
TCAAATCTCATATTTGTACTAAGATGAAAATACTACTGGAATTTATTCTATGCCTAAAGGGCTTTCTGATAATTTGCACACAACAATAAACCATAGCGAAGCCCCACAAATAGTGCTCCAGGATAATACCGACTCTAGTATTAATAAATCCATACATGAAAGTCATGATTGCTTAAACTTGTCAAGGATCTTTGAAGAATTATGGACTAGTTGGCTTCCATATGCAAAATCTAAAAACTAGTTTTCACTTCTTCTATTTGTGTCAGTATTCATTTTAGTTCTAGTGCAGGAAAGTTATTCTCTTTCCATTAGTTTTGATAATGACAACACTATCTAATATTTTTATTCGATCTGATCTTCTTATGCTTATTGGTTTGCTTGCAGATAAACACCATTATTTGGTTAACTAGAGTACCTGAAGTCCATGTAATTATGCAAAGTAGCAACACTCAGGTTTTCAAAGAGAAAATATAGAGTAGTTAGAGAATTGCATCAATTATCTCAAATAAAACATGCTAATGGTGGAAGCATAAATGATGAGGATGCAGTTTCTTAGCCTTGAAAAGGTCAAGCATGAGTTGTAAACAGTACAAATACACTGTGTATCATTGCAGCTAATTTTTGTTTTTTTTTCTTTCCCTGTTTGAATATGTTGTCATGCCTATCTAAGATAGGAGTAAAGTATGAATATAGGAAAGTTGAATTCTAAATATAACCCAAACCAAAAATTGAGTGAGGAGGTTTATTTATTTTGGGTCATAATTAAAATAAAATTATCAAATAATTTTTTTAAATCATACACCTTAACAGTCGGTTTTTTTACATCGTTGTGCGGTAATACTAGTCAAATCGACCGTTAGGAAGGTTTGCTTAATGTCACTAGCTAAAATCGTTTTTTATGGAGCCTGCATTCCTCCATCGTTCTGCAATTATCATCGTTGTCAGCTCGTTTATCTCATCTACTGCCCGTTTATTCTCTCTTATTCCGTAATTATCCCCTTTTCTTTTTTTTTTTGCCAAAATTTTATCAAAACCTAAAACGTTCATATCGGTTTATTTTGGCATCGACAGATCTACCAGTCCCGATCAAATCATCACCGACGTTATTTGGCTTAGAAGTCACATCATTCACGATCGGATTAATTAAAGAGGACCACGGTCTAGCTCTACCATCACCAGGTAACGAGGTTAAAGGATATTTTTCTATCATCAGCTTACAATTGGTTTTTTAGACATTCAAATTTCCTTTGATTTTTTTAGGTGAATTCCTTTTAATATGAAGGTTTCTATAGAATTTTACTATTGTCGAATATGCTATTTTGCGTTTTAAATCCTATTATGCTAACAGCATAACATTTTGTGTTGTTTTCACAGCACAAAAACAGTTTTTGTTTGCTTTGAGTGCTTCTTCACAAGATAATCTGTTTTATTAAACAAACATTCATTAAATGCCTTTTTTGTTGCTTTTCCTAAATATTCCACTTTTTTGGTTTGGCTTAACAAAATAAGTCTTTGTTATAGGTGTATCTTATTGTGTGCATATATTCTGTCAATAATGAAATTCCAGTTGACTTTAAAGAACCTCTACTTTTCATCTCATCATAATGGATGATGTTGTTTTACCATATATGAAAGATGAGGAAACTACATTTTGCGTTCTTTGTGATTCTGAGGTTAAAATGCACAGCAAGCATTGCAGAACTTGTAATCGATGCGTAGATTGGTTCGACCATTATTGCAGGCTTGCAGTTGAATGTGGATATGCGGTAGCCATTTTTATACGATGATTTTCAGACAGTGAAGGCATGTCAAAAGAACTGTTAAAGAAATTTCATGTCGAAATGCCTAAAGGAATTGTTCATGTAGTTTTAGCATTTCTAGCATTGTTGACACTATGCATCGGTGCTGCACTAGGGAGGCATTTCTTTTTCATGTGGTTATCATTAGAAAGTGAATGAGAACATATGATTATATATTAGCAATGAGAGAAGAAATCCAATTAATAGATCCTTTCAATGACTCCGATGGCAACAACGATAGCGGCGCCGACATCGATATTTTATCTGATGATGATAGTGATAGTAATTCTCCCGAAAAGCCCAACTTTATCTGTTGATTCTTCTGTAGAGCCAAGAGAATAAGTAAGAGTAGTAAATGTAGAATATGCGATACTATATGTTGGATTGAAGAGGATGAAGATAGCTTCGAGTTGGAGATGACCTTTCGCAAGTCGGAGCTCATACGCAAAAGCTAGAGCCAAAATGGTGTTTGGTGCCTGTTGGCTTCAGCGAAAGACGTCTATCGTAGGGTATGACAAATGTTTGAGACTACAAGGGGATTTCGTGAGAGTTCTGATAGACGTCTGTCATCCCACGATAGACGTCTGAGAGAGGGACAAACGTTTGTCATATTGGGGACACACATAGAGCTAAGTGTTGAAGCCCAATTAATTCCCTGGAAGGGGACAGACATCTGTCACCTCCCACGATAGATGTCTGACGTGACTTTTGGGCTATTTCGGGCTGGAAACTTGGCAATACGATTTGTGAAGACTTGGGGGCAATTTGGGTAATTGGCCTATCTCTATATAAGCTATTTTCATGTGTGTTATTGGGAGAGCTTGGATACTTGATTGAAATCAAGGGTGAATTAGGATTTATAACCTAATTCAATTTCTTCAATTCTATTCTTCTCAAACTCTTTCCTATATTGAAATATAGTGATCATTGGATCAATCTTTTGTATTCCTTTCATTGTGGTAATAAAATACTTTCTCAAGTGGATGTACACAAATAAGATGTTAGTGGAACCACTATAAATCCTTGTGTAATTTATTTTTTCTAATTTGTCATTAGTTTCTTGCTTGAGATTGAGATTTGGATTGTTCGTGATTGGTTGATCTTTCTTTGATGACTAGAGTTATTGTTTTGGTTGTTTTTGCAAGTCTAACAACGGTCTAGTCTTCCGCTTGCACTTGTGGTTTAGATATTTGATTTGAGTGGTCTTGAATCGGATTAATCACAACGGTTCCAATAGTTGGTGTCAGAGCTGTTTGGTGCTTGTTAGGTGTTTGTGAAAATACCGGAGATGGATAATAGCTCGGTAAGTCCTTCAACCGGAAGTCCGAATAGTGTGGCGCCTTATGTACAGGTTCGTATGCGGTGTCGGTTTCTCAATTGGTAATTGACAAGTGGAATGGTGATAGTGACTTTGAGAAGTGGCAATGCAAAATGAAAGCGGCTTTTAGGTGGAATCGGGTGCACCAAGTGGTATTTGATATTCACTTATTGCCAAGTGATATCTCGGATGTTGAGAGAGAGAAGATGGCGGAATGGGTTTACACTACTCTTCAACTTGCTATGGGGGAGAATGTGATCTCCGAAATTAGTGGTGAGACTACCGCTAAAGGTATTCGGGACAAGTTAGAAGAATTGTATATGAAGAGATCGCTTACTAACCGTTTGATCTTGTTGCGAACGTTTTCCGCCTTCAAGATGAAGGAGGGTAATTCGCTTAAGGCACACTTGAATGCCTTTGATAGCTTGCTTATGAAGATGAAGGCCGTTAATTTGAATATTGAGCAAGAGTAAATGGCAATGATATTATTGTGTTCGTTGCTGGACTTCTATACGGGTTTCTCAAATAGTTTGATCTATGGTCGGGATACTTTTACTCTTGATGATGTCAAGACGATCTTCTTAGTGAGGAGTTGAGAGATCAAATGAAGGAGATAAGTGAGGGTAGCAGTGGATCCAGTAGTGGTCACAGGTTGTTTGTGAAGAAAGAAAAGAATGTAAAGACAGGAAACCGGGGGCGTTCTAAATCAAGAAAGCCCAATGGAAGAGGTAAATCAAAAGAGAGAAATGGCAAGTGCTTTATTTGTAAAAATACCGGGACATATGATAAGAAGGAAGTAGCGTCTTCATCCGTAGTGGTGGAGAGTGGGGATGGTGAAATAGATGAGAATGTGTTGACGGCGGTAGCAACGGGTGTTTCGGGTAACGAATGGGTTCTCGATTCGGGTGCGTCGTATCTTATGATGCCAAACAGAAATTGTTTTTCCTCCTTTAAAGTCAAAGAGGGAAATGCAATTGCTATGGGAAATGGTTCTATTTGCATGTCGATGGGCAGTGGCTCTGTGCAAATAAGGATGATTGATGGAGTTGTTCGCACGCTCACCAATGTTCGCTATGTTTCGGGACTTAGGAAGTCGCTTATATCTTTGGGGCAATTGGATTCTCTAGGATGCAAGATCACTATCGACAAGGATTGATTGAGGGCTTCGAAGGGGGCGCTTGTGGTTATGAAGGGTGCTAGGACTCAATGTATATATTTTCTTCAAGGTGTGACCGCAGGACGTGAGACTTATGTGGGTGTTGATAGTTCTCGTGACTTGGATGCGACACGGTTGTGGCATTTGAGATTGGGACATGTCTCTAAGAGGAGTTTGGATATTCTTCGGAAGCGGGAGATGATCGAGGGTGAGAGTTTCAACAAACTAGAGTTTTGCGAGGAATGTGTCATGGGGAAGCAAACAAGGGTATCATTCGATGAAGGCGAGCATGACTCAAAGGAGGTTCTTGAGTATGTTCATTTGGATGTTTGGGGACCGACACCGGTTGCTTATTTTGGAGGAGCAAGGTATTATATTTCTTTCATTGATGCTTTATCCTGGAAGGTATGGGTGTATGTAATGAGGACCAACTCGGAGGCATTTGCTAAGTTCAAAGTGAGGAAGGCTCTTGTTGAGAATGAGAGTGGCAAGACTTTGAAAGTGTTAAGGACTGACAATGGCGGCGAATATGTTTCCCGGGAATTCTTAGAGTATTGTAGACACCATCCGGAGACATTTTACTACACCAGAAGATCCGCAATCTAATGGAGTAGCAGAGAGAATTAACTGAACTCTACTTGAGAAAAATCGATGTTTGAGATTGACATCGGGTTTGTCTAAGGGATTTTGGGCTGAAGCTTTGTCAACCGCGGTGCATATTGTGAATCGACTTCCATGCTCGGCCATTGATAACAAAATTCCAGAGGAAGTGTGGAAAGGGAAGAGTGTTGACTTAAGATATCTTCATGTGTTCGGTAGCCCGGTTTATGTGCACGACCTGGGGAATGATAAGCTTGAAGCTAGAGCTTTCAAGGGGATCTTCCTTGGTATCACAGATGGCGTGAAAGGCTATCGGATTTGGAATCCGGAAACGAAGAAGGTTGTAAATTCTCGTCATATCACTTTTGATGAGTCGGCTTTATTTAAGGTGAATGAGAGCTCATCGGATGTTCCGAATTTGGTTCATGGTGAATCAAAGGACAAGGAAGTCATTCCCACATTCCGTCCAAGTGATGGTAGAGTTTAAGAAGCTCGTAGGGTTGAAGCGGTTAATGAAACATCACATAGTCCACATGGTTCCTCTAGTGATGTTGGTGATGTACATGATACTGGAGAAGTTTCGACTCAAGGCGGAGCCGAAAGGGGTTTGGGTGATAGTATTGCTACTCGGGTTGGTCGACGTGCAATAAGGCCTCCTGAAAGATATGGTGATTGGAACTACCTTAGCTTTTGTGATTATTTGGACTATGCTCTCAATGTAGTCCAAGATGAGCCGATGGACTTTGATGATTTCATGGAGTCGAGAGAGAGCTCGAAGTGGATTTGCGCCATGGAGGAAGAGATGCAATCGCTAATGAAGAACCTAACTTGGGAGTTGGTTCCACTTCCTCAAGGAAACTGTGCTATAGGGTGCAAATGGATTTACAAGGTAAAGGATGATGGATGGTACAAAACAAGGTTAGTGGAAAAGGGGTTTGCACAAAGAAAAGAAAAGGAGTATGATGAAATTTTTGCACCGGTGGTACGTCATACTTCTATTCGGGTTTTACTAGCGATAGTTGTTATCCATGACTTGGAGTTGGAGAAACTTGATGTGAAAACCGCCTTCTTGCATGGAGATTTTGGATGAAGACGTCTACATGGAGCAACCGGAAGGGTTTGTTGTAGATGGTAAGTCTAAAATGGTTTGCAAGTTGAAGAAATCACTATATGGGTTGAAGCAATCGCATAGACAATGGTACAAGAGATTCGATCATTTCATGCTTGAAAGTGGCTTCCATCGAAGCATCAAGGATGCTTGCGTATATCTCAAGAGGTTGGAAAATGATTGTTGGGTGTATCTGCACTTGTATATGGATGATATGCTCGTTGCTTTCAAGGTTAAAAATGAAATCAACAAGTTGAAGATGCTTTTGAAATCATCATTCAAAATGAAAGATTTTGGAAAAGCAAAAAAAAATCCTGGACATGAAAATTGGAAGGGACAGAAAGCGTTTTGACTTAAGATTGACTCAAAAGGGGTACATTAAGAAAGTGCTTTGCCGGTTTAGCATGGAGAATGCAAAGGCATTAAATACACCTTTACCTTTTCATATGAAACTTTCTGATAAGGGATCGCCTATCGGGGATAAAGACAAGGCTTATATGGCAAATGTGTTATATGCAAGTGCGATTGGTAGTTTGATGTACGCTATGGTGTGTACAAGGCCCGATATTGCAAATGCCATCGGGGTGGTAAGTCGGTATATGGCTAATCCGTGGAAATCGGATTGGGAAGCCGTGAAGGCTATTGTGAGATACTTGAAAGGCACAGCATCTCGTGGTCTTATTTTTGGCAGTAGTTGTGAGTGGAATTGCAAGTTTGTTGGTAATTATGACTCGGACTACACTGGTGATATGGATCGAAGGAAATTAACTTCCGGGTATGTCTTCACAGTTGGCAGGACAACCATTAGTTGGAGATCAAGATTGCAAACCGTAGTTGCTTTATACACTATGGAGGCGGAGTTGATTGCCGCGGTGGAAGCGACCAAGGAGGCACTCTACTTGAAGCGATTATTGTTGACCTAGGTTTCGAACATGAGAGTGTTGATGTTCAATGTGATAGCCAGAGCATTATACATTTGGCGGAGAATTTGGCGTTTAGCTCACGGACCAAGCATATTGAGGTGAGGGAGTCATTTCTTGGAGTCATGGATGAGGGTAAGCTAGTATACCTTCGGAGAGTACACACAAAGGATAATACGGCAGATATGTTTACTAAAGCATTGTCGGCTGGGAAGTTCGAGCATTGCTCGAACTTAATTCGCTTGTTGAGTTGTTAGGTATCACGGGGTGGCATAGGTGGAGAGAGTGATTTTGTTGATGATGGAAAGGAATAGCGGTGAGAGATTGGAAATCTATCTTCATGGTAAGTACTCGTTACACTCTCGAGTACATTGTTTTTTGGTGAGACAGTTTTGGTTTGAATACTTTCAACACTTTGTTGGTGGGCGGTGGCCTTGCTAGAGCTCGTTAACGGAGTGAAATGGGTGGTGGCTTTGCTGGAGCTCATTGGGAAAGTATTCATGTTGCATTGCCGTAGCTCATTGGCTTCAGCGACAGACGTCTGTTGTAGGGTACGACAAACGTCTGAGACTACAAGGGGATTTTCCCAAGAGTTCTGACAGACGTCTGCCATCCCACGACAGACGTCTGAGAGAGGGACAAATGTCTGTCATATTGGGACAGACGTCTGAGCTGAGTACTGAAGGCCAATTAATTTCCTGGAAGGGGACAGACGTCTGTCACCTCCCACGACAGACGTCTAACGTGAATTTTGGGCTATTTCGGGCTGGAAACTTGGCAATACGATTTGTGAAGACTTGGGGGTAATTTGGGTAATTGGCCTATCTCTATATAAGCTATTTTCTGGTGTGTTAGTGGGAGTAGGGCTGTAATGGTAATGGTTACTGTTACCAATACAGCTTCTTCTTTTTTTACCGTACCAACACTATCGGTAAGTCTAAAATCAAAACCGTTACCGTTACCAAAAATATCGGTATACCGATCTTCGGTAACGGTAAATTTACCATTGAAAAGAAACATGACGTTAAACCAAATACCAGCCTGCACATCCTAACAACAACAATATACATACTTTATAAACATTAAACTAGCAATTAATACCATTAACAACAAATACATATTTATAAACATTAAACCAAATATCTAAGTTTGTTGCCAGACCAAACACTCGTTCTTCAGCCCTGTAGAACCAAAGCAGATCCATGGGCAATACTATTTCCTGTAGAACCAAAACAAACCTCATAAGACATAAACTACAGTCCCATATGTTTCCATAAACCTATCATGTATCATACAATTCAAGAATGTACCATTTAAAATAAAAGAGAAAAAAAATAAAAATGAACCATAGTACATATTTTTTCATGTTTATGCAGCATATACAGGAAAACATAACATACCTTCATCTTTGCACATGGGAAGCATCAGACCTCATGCTAATATCATCATCTATTAAGAGTATTTTAGATTGAGAATGTGCTAAATATGCTACACACTCCATCAAAGTTTAGAAACATATAACAATCACATATTAAAATATCACAAAAGAAGTGGATAGAGTACCACTTTACTCACGGTTTACTCTTCCCGGTTGTCGCTTTCTTCTTCCCCTTTTTAGATGTAGTAACACTCTCCTGCAACAAATCCATGTCTAATTTTCAATATACATGCTAAGCACTAAACCCTTGAGATGAACGTCAATGATGATATTCAGTCTGCTGCCCACAAAGCAATACATCAAAACAAATGACAAGCAGTCATAAGTTAAATAAGAATTATTTTTTTTCCTAATTTGGACCATTTTGCAAACTTATTGCACAAATAAACCAATTTCAAAACTAATTATGAATATAGACCGCTTTCATCCACTCTTTTTGTGCTTGAGTGGCTTTCAGTTTATGAAGAAACATCTAGGAGTAACACAAAGCTCAATTCATAATCATATACTACCGAAGAAAAAACGAAGCTCGATGTGTTTAGTAAAAACATACCTTAGGAAGAAGAATTACTGCTTTCTCTTGAACATTTCCCTTAAAAATATAAACAAATAGCAGATTAATCCCTAAATTGTAATAACTTCATGCGTCATTTGAATTGCGATTTTTACCTGTTAAAGAAACACCAATGGATTGAGGAGCTTCACTTTGTGTTAAAAAAACAGCGATCGATTTTACAATCTCGTAGGATGTAGAACTGTAAAGTAAAAGGGTAAAACGATGATGAATGTGAAGAAATGAAGAAGACAGTAAGTAGCGGCTGCTTTTGGTAGGTAAATAAAGAAAGGAAACCTAATAATAGAAGGTCAAGATCATAAACAAAATCGAATGGCTGCTGTCAATGGCTGCGGTTTAGAGGTGTATTCATCATTTAATAGCTCTAATGGCCATTATATTAAGCAAAATTAAAGGTCTTAGTCCCATTTATTAATCAACAATTTGTCATATTATACGCTTAATTAATTTTTTTATAACTTGTCGATAAATTTACCATTACCAGCGGTTTTCAGATTTTCTTACCGACATATTTACCAAAAAAAAGGGGAATTTTACCGTTACCGTACCAACAAACTTGGTATGCTAATATTACAAATTCTTGGTAAATTTTAGGCTGGTAACTGTAAAATTACCGTTACCATTACAGCCCTAAGTGGGAGAGCTTGAATACTTGATTGAAATCAAAGGTTTATTCTCAAGGGTGAATTAGGGTTTATAACCTAATTTCATTTCTTCAATTCTATTCTCCTCAAACTCTTTTCTATATTGAAATATAGTAGTCATTGTATCAATCTCTTGTACTCCTTTCATCGTGGGAATAAAATGCTCTCTCCAAAGTGAATGTACACTAACAAGATGTTAGTGGAACCAATATAAATCCTTGTGCGATTTATTTTTTTCTACTTTGTCATTAGTTTCTTGCTTGAGATTGAGATTTGGATTGTTCGTGATTGGTTGATCATTGTTTGGTGACTAGAGTTATTGTTTTGGTTGTTTTTGCAAGTCTAACAACGGTCTAGTCTTCCGCTTGCGCTTGTGGTTTAAATATTTGATTCAAGTTGTCTTCAATCGGATTAATCACAACGGTTCTAATAGTAAAAGGCTATTCGTAACAATGGTGGTAGATTCAACCCCCAACATATTCAAACAAGAAGGACAAAATTAGAATCTACCCAGTGAAGCTTTCAAGGATGAGCAATGAGAAAGCAGTAATGGCTGCAGATAGAGCTAGAGAGGAAACAAAGAAGCAGGTTCAAATACAATGGTCACTGAACCAAAACTTTTCCACTAGAGACAAAAATGAGACCTTAATTGAACAAATTGATCATATGGAGAAATATTTTTGAGTCTGAGAACTTTAAGTCCTCCATCACCCAACCAACAGCAACACAGCTTTAATTTCGACTTGAAGTTGTCTCAAGTATCAAGAGAGCTTGACAAATTATTCAAGAAACAGAACAAAATGTATTTGTTGAGAGTTCTTATTATTATTCAACTTGACGTCTTACAGAAGGAAATATGTACACTTATAATATAGCCGCTTGTGCTTGAGTGGTAAACAAATGATAAACATATGTTTGGGCTAGGCCCACTATTGCTGAGTACAATATGATACGGGGTACCAGTGTAAAATACACTTAATACCCCCCCCCCCCCCCCGCAAACCCTAGAAACGAAGCTAGGGTTTGAAGATTAAAAATGGCTGCTGTCAATCTTCATCGTCTTCGTGTTATCCTTCAAACTCCGTTCAAATTCCATGTTCCTAGCTTCTCCTCTGCTCGTATTCTCCAGATTATATTCTCTAATTGCACCGAAAAGCTTGCAGTCTATAGATTTGTCTTCTTTGCGGCTAAAATCATGATAAGTATTTGCTTGAGCCTTGTTTCTTTTAGATCTACTGAAATTTTGGGTATTCTTAGCTGATTTGCAATTATTGTCTTCTGATTTTTGATGTTTATTTCCCAGGATTTCATTACTGGAAATAGCAAAGGTTTTTCGTCTTCCAAGAGCTTGTGAATCATTGATTTCTTCAACATACAGCTTCATTCTTAAGTCTTCAAATCTGGGTCTTGAAAGTGGTTTGGTCAAAATATCTGCTGTCTGGTAAGTAGAAGGTATGTGATTAATTTGAAGTTTTCCTTTCTGCACCAATTCACGCACAAAGTATATGTCTAGTTCTAGATGCTTTGTTCTAGAATGCAGAACAGGATTTGCAGTTAGTGCAATAACGCTCATGTTATCACACCATATTGTTGTTGTAGTGTCAGTGTCAATTCTTAGCTCATGTAGAATAGACTGTATCCACATTATTTCTGCTGTTGCACTAGCAATACTACGATACTCTGCTTCAGTGCTTGATCTAGACACTGTGTTCTGTTTCTTTGCACACCAGGATATAAGATTTTTTCCTAGAAATATGCAATAGCCACTTGTTGATTTTCTATCATCATAATCATTAGCCCAGTCAGAGTCTGAATAAGCATTGATGTTTAGATTGATGCTTGGTTTTAAAATGAGTCCTTGATTGATAGTACCTTTTAAGTATCTTAAAATCCTTTTTACAGCTTTCCAATGATCACTCGGTGGTTTTTGCATAAATTGACTTGCTTTGTTGACACTATAAGCTATATCTGGTCTTGTTATGGTTACGTATTGAAGTGCTCCTATAATGCTTCTGTACAACCTTTCATTGCAAATAGGTTCTCCATTGTTTTTGCTTAGATGCAAATTAGTTACCATTGGTGTGGGCAGAGATTTTGCTTCATTCATTTTCGCTCTCACCAAAATCTCTTCAATGTATCTTCATTGACATAGCTGCAGCTCATTTTCTTTGGTTCTGCATACCTCAATTTCAAGAAAATAAGATAGATCACCCAAGTCCTTTACTGAAAACTCACTGTTCAGTTTATTTGTGATGTCTCTTATTTCTGAATCACTGTTGCCTGTTATTATGAAGTCATCTACGTAGATTAGAACGTAGGTAACAGTATCTGATGTGAATTTTGTAAATAGCGAGTTATCAGATTTTGCAGAAGTGTATCCCAGTTTTAATAGTGTTGTCTGCAGCTTGTTGAACCAAACTCTAGGATCTTGCCTTAGACCATATATAGCTTTATTCAGTTTGCACACCATTCCTTTATTTGTTTTTTCTTTGATACCTGGTGGCAGCTCCATGTATACCTCATCCTTCAAGTCACCATTCAAAAAAGCATTATTTACATCTATTTGTTTAATGGTCCAATTTTTATACAAGGCTATAGTAAATATGATTCTTATAGTGGTTGGTTTCACTACAGGGGAGAATGTTTCATTAAAATCAATTCTCCACTGTTGTGAATAGCCTTTGACCACTAAACTTGCCTTGTATTTAAAAATTGTACCATCTGGATGCCTTTCAATTCTGTATGTCCATCTACACCCAATAATATTTTTGTTTTTGGGTGATTGAACTATACTTCATGTTTGTTTTTTGTTTAAGGCATCTAATTCCTCTTTCATAGCTGCTCTCCAATTATCATTCAGCACTGCTTGATGATAATTGAAGGGTTCAGTGTCATTAAATTCAGTATGATAAGTTTTTGGTTTGAAGATACCACTTTTTGCCCTTGTTACCATATGATGTTGATTTTGATCTCGAACAGCTTCCTTATTCCCTTCTGATTGTTGACTTTCATCATGACTATTTTCATTACTGTTCTCACTTTGATGAGATGAGACATCATCACTATTGTCAGCACTGATTTCATTTTCTTGACTTGATTCAGTACTTGATGTAACCTGTTGTCGAGAACCAATACTTTGTGCATCTTGTGTGTGTTTAGTATTGACAGTTGTATGTGGCACATATATAATATCACTTGCTTGCTCATGCATAGAAGGTATGGACATTCTGGGATTGTACACCTTTTGTGTTGTTTTGAAATTGTTATTTTTAAATGGAAAAACATTTTCATTAAAAATAACATGTCTAGAAATGTAAATTCTTCCATTACTATCAAGGCATTTGTACCCTTTCTGATCTATAGTGTACCCCAGGAAAGTGCAAGCAGTAGATCTAAAATCCAGTTTGTGTTTGTTGAAAGGTCTTGTATGAGGAAAACAGAGACACCCAAAAACTTTCATATTATTGTAATCAGGTTTGGTTTGGGTTAGAACCTCTAGGGGACATTCCAAGTCCAAAACCTTTGTTGAGAATCTATTTATTAAGTGTACAGCTGTGGCAAAGGCATCAGGCCAAAATTTTAATGGCAGTGATGCCTGTGCCAACAGTGTTAACCCAGTTTCAACAATATGTCTGTGCTTTCTTTCAATGAGACCGTTTTGTTCAGAAGTGTGTGGACAGGTTAATCTGTGTGTGATACCTTTTTTAACAAAATAATTTTTCAATGGAAGAAATTCCTTACCGCCATCACTCTGAACAATTTTAACCTTATGACTAAGCTGATTTTCAGCATTAGCTACAAAATATAACACAGAATTGCTAGTATCAAACTTAGATTTCAAAAAATATATCCAAACATATCTTGAAAATGCATCAATAAACGAGATATAGTAATTAAACCCATAATCAGTATTAATTGATGTTGGACCCCATAGGTCAACGACCACCAGTTCTAATGGATTTAAGTATTTAGTTTCAGAATTTGAAAAGGGTAACTTATGACTTTTTCCCATTTGACAGTATGTACATATGTAATTATCAGGAATATCAATAGAAATGCCATTATTCTTAACAATCTCTTTCATAATTTTGCAACTTGGATGACCAAGTTTGAAATGCCACATATCAAAAGTTGTACACTCAGTGTTTTGGTCTAACTCAGTTATATTACAGAGATTACTCTTTAGTTCAAAATTTTTGATGTTCCCTGAGTCAAACTTGTACAGCCCATTTTGTTCTCTACCCTACAATAAAATGGTCCTAGTCAGCATGTCCCTAACTATGCAGTGCCTAGGATAGAATTCAAAAGACACCTGATTATCTTTAGCACACTGTGACACACTGATTAAGTTTTTACTTATGTTTGGAGCACATAACAGATTATTTAAGTAAAGTAGTTTGGTACCCTTAATGCTAGCATGTCCAGTGTGTGATATAAACGTAGAATTACTGTTACCCATAATTAGAGACTGCGTACCTTTGTATTCTCGGTTTCCAAGATTCAGATTACTTAGATTGTTTGTTACATGATGTGTGGCTCCTGAATCTAGATACCAGGCTTCATCTTGAATGTCATCAGCAGTTGCAAGGTTTGACATTGTTTCTTGGTTGCTTTTGTTATCTGATTGACTGCTGACCATATTAGCATTAGGATTACTTCCACGATTATTGCTATTGCCTTGCTGATTAGTGTTAACACTGTTATCAAATCTGAAGTAGCATTTGTTGGCTGTATGTCCAAGTTTTCCACAAATCTGACATTTAGGCCTGTTGTTGGGATTCCATCTCCCAGCTCTACCTCTTCCTCGAATGGAAGAACCTCCTCTTTGGTAAGTGTTCTGACTTCTTTGATTATTAGCTTGAGTTTTAGCTTTGTCAGTGGTAGTATAGTTGACATTAAAGTCTGCTCCTTCCTTCTTTTGCAACATTCTACCTTCATGAGCAAGTAACATGGAATAAACGTTTTGTAATGAGGGTGTAGGTTCAGTAGATGTGATAAATGCTATCACAGCTTCATATTCTTCTTCAAGTCCGCCTACAATGTATAAAATCTGTTCCTTTTCTTCGATTTTATTTCCAGTACACGCAAGCTGATCACATAAGTTTTTCACCTTCATAAGATATTCATTCATGCTAGAAGTATCTTTCTTTATAGATTGTAGTTGTTTCTTGAAGTGTAATACTCTTGCCGATGATTGACTGGTGAAGGACCTTTCCAAAGCTGTCCAAACATCATTGACAGTTTTAACACCTATTAATTGTGGAATAAGTGAAGCACTTACAGAGGACATTAACCAGGCGCTAACAAGATTATCTTGTCTTTGATGAACAATAAATTCTTGATTGTTTATCAAAACATTATTACTGTCTCTGATATATTTTGTGGGAATAGGTTTTGTTCCATAAAGAAAGTCTTCTAACCCATAGCCTTTTGCTGCAGTTTCCACTTGCAGTTTCCACAGGAGATAATTTGATTCATCGAGTTGAATAGAGATGATCTGGCTTTGAGGCTTTATGATAGATTTGATGAGATCCTCAATGCTTTCAGCACTTGTCTGATTGGATTTAACAGAAGATTTTGGTGAAGTTGACTCGTCTCCTTCAACCATGATTTTTAGTTACAGGAGATAAAGATTGTCCCACAAACAAAGGTAAGAATTTCTGAACTCTAATTCTTGAATTGAAGAATCTGAATTATTCTTCAATTTGTCTTCAAAAGCAACCAGAAAGATAATTTGCAGCTTTAAACTGACTGATTAGCTTTCTTGGATGGTTTTTAATCTTGTTTTTATGAATTGAAGCAACCAGTAAGCTAATATGATGTCGAAATGATTTTATTGGACGGCTTTTGATTATGATAGAGTGAATACTTCAGATTTTTTTATCGAGTCTTTGAGTTTCTGAAGTTCTTTACCATTAAGTTGTAGTGAAGAAATAGATGCAGCTACTAACACTGGCGAGGCACTATTTTCTGAATTACAGCCACAACTCTCAAATGAAAAGATTACAATTCTTGGATGAGAGGTATCCAAGTGATGAAATATTTCTGATGGATAATCTATCTACCGATAAATTTGCAGCGGTTGAATGAAGGATCAAATGCAATTGCTGTTTAGCAGATTGGCTCTGATACCATATCCAAGAAACTGAACAAAATGTATTTGTTGAGAGTTCTTATTATTATTCAACTTGACGTCTTATAGAAGGAAATATGTACACTTATAATATAGCCGCTTGGGCTTGAGTGGTAAACAAATGATAAAACATATGTTTGGGCTAGGCCCACTATTGCTGAGTAGAATATGATACGGTGTACTAGTGTAAAATACACTTAATACAGATATATTTCTAGGCAGGTCTTGTGGTCAGTTTTGAACAGGAACGAGGTTTCCCCTTCTTACCTAGATATTGTTAAATGGTATTTGTTTGCATACTTCATTTGTTATCTCCGTATTGGCTGTTTTAGCATATGGTTTGGATATTAATGTGTTTATATTGATCGTGTAAACAGATTATTCAAAAGGAAGACCTAAAGGTGTGATGATACCTTGATAGACCTATCTGTTTTGTTACTGCAACATGGCTTTGTAAGATGTCATGTCTTTTTTGTTTAGAAGAGTACTTGAAATTAACCTGAGTTGAAAAAAAAAGATCATATTTCACTTGGATGACAAGTGAACTTATCTTCAGATTTACTGTCTAAATAGATGCAACAACTTTGATTTGTTTGTTATGTTTCTTATTAGCTTACATGTGTTTTATCAATATTATTCAAATGTTTAATTAATATTAGAACTATGAGTTAATAAAGTTAACTGTCAAGGGTACTTTACATATGAAAACGAAATGAAAATTAGATTTTGAATTTCCATATACGAGTTAATGCAAATTAATCATGTTGATTTACTCTGAAGTAGACCATTAACTACTTAAACTAAACATGATGGCTTCGACTCATATTGCTAAAAATATATGATTTTTTCCAAAATGATCAGAAAATAGCCTGTCTATCTTAAAATGTTCTCATTGGTAAAGAATGTAATACAGCTTGGTGTACACATTCACTAGAGAAGAATACAAATCCAATGTCAGCTATATTGATACAACAGTTGCAAGATTCTTAGATGCTCTATGTATGCCTATATTCTGTGCAGAGCCAAGAACGATGTAAGCCTTTTCTTAATATTTTTTCTTTTTCACCTGCATATGGTGGAACATGTTGTGATTTGTGACATAAAATCACATATGTTGATAGAGACGAGGCGTGGATGTGCTTGGCGGTAGAGGAGATGAAGCAGCAACAGAAAGAAGGTTAGAAGGAGCGGTTTGGCGTTCGAGCAGATTTATTGCTGGATTTTGACCCGGTCTTTCTGTTACTTATCTGCAAGTATTGAGGGGATATATTCCTAATATATCTCTAAGAGGAAAATTGGATATTTTTCCTAGGCCTTCTATTCTCCTATAAAAGCAGCACATTGGGTTGGATTAATGTATGACCGAATAGAGTGGTGGCTGCGTGCCTCTAGGGCTTGGTGCCCTAGAGATGATTGGTGCCTCCAGTTAATCCAAGGCTTAGCCATCGTTCTTCATTGATCTCCTTCTCCAACAAAGAGTGTTAGTCATTTGGATATTCTTTCCCTTTCTCAATAAGGTTATTGATTCTTGTAATTTTGTTTATTGTTGGTTTTGATCCATTGAGTATAAACAAAATTTGTTTTTGTGAATCAATAAAGAGGGTGGTTGGGTGGAATATCTTGTGTTTGCACGAGTGATTTCATATCTGTGTTTGTTTCCATAGAAATCATCTTTAAGTAATTGGGTGAATAAGATCCTGGACGCTTCCGCAAAGACGCAGTTTTCCACAACAGTTGGTATCAGAGCTAGATCATTGCAAAGCTTAGAGTGATTTTGGATTGGAAAAATAGATTTTTGTTCAGAAAAAAATTGTTTTTTTGTTGAAAAATTTGATTTTTTGTGAGAAAAAATTGATTTTTTTTTTACGTCGGATATGATGGCGCTATTGGTGATGACTAATTTTGATTGGGGATTTGAAGGCCTCAATTGTTTGGTTGATGGAGATGAAGAGGAGCCCTCAGATGTGGATGGGGGAAGATGGAAGAAGACGAAGATGTTGACAATAGGTTTGATTTGCTTATACCTTGGTGATTCGGTTCATGTTTTCGATAGGGGTCTTCACGTTGATGATGCTCGGGGAAGGAGCTCAGGTCAAGTGGTAGACGGGTGTTGATGTAGAAGGCGAGTGACGGTTGAAGAACCAAGTCCACAGCAAGGTGGAGAGGTTAATATGGTCACTGCTGATGGTCCTAAGGTGGAGGATCATGGTATCGACAAGGGTCTAGATGTTGATGATACTCGAGGGATCCCGGAGATGAAGAGATCATGTCAAACGGAAGACGGATGTCGAGTTTTGAAATCCACAAAGACGATGGAGATCTTGTGGTATTGCAAGCATTTTTTAGACTGTTGGTGTATGCACGGTGCAGCTCAGATGGTAGATGCATCTTTTGCAAGCGGTGGGTTATGCTTGTAATTGAGGTGTGATCGTAGTCCTTTCAAATCGACTGGGTGTGATTGTTGCCCTGAAATCAATTGAGTCCCTGTACTCGGAACAGGTGGGGTGTATCTCGTTGCCTGGAAATCGAGGTTGGTTTTAATTGAGAGAAGGCGTCGTTGAAAGAGCTAGATGACTTGTTTGGTGATTGTTGGAGTGTTGATATGATTTCAGATTAAGGTGGAGCGTTGTGATGGTGATTTCACATGTCCATAGAAGTCGGTTGACTTGTTGTTGATGTGATTTCATATCAAGGTGGAGTGTTGTGATTTGTGACATAAAATCACATATGTTGATAGAGACGAGCCGTGGATGTGCTTGGCGGTAGAGGAGATGAAGCAGCAACAGAAAGAAGGTTAGAAGGAGCGGTTTGGCGTTTGAGCGGATTTATTGCTGGATTTTGACCCGGTCTTTCTGTTACTTATCTGCAAGTATTGAGGGGATATATTCCTAATATATCTCTAAGAGGAAAATTGGATATTTTTCCTAGGCCTTCTATTCTCCTATAAAAGCAGCACATTGGGTTGGATTAATGTATGACCGAATAGAGTGGCGGCTGCGTGCCTCTAGGGCTTGGTGCCCTAGAGATGATTGGTGCCTCCAGTTAATCCAAGGCTTAGCCGTCGTTCTTCATTGATCTCCTTCTCCAACAAAGAGTGTTAGTCAACTAGATATTCTTTCCTTTTCTCAATAAGGTTATTGATTCTTGTAATTTTGTTTATTGTTGGTTTTGATCCATTGAGTGTAAACAAAATTTGTTTTTGTGAATCAATAAAGAGGGTGGTTGGGTGGAATATCTTGTGTTTGCACGTGTGATTTCATATCTGTGTTTGTTTCCATAGAAATCATCTTTAAGTAATTGGGTGAATAAGATCCTGGACGCTTCCGCAAAGGCGCAGTTTTCCATAACAGAACAAACATCATATTTCTCTAGTGTTGCAAATTTTGGTTATAAGGCATATCTTACTTTTTAAGACTATGTCAGCTCCCTTTTTCTTTGTTCACTTGTTTATCAGAATTTATTTTGTTTTTGAGTTTTCATAAATGGACATTTTTATATGGTTACTTGGTTAAAGAGTATGGCGATGTGGATAATCCAAAATTCAAAGGTACGAATTCAATAGTACTTGCGTGGATTATCTATCTGGCACCCTTTTTATTTTTGTCAAGTTGGTATACAGGAATTACCAATCTTTTGAAGTATACCAATAGCAGTTAAAAACAACCATCTTTTCTCTTAACTAAAATCATGAAAAAAGCTGTCACGTTGCTAATTGAAGGCCTAAATTGATACATAAGCTCAACTAAATGAATTACCGGTAGAGATAACAACATTAAAGTAACATAATCTATAGAGTTAAGCAAGATTGGTCGCTATCATGGTTACATAATCGAGTAGAAGAATCATTATAAAGCTAACTGATACATAGCTATGTAAATGACTAACCTTCCAAAATATTTCCAAACAGAACCCATTTATAGAACACTTCTAGCCAACTGTGTCGCTGCAGGCAATGTCAAGAAATCAAAGGCCATCTTCAACAGAATCAGGGACCTCGGCTCTCCTATCACAGCATTCTCCAGCAACCAGCTCCTCCTCTACAAAAGAGTCAACCTCAAAAAAATAGCAGATGTCCTGAGATTAATGGAACAAGGAAAGCATTAAACATGCTCTCTTTCCATACAAACTTCTGGTCGATGTCAAAGGCCGTGCACATGATATTTCAGGAATAACTTTTCTTTATTGAAGTGCAATCCATTCATTAATATTATGTTTAGCAGTTAGAATAGCTTTTCTTTTATTCAACTTTATATATTAGTTTGTTTAAATCTGTGCAGTTAAAGCGTTTAGTGGACTCAATGCGGCGGAGGTCAAAAAGTCATAGCGGGGATAAAGCGAGGAAATAGCAGGATATAACGGATGATTATAAAATACACATATAACTAATTCTTAATGTTTCTATGAATATATAAACTATAAATAAATGAAAAATTAACACTCAGTTTAACTATATTTAACACATTATTAATTATAAATAAAAACATATGCAAATATCTATAAATAAACGTAAACTATTGTTTAACTTTGCTGAATGTAATATATTATTAGAGTATTTTTATTTCTAAAAATATATATTAAAAAATTCAGCAAAAAAAATAAATAATAACTTTTATAATGTATAGATGTCATTTTTAATTTCTTTCTTTCATCAAAGATATAGCGGAAATAACGTAATATAGCGAAAATAACGGGATATATTGGGAATAGCGGAATGTAGCGGGGCTAAAAGCATAGGGGTTATATTAGATGCTATTTGGGAAAAGCGTATCGGTAGTGATCCGCTACAGGATATAGCGGGATTAAAGCGAGGTAATAGCGGGGCATAAACTGCACAGGTTTAAATTTGGCATAACCTTCAAACCTTGGGCAAGTAGTGAATAAGATAAAAGCATGATAGATTAGCATATTATGCCTTTCCAATGAGTGGGTTATAAGTTGCACTGAAGGTACATAAATACATCATATTCAATGTTCTTATGTCTAATTTAATGCATACTTCTTTCTTTCCCACTTTAATCATGTTTTTGTCACACTCACGAAAATGTATGTGTGTTAATCTGCCTTAATTCAAATGGTTTTTTAGCAATATCCTTTATAATTACAACTAAATGGATTAGTTGTAATTGTAACGTTACAGTAGTGATGTGCAAATTTTCAGTTACTTATTTTCTTGATCAAATTCGTAATATAGAGAGAGATATCAGCAATGGTCTCCATGCTTCTTGGTCTCTTTTATTCATATACTTGTATGTGTTTATGATGGTCATGGATTGAGTTGCTTCTTGATATATAACGTGTTTTGATCATTTTATTTCAGTAAATATGTCAAAGTTAATTATTCAAGCAGCCTATTTGCTCAAAGATTAGTGGCATGTAAGGTGTTGATTTACTCGAAAAATGAAGTGCTGCGCTCTTCAGACTTATGGAGGAGAAAACGTTTATTCATTTCTTCTTTGATACCGGTCTAGTTGGCTCATTTACATTTTTTTCCTTTACGTTACATAGGCAATATGATTTTTTTACGTTACTCTGGTATTGTAAAGTGTACAGCTGAGATATTGATTTCAAATGAGATTTAAGGCAGAACACAATGAAAAGCGGATAAGTTTCTTGATATTGATTTTGTAAATCTAACATTTTGATACAACCTTCGTTATATATTTATACATATTCTATAATGTTTTGGGCTGGCTCTAGTTGCAAGAGTAGAAAAATAAAAACAAAGTAAGGTGGGCTTAGCCCAACCCGTTTACAAATTATTCTATATATGTATCAGCTTCCAGAAGACAGCCGACATATCTTCATTCAGCTCTCTAATATGCCCTCTCGAAACTAGGGTTTCCTGAAACCCTAGTTTAGAAATCTGACGATAAATTCTTCAACTTTGTTGTCGAGTATGCTCTAATGACTTGATTTGGTGATATCCTTGCTGAATCTACAGAAACCTTCACTCGATGATTTCAAATTTGAGAGCTTTATTTCAGATTTGGATGTATATGCTCCTAATTGCTTGTTGGTTGAAGTTCCATTCTCCTTCTGGTTGAGGATGTCCTCGCTAGGAAGATACTAAGCTTTGAATCCGTGAATTTCAGATTTGAGTGCTTTGTCTTCGACAACATTCATATATGTTCTAAACTTGGTAAAATTCTTAACTGAAATCGCTTTTGTCAGAATATCTGCCCTCTGAAACGCACCAGGTATATGATTAACTTGTATTAATCCTTTCTGAACCAATTTTCTGAAAAATTGAATATCAATTTCAATATGCTTAGTCCTGGCATGTTGTATAGGATTTTCTGTCATGTAAACAGCACTTCTATTGTCACACCATAAAGTAGGTTTAACACATGTTTTGAGCTTGAGTTCTCCTAGTAAAGACAATATCCATTTAATTTCGGCTGTAGCATTCGCTATGCTTCTATACTCTGCCTCAGTACTAGATCGTGAAATAGTAGGTTGCTTTTTAGCACACCATGATATTAAACTCTGTCAAAGTAGATACAATATCCAGATGTTGATCTTCTATCATCTGGATCTGAAGCCCAATCTGCATCTGCATAGCCTGTGATATTTAGTTGTTGACTTGCTTTTAGTGTTAATCCAAAATTGACAGTTCCTTTCAGATAGCGTAGAATTCTTTTTATAGCTTTCCAGTGTAAATCTGTAGGTTCCTGCATAAATTGAGAGACTTTATTAACACTGAAAGCAATGTCTGGTCGTGTTATAGTTGCATATTGTAATGCACCTACAACACTTTTGTACTCAGTGACATTTGATATTGCTTCCCCCTTATATTTGGAATAGTGTTGATTAGTAATCATTGGAGTTGGTTGTGGTTTAGCATCTATCATCTTTGTCTTAACAAGTAACTCATTTATGTATTTTCTTTGGCATAAAATAATTTCATTATCTGATCTATTCACTTCTATGCCAAGAAAGTAACTTAAATTACCCAAATCTTTAATCGAAAATTGCTGATTTAGATAATTTGTTAGCTTGTTAATTTCTGAGACATTACTGCCAGTAACAATTAAATCATCTACATAAATTAATATGTAGGTTGTAAATGAGCTATTTATTTTAACAAATAGTGAATTATCTGATTTGGTAGACTGATAACTAAATTTGATAGTGTGTTTTTCAGTCTATCAAACCAGACACGTGGAGCTTGTTTTAATCCATAAATAGCTCTATTAAGCTTGCATACACAATTATTGTTCTGGTTGTAACCTTGAGGCTGTTTCATATATATTTCCTCTTCTAGAAAACCATTCAAAAAAGCATTATTAACATCAAGATGTCTAATATTCCATTTATTGGACAATGCAATTGTAAGGATCAGTCTTATAGTAGTTGGTTTTACAACAGGAGAAAATGTTTGATTAAAATCAAATCCAAATTCCTGTGTGAAACCCTTTGCTACAAGTCTGGCCTTGTATTTATTTATAGAACCATCTGGATTTCTTTTTAATCTGTATGTCCATCTGCAACCTACTATATTTTTGTTAGCAGGTGGACATACTAGATCCCATGTATTATTCTTGATGAGTGCATTATACTCATCATCCATGGCTGCTTTCCAATTTTTATTTTTGAAGGCCTGTTCAAAGGAAACAAGTTCCTCATAACTGTATTGAACAATGAACACTTTTGGTTTGAAAATACCACTTTTTGCACGAGTAGTCATTGGGTGACCAGAATGTGTTTGAGGCTCATTAGGTGGTGAGGTATCATTATTTTCAGATTCTGATGAATATTCAGATCTAGTTGATTCCCCATCTGAATTGTTGTTTGAATTTTGATCATCTGATTGTACAGGTGTTTGAGAGGCGTGGCTGAGTTGTTGAGAGTGATCATGACTTGATGTTTGTGATTGCCCAGAACCAGCAGCCCCATCACCATTATTTTGCTGCCATACTTCAACACATTCTGGTAATGCAGGTATAGATGTTCTGGCATTGATGACTTTTGTTGTTGTTTTTATTTCTTTGTTTCTAAATGGGAACACCTTCTCATTGAATATAACATCCCTGCTTATGTATATTTTGTCTGTGCTGTCAATACACTTATATCCTTTTTGATTAGTAGGATAGCCAATAAAAGTACACGGCTTAGACCTGAAATCAAATTTGTTAGAATTGTATGGTCTTAAGTAAGGATAACACAGACATCCAAAAGTTTTCAGTGTTTTATAATCTGGTTTGACATTGTACAATTTTTCAAATGGTGTAAGGTCCTTCAATACTTTAGTTGGCTGTCTGTTAATTAAATAAACTGAAGTATTGAAGGCTTCTGGCCAAAATTTTAAAGGGAGTTTAGCTTGAGCTAACAATGTCAAACCAGTTTCAACCAAATGTCTGTGTTTTCTTTCAACCAGCCCATTCTGCTGTGATGTGTAAGGACAAGTTGTTCTATGCACAATGCCTTTCTTTAAAAAATAATTACTCAGACATTTAAATTCACTACCTCCATCTGATTGAATAATTTTCACATGAGTCTTGATTTGTTTCTCAACCATAGTGATAAAATTAATTACAGCATTATGAGTATCAGATTTTGATTTCAAAAAATAAATCCATGTAAATCTAGTATATGCATCAACAAAAGATATGTAATACTTGTAACCAAAATCTGAACTTATAGGAGCAGGTCCCCATAAATCTGTAGCAATAAGTTGCAATGGCTCATTATATTCAGTGCTTGAATCAATAAATGGAAGTTTATGGCTTTTTCCCATCTGACAGTATTCACATATATAAGGCAAATCAATGGATTCATGCATTATGTCATTATCAGATAAAATTTTCATCACAATTCTAGTACTTGGGTGCCCAAGTTTACAGTGCCAAAGATCAAAAATATTTTTGCTGCTTTCAGCATTACTCATTTCATTTATGTTACAACAGTTTTCTCCCTTAGTAGTACTGTTGCATTTAACAGTGTTGAACTTGTATAGGCCTCTCTCCATTTTACCCTGTAAAATAATTTCCTTAGTCAGGATGTCTTTAACTAAGCAGTACTTAGGGAAAAATTCAAAGAATACGTCATTATCTTGAGCAAATTGTGATACACTAGTTAGATTTTTTTTATCTTTGGAACTCTTAATAGATTATGTAGAAACAATTGCTTTTTTCCTTTAAAACAAGCACTGCCAACATGAGAAATATTTATACACTTACCATTGCCCATAGAAATGGATTGTTTACCTTTATACTCCTTTCCACCAAGGTTTAACTTGTCAAGATTGTGAGTGAGATGATTTGTTGCTCCTGAGTCAAGGTACCAGCTGTCGTCTTGAATAGTTTCAAGTCTTGCTACATCATTCTGACTATTATTTCTGTTGGTATTTTCATTGCTGTTACCACTTGATTGAGCTTGTGCCATGTTAACATTGGGATTATTGTTATTTCTTTGACTCTGATTTGCTGTGTAGCTTGGGTTGAATCTGAAATAGCAATTCATTGCTGTGTGACCAATTTTCTCACAAATCTGGCATTTTGGTCTATTACTATTGTTCCATCTACCTCTTCTTGCACCACCACCTCTCTGGTATGATTGATCATTTCTCACATTACCTTGATTTTTATCTTTATTAAAAGCAGTTGCAACATTAGCTGCGTAGTCAATTTCTTGAGTTCTTTTAGCATTGATTCTTGCTTCATGAGATAGTAAGATACTATTAACTTCATCTATAGGTGGTAATGCTCTTTGAGAGGTGATAACAGCCACAACAGCTTCATAATCATTAGTCAGGCCATTAACTAGGTAGAGAACTTGATCAGAATTTGATACTCTATTTCCAGTAGCATTTAGTAGATCACAAAGCTTCTTTACCTTAGAGATATATTCCCTCATAGATAGATCATTCATCTTGATGCTTTGTAGTTGATTTTTATAATGCAACACTTTTGCAGAAGATTGAATGTTGAATTCTTTTTCAACCGTTGTCCATATTTCATTGGATGAATTACATCCAATCACTTGTGGTAGTAAACTAGCACTGATAGAAGATAAGAGCCAAGAACTTATATGCCTATCTTGCCTATGATATTTCACATAATTTTCATTAGGCACAGTTCTATTTTCTTGATTAGTTATGTATTTTGCTGGAACATCAACTGTTCCTAGGATGTACCCTTCAAGGCCATATCCTTGTATAGCAGTTTCAACTTGTAGTTTCCAAAGAAGGTAATTATCTTCTTCTAGATGAACTGTTATTAATTGACTTTGTGGACTAATAACAGTTTTTATCAATTGTTGTGCAGGTGTATTTGGATTAATTGGGTCTGAACTTGATGACACAGAGAATGAAGGATCACCCATTGCGGTATCTAATGATGATCATAAGCAAAAGAGCAAGAAGCAACAATAAAAGATGCCAAGACTGTTCAGATTTAAAGTTTATCACCTGAACAGGTAAGTAACAGCCGAATTTTTATTCAATGATGAGTCTCTTCTTCAATGAACTGTACTCTGAGAAAGATTCTGGCATGGCTCTGCCTGTTTTTGTGATTTCTTTGATTTCTTGAACTATCTTCTGGTGACTTTGTGTTGTTGAGAAGAAAATATTGCACACGGATTGATGCAGCCCAATCTTGAAACTTTCTTGATTGTTGGCACGGTACTTAATCTAGTGATACAGTGTTATTCTTCCTCAAATGATGAGTTCAATGAACTCTGATGAGAAATACTCAAATGATGAGTCTTTTCTGATGAGTATCAGACTTAACAGTACAGTTGCAGCGGAGAGATTTGCCTCAACTATATTGCCGTTGGGCTTGTATTTGCTCCGATACCAAATTGAGATTTAAGGCAGAACACAATGAAAAAGCGGATAAGTTTCATGATATTGATTTTGTAAATCTAACATTTTGATACAACCTTTGTTATATATTTATACATATTCTATAATGTTTTGGGCTGGCTCTAGTTGCAAGAGTAGAAAAATAAAAACAAAGTAAGGTGGGCTTAGCCCAGCCCGTTTACAAATTATTCTATATATGTATCAGCTTCCAGAAGACAGCCGACATATCTTCATTCAGCTCTCTAATAATTTCCACTCAGAGTACCCTACCTAAATCTGCTTTTATATTTGTTCATGTACCTGTAATTATAATTTTTTTGTAAAACAACGAGAAAAGGCTACAGGCTTATATTTCTTCTTTGTATTTGTGTTACTTCGGTACATGATGGACTCCACCGATTGATGTTCAACCGGCTTATCTGTTCAGGATGTGTAGTACTGGCATATGGTGTGCCAATTTACTTAAATATTAAACTGTTGTGTTCCTTTAAATTTGGGAAGGAGTGTAAATTTATTTTCTTTTCATGATGCTAGTCTAGTGGGTATAATGTCGACTGTTTTTTCTCTTGTACAACTATAAATTTTTTGCTTTTCATATCATAAATTTAATAATTATCATATATAAGATTGAGGTTGTAACTATTTTACTGTAAAATGGGCATCCTAGTCTTTTTTTTTTTTTTTCTCTGTAGAGTGCATATTGAAATTTAACCATTGAAACATCATTAGGTCGCTGCAAATGCATGCACTCTAACAAGAGTATGGCTTGACTCTTTTTGTTATTTAAATTTCACTGGAAGGCTTTATAATTGAAATTAATTTCTCGTAATTGATGTGGATCCTCGTTGTTGTAAGCAGGTAAAATATTAGTATTAATTGCTATACACATGATGCTTCAATATTTCTAATGTTTTGAATAGCTTCTTTTCGAGGCTTTTTTTTTTTTTTTTTTTTTCCTTGATCATGTTGCATCTTATTTTGTTTTTTCATCTAAAGTTACACTATTTGGTTGCGTTATTATCAGAGATGGCCTAAATTTAGATGTTGTCCTCTACATTGTTTTAGATTAGGTTTTAAATTTGATATAGTCTGTTATTTTTTTTTATTTTTTTTTTCTATTTGCAGGAGAACATTTGGATTTAAATGATTTAGCCGTTGTGACGTTGTCTCTGTTAGGCTATCTTTTAATATGGAAATACTTAAAGCGTACACAGATCTTGGCCATTAACAAAATAAAAACAATTTGCATTTCATTTGCTGTGTGTTTATTCATTTGAAATTATGTTTTCCCTAATTGACGTGGTTTGTTAGCAATATCAACATTTTGGTACTTATTGTTAATTAAAATATAAGATGCATTGCAATTCTTACAAGTGTCCAGAATACCCTCAGAAGCAGTAGCAGAAGTAATGTTTTTACATAAAATCTCTCTTAATTAATCTCCATCAAGAAAGTTAGGTGCCTTCTTTCAATTTCTCAGTTTGAATCAAAAGATGAGAGGGAAGGATTCAACAGACAAAAAGGACTTCATATTGAACACCGGAGCAAAAATTCCGGCTATAGGGCTAGGAACATGGCAATTGGGAGGCGATATATGTGTGTAGATGCAATTTCAACAGCATTATATATATATATATATATATATATATATATATATATATATATATATATATATATATATATATATATATATACATATCTGACAGTGGATCAGAAGATGAACCTGGTACTCCTAGTATCAGATTCAGACGATCTAGTTCTATGCATGGACCTATGCTCAAGCTCTCTATTGTTAGGGAAATTGCTGACTACCATGAAAAACACCTGAGCAGG
This sequence comes from Allium sativum, assembly GCA_030737875.1. Classification (NCBI taxonomy): domain Eukaryota; kingdom Viridiplantae; phylum Streptophyta; class Magnoliopsida; order Asparagales; family Amaryllidaceae; genus Allium; species Allium sativum. Next base: position 177,865,676 of record CM060927.1, read on the forward strand.
TTATACTGCGGTGGGGTTTACACCAAGGAACTAGTGTGGTACCATGCAGCCTGAAGCCAAAAATACAACTTCAGACAGTATGGATTATACTCAACTATTTTTCATCATCCTCTTTGTATTTGTATGTGGATATCATACAGAGAGAGTCAGTTTACTGACACCACTTTATGTGGTATCACTATGACTTCGACCTTCCATTGATGAAAATCAAGAAGGTCCGTATAGATTTTCTGATTTCCACCAATCAGGTGATGGAGTCACGTTGACATACCAAACAAACTGGTACTGGATTCTGCTGCCTTCCTCTCTTTGTCGATCCGTCGAATACAATTTATTAATTACCAGTGCTGGTGTGAATAGTTATTAGATTCCATAAGTAAAAGCAATAATTTAGCACGAGACCTAATCAAAGGAGATAATGCGATTGGGTTCAGGAGATCCTTTTGTCTGTTCCATAAAAGCCTATCAAACTATTTCGGCGTCCATCAAAAAGATATGTTTTGCATGTAAAAAGCGATAAGATTCTTCGTCCTTTTGTATAAAGAATCGGTGGACGAATTTGCTGGTGGATCTCGAACCACTCATTCGTCTTTGGAGTTTGGTGGCATTAAGAAGGAATAAAAAGCCAACTTTTTTTTTCATCTCGTTTCAATTATTATTTTCATCTGCCTTTTACGTTTTTCTGTTTTTTTTAATTTTAATAATCTGAACGGTTTGAAATTCCAAGTGTGCTTAAAAGAACGAAATTAGGTAAGGCACTCATAATTTAAATTGAAGTTGTGGTATCTTTGGAATACCGTGATCTTGGACCCTTACACCATTAAGATAACAAGGTTTATAAGATGACCTTTTATAGTTTTATGGGGTGATTTATGATTTTATTACTTTAGCTGTTATATGGATTACATGGAGAAAACAATGTTTCTAAATATTGTGACACGGTTCTAGATATTATATCAAGAGTTGGTACAAAGGGCAAAAATAGCTTCTTATAATGCAATACCAAGCTTTGCTCATATGTATTCTTACTTTTTATCTTTGCAACTATAGTGAAATGATCCGCTTTTAGATTCTTCGAAATCGACACTAGTACATCCATCGTATTCACGTATCGCAAATCCAAGTGTCAGATAAGAAAAGCATATGTGGTAAGAAAGAAAATAAGAAAACTAAATCTTGCACAGTAGAAATACATAAATATAATATTATTATAAATCTAATCATTTATAATTTAACTTTTAAATCACGAAAAATGACGGTCGTACAATTACCCACTTCCCCACGTCCAATTCCAAGAAAACTACCTGAACCACATCACTTCCCAACCACAACTCCTCAATCACAACCGACGCCTCCGGGATTAAAATGGTCTTACGTCAAGGCGGTCAAACACATTATAAGAAAAATACTCTATTGCAACTAGCTATTTGCAACATGCGACAAATGACAGTTGCAGCGAATAATATTTAGCAACGGACCTATTATAGCAGTTGCAATAGATGAGATTTAGCAACAAGTTTTTTTTTTTTCTATTGCGAAAAACATATTTTTAGCAACTGCACTTCTCTTCCTGTTGCAAAAACATACTTTTAGCAACTGTGCTTTCATAACAGTTGCAACAAACATATTATTTGCAACTGCGCTTCCAAACCAGTTGCGAATAAATATCTTTAGCAACTGTTTTTGTCTCTTGCAAAAACTGTACTTTTTTACAACTAGTAAAGCCAGTTGCAAAAAACATACTATTAAAAATTAGTATCAGCTTTAATTGACTAACTTTTACTAATTAATTTTAAATAGTTACTATTGAATGATTAACTACTAGTAATTATATAATAATTAAGATTAATATTTAATAATTATTAATTAATAATAAAATTTAAGTATTATAAAGTGATATTTATAACTGATAATTAAATAATAATAATTACTAATTAACTGATAAATAACATTTGGTAAGCATAGTTACTACAAAAGTACGAAGTAATAAGTAATATTTAGTTATAATATAATAAGTATTTAAGTAATAATAATTAGTTAATATGAATTAATATTTTACTAATTTATCACAGTTAGTTGTTAATATTGTATAAATTATATTTAACAATTATTAACTACATTTAATAATAAATAAATCTAATTAACAACAAATTTTAATTAATTAATAAAATATTCATATTATTAAATAATTAATAAAATATTCATAATAATTACTAAATAATTAACCATTAGTAATTACATAATAATTAAGATTACAATTTAATATTATTATTAATTGATGATAAAATTTAATTATTATATTTATATTTAACAATATTATTCAATAATTTTACCAAAAATGTTTACAATTTTGGATTACACAAAATAATACCAAATTTTTATGATTAAACCCAACTATATCGCTCCAAATCTAAGTACTTTTTGGTTTGTAGGGGTATATTCGCGCCCCTTTCCCACAAAAATTTCATTTCTCGCTTTCACCCACCTAGACCCAATTATCCAATAATCGGCCGAAGTTTCCAGATCCCCATCTCCACTTTCATGTTTCAAAATTTCCAGATCTAGACTCAGATCTCGTTTTATTTTCTTCCCATGGTCGTTCAAGCTTATTGCAGAAACGGGAAAGTCTGGTCCGATAATCCTCTTCGTGCACGGATTCCCTGAACTGTGGTACACGTGGCGCCACCAAATCCGCGTCGTTTCAAGCTTAGGGCACTGGTGCGTCGCACCGGACTTGCGCGGGTACGGCGATAACGATTCACCAAGCGACGTCACCGCTTACTCCATCATGCATCTAGTCGGCGATCTCGTCACCTTAATCGATTCTCTTTCTCAGGAACATGTTTTATTTTATTGAACTCCTCGATTTCTTATTATTTGCTTATTTCCAGATTCAAATACCTAATTCAAAAATCAAATTGAAGGTGTTTGTGGTGGCTCACGATTGTGGTTCAATGGTGGCGTGGAATCTGTGCCAGTTCAGACCCGATAAAGTGAAGGCGTTCGTAGTGTTGAGCGTCGCGTATGCTCCACGTAATCCAGCACGGAAGACGGTGGAGTTGTTAAGAACTATGTTTGGGGACGACTACTATATGTGTAAATTTCAGAAAGACAAAGTGACAGAATGAGAATTTGCTCATTTGGGTACTGATCCGGTATTGAGGAAGATTTATTCATATCATACTCCCGGGCCTCTGTTTATGCCTAAAGAAGGATCTGCAGCACCTGGCGAGAAAATTACACTGCCAAATTGGTTGTCATATGATGAGTTTGGTTATTTTGTTAGCAATTCTAAGAAGATGGGTTTCACAGGAGGGCTTAACTACTACAGATGTATGAAAATTTAAGTTTCTTTTAATTCGACCATAATGAGGTTCCTATTATGATTGTTAAGAAAAATGTGACATAATTTGTGCTGAAAGATAGTTATTGCAGCAGAAAGTGTTACCCAACCCCCCTTTTTCCCTCAAGAATATGGTAGCTCAATTAAATTAGTAGTACTTGAAGATTTTCTTCTCATACAAATATTGATAGAAGAAAAAAAATATGAAGTCATTTGTTCTGACTTGAATAAAACGGGTTCTATTTGTTGTGATTAAATAACTGATTTGATAAGTCCTTTTGCATGACACAAAAAGTCATAAAAAACATATAGTTTCGGATAGGCTACAGATTAAGATCCTGATTAAGATTTAGGTTGAGTTTTCAAAACCTTGAACGAGACGAGTGTCAAACTAGTTTGATTTTTTTTTTTAACTTTCAGCTTGTCTGAGTGCAAAAATGAGTACTCAGCCAACATGGAAGTAATTTAAAACTTTAATTACAAGTTAATCTAAATTTTGCATCAAGTAAATTATCCAATGCAGAAGTAACAGTGAAAATATTTCCAAGCACAGTCCATTTTATCACCATAAGGGAAAACATTTTGATGCTCTATGTAGATAAACAAAAATTCTTCAAGTTACTTGGTCACATTTCCTCAAAGTAATTGACATATGTCAACCCTTTGTAGATAAATTGAGCAGTGATCACCATAGGCATGAGAAAGACTATAGATAAAATCAAGGATATGAGGTAAATGTTCGGGGATGTAGCAGATTTTCCTTGAGCTCCGAATGGAGCATCAAAAAAATCGCTTTGTACATGAACAACCGTCTGAACCTTGTTGAGAGAACGTGTCAAATTAACGCTGACTACGTACAGATCCAGAGTGTTTTGCTGGCACGTCCACAGGATGGTTGTCTGTTGGTAGGTAAAGTTTTTGCATGGCACAGTCTGCTTACATTCTTGACCACAACATCAAACTGATACTTCTTAATGGCAGCTTCTACCTGGAACAATGAAAATGTTGCTATGATACAAGCAACAAACAGGACACAGGAGTGCATGGAGCTAACCATATATACTTTTGTTTTAGTTAACCAACTACTGCTCTTCCCCAATTGAGATTGTGTTGTGATGATAGGACTAACTGTCTTCTTTCTCATATATGCAAGTGCAATGTATGTAGTAGTTGCAGGTGTGCCCTATACATTAATTGGTAAAAATGCTTGGAAGCAATTCTGGATGGAGATGGAAAATCCAAGTATTCTTATATATGCAGGTGATTTGGTGTAACATGGAAAATCATTTTGTGTTGTTAATGTCCCTGCTAAATGGAACTTCCTCTGTTGACTTCTGTAGCCTCCCACCATCACTGATAATCCGACAAGTCTGGATCCTATTGTGCTTTTGAAAGCTTTTGGTTTCAAGTCTTTTGCTTGGCTCTTACTATTGATGTCCTTTCTGCTTTTTTCCTTCTCTTCTAGTTTGGTATTATTTGTCACTGGTTGTTAGATAATATGATTGTGTGGGATTTCTTGTTGCAGCCTAATAGTGTGAGTTTGCTCACTGTATGTGGCATTAGAAAGGTGTTTAATTTAGATTCTGTGAAATGTGATTACCTTTGCAAAAAATGTGTTGTGTGAGAGAAGAAATTGTTATACGTGAATGGTGTATGAAAATTGTAGAAATTTTTGTTGTAATTGTTTATAATATTAAAACTTTGTTAAAATAAAAATTTTATTTGTTTATTTCATTCTGTGATATACACTATTACTAAAACGAATACATATAATATGTAATATCTATAAGCTATAATAATTTTTTTTACGGATTTATTGATCTGTTGCAACAGGCATATACTGTTGCAAAATGATCTGTTGCAACAGCAAAAGCCTGTTGCAAAAAAGTATACCGCAACATCTTATTGCCATAGGAAGAAAATGTTGCGGACTTTTTACAACTTCGGCTATACCAACAGGCGCAAGCCTATTGCAATAGGTCTAATACAACAGATATCGCCTGTTGCGAAAAGTGTTTTTTATTGTAGTGACAACACCATGATCCCACCAATCACCGCATTGAATCGAAAACTCTCTTTCGTTAAGCAACTAGACTCTCACGTTTTCTTATCGGAGCAAACTTTCAACAAGTCGAAGGAAGCATGGATCAATTCTATTGTTTTACATCTAGTAGAGTTTCGGTTATCCATACACAAATTGAGGAATTAGATATTTGAAAGTATGGAAACCATCATCGTATAAGGAAAGACTATCAGATTACTATTTAGTTTGAATTTACAATGATTGATATTTGGTACCCTAGTTACGATACGAGTGTACAAAGTCGACTATTAGACTAACAGACTATCAAACTGACAGAGTTAACTATCTACTCATGTTTTGGTAAACTCGCAATAAATTGATATTTGGCACCCCGGCTACAAATTTACAAAGTTTAATATGTCAAATATTCAAATCTGGATTATACTTTTAAATCTGAATATATATAGTCGTGGACAAGTGAAGCATAATCCATGATTTCGAGTTATGGGTAGGCGAACCTATTCAAATTGAGAAGACCACCACTAAACAATTTACGAGACATGCAAGAATTCAATTGTCCATCATTACTGATACAAAACTCATCACCAAAATACTAGTATTATTACACATAGGTGTAATTAAGGGGATTAACGTTGACCATGAATTTGTACATCCTAAATGTGATAGTTGCAAAGTTTTTGGATACAAAAATTTTGCACATGACAAGCACTCTATTCCAAAGTGAATATCTAGTACGGGTCCGATACAAATTACAATTTGTGAGTTATGTTATATATGAATTGAATGTGATAAACATTCAATCTAACCTTATATTAAATCAACCCTAGCATAAATAAGAAAACTCATTTAGTATCAACTCATGTAAACTTATAACAATAAAAATATCTACTTATACTATTATATTAATATATGGTACAAAATAGTGATCTTTGAAGCTTCCACTCATTTCTTGATAAGATTTTCCTTCTTTTATTAATTCATCTCACATTTATTAAATAACCTTGTATTATTCATTACAACTTTATGACTTATTCATTTACTATAAAGATCCCACACTTACTCAACTATCTACTCATATATTGTTAGATTTCGTGGTACAATATTTTCCGTTTGCAGAAGATTTGGAAGATATTATTGATTATGGTGATACAATATTTCCATTTAGAGAAGATTTAGGAAATATTAATTTGAGTAATATAATATTTCCAACTGTAAAAGATTTGGAAGATATCAGAAAATTTATTGCCTTTTTTGTAAAATTAAATAGGGCAATTAATTACCTACATAAGTGGAAGAATATAAATAAGTTTTTTTTGGGATATTGAGGTAAGGAATTAATTCTCTGATTGGTTTATTAAACAAGGAATCTTATCAGGAGCAAATAAATTGGAGAATTAATTAAACATTGATTTACAACCATAAATCAATTACTTCAACCCATGTATTAATCCTCATATAAGGATAGGGATTAGGTAAATGGATGTATCATCTCTCAAAGTTGTATTTCTTCTTCTTCTCTATTATCAGTCTTGTAATATTTTCTTATTTAGAAAATTAGTATAATCTCCTCTCCCCAAGTGGACGTACACTAACAAGACATTAGTGGAACCACTATAAATCTCTTGTGTTCTTTCTTTTATTGCTTGATCCGTGATTGTTTTTGCTGGTGACTATCTGTTGTTTGTTTTTCCTCACCATCAATCTGTTTTATTTATTTTTTCCGCAAAGTTGGGTTCTATTCCCAAGGCGTTTTGGGGAAATTTTTCTCTAACAATAACAATCCTAATGTATATTCATTAATGAACGACTTTTATAATTTGATATTTCAGTATCAAAATTGTTCTTTACAATGTTTTTGAGTTTTATTTTGCATCTGGTTTTTTCAATTTTCAGAGTCAGTTGATGTCTAAAAAATATAATAACATGGGTGTGATTCACAGTACTGAAGCCATATGCATCATGTGGTTGTAGAAGGTTAATAGTTAAATGTCATATATCAGTGGATTTAAAAATGTTGTTTTAACTCTTTTTTTTCATCAGACACAAGCACATTAATAAGGACAAATGATGATGCTTTAAGTTCAAAATTTACCAAATGATGTAATCTTGGAAAGTTGATGCTTTTTTAGATATCATGAAGAATTCACAAAAGGTGTTCCCACACCATCTAATTTTGAACAAAATGTTTTGTTTATTTATTATGCTTAGAAACATAGGTCGAAAATCCAATATCATGTTTGTTTACGTTGGTATTCGTAAAATAAATAATTTTTTGCTTAATTGTTATAAAATTAGGTAAGATACTCATAATTTATATTACAGTTGTAGTATCTTTGTAATATCGTGAGCTTGGGCCCTTGCACTATTAATATAAGTAGGTTTATAAGATGACCTTTTATAGGGTGATTTATGGTTTTATTATTTTTGATAGAGCTCTTAATTTTTTATATAATGATATCTTATGAATACACAATCGATATCTGTACCCCTTTAACTGTTCTATGGATCATATCGAGAAAACAATGGTTCAAACATCATATTAGCAAATACTACTCGTTTTTTGTTTTAACTGAAAATTGTCATTACAATTAAGCAAACATGAAAATTTAAAAATATTTTGGCAAGGGTGTAGATATTATATCACGAGTTGGTACAAAGGGAAAAATAGCTTCTTATAATTCAGCACCAAACATTGATCATATGTATTCACGGTCTGCATCCTCGATCCTTAAAAATCGACACTAATATATCCATCATATTGACGTGCCGCATATCCAAGTGCCAATGAAGCGAACCATTTGTGGTAAGAAAGAAAATAGAAAAAACCGAATCTTGCACAATGAATATACATATATATATATAATTTTATTATAAATCAAATCATTCATAATTTAACTTTTCAATCACGAAAAATGGCGGTCGTATAGACCCACTTCCATACGTCCAATTCTAAGAAAACTGCTTGAACCACCTCCTTATCAATTACAACTCCTCAGTCACAACTGATGCCTTTGACATCGGCATGATCTTACGACGAGGCAGTCAAACAACACCATGGTCCCACTACCATCATATCAAATCGAAAACTCTCTTTCGTTAAGCAATCGGACTCTCATGTTTTCTTAATGGATCAAACTTTCAATAAGTTGAAGGATGCATAGATCAATACTATTGTTTTACATCCTGTTAGATCCAAAATTGGCTCCAACACCCAAGTTGTTCAATTATGCAGAGATAATATCAGAAAAAATGCAAGAATAAATAGGAAAGACACGAGATTTATAGTGGTTTGGCGTTAACGAGCCTACGTCCACTTTATATCTATGACTATGCTTAAAACTCAAGTACAATCGATGATTTATCCCTCAACCTCACTTTTACAATGTTGATTCACTCAATAATTTCGAGACAACTCTGAATAATAATAATAAAGGTGTAATAATGGTGGATTCAGAACTCAGAATTTCCCAAAAAGATCCCAAAAATGCCAAGTTCTGGGCTATTTATAGCTGATATCTGCAGGCGGATCGCGGTTATACGTGGCACAAATCCGGAGGATCTCGGACTGGTTCGTAGCTTGATGGAGAAATAGTCAAGATAGCCGTTATGGACAGGTGTCATTGGATCATGCATTCGTGGATCGTGAAAGACTTGGTCGTGACCTTCATCTTGGCTTATGGGATCGGATCGGATCAGGCTAACATGAGCGGGTCGGATCGGGCTAACATGAGCGGGTCGGATCGGGCTGGCAGGGGGCGATCGCGATCGGGTTAAGGCCTTTCCACAAGTAAAGCTTCATCTTGAACTCGCGTTTGAATCTTGGTGGCTTGGTCCAAAAGCTAGCCAACATTTTTCCCCCTCGAAGTATGTTTTATCAAGGATGGAACATGCTTCGAAATTTCCGAGTTACCTTTTCATGAAGCGATGTGAATCAAAAGTCCGTGTCCGTCTGGAACGTCGTACAGCTTCCAAAAAGTCGTGTCTCTTGATTAGTATAAATACTCAGTTAAATCTTCAATCATTTCTTTGTTCATTGGTTAATTCTCATCTCTGGAGTTTTCGGAGACTTCATTGTCGAATTGCCAGGTAAACTTTTGAATTTTCACAGGCATTTCTGAGTCTTCATTTTTGACAATTGTCTATCGGGTCGGATCGCCAAAACTCCCCCACGGTCCGTGGGGTGAGGCGCTTGTTTTGGTTCGCTGATCGTTTGGGCTTTCCAACGAAGCGCGATGGGCTTTGGTTCGTGGCCCATCGGTTTTCTCGGTCCGAATAGGATAAAAAGGGGAATACTAAGGGTCGCGGGTTTTGCCTATATAAACCGGGCCTCCTCCTTCCTTTCCCCTTCTTCTTCTCTCTCACGTCGCCGCCCATCTTCTTGAAACCCTAATTTCAGTTTTCAAAATCCATTCGTCTCCTAACCTTTGAAAGGTAATCAAATGATATTATTCTTATTTCTCTCGAGTTTTTATTGGCTTGAAAAGCAAGGACGGCGGAATTTTGTAAAACTTGTGACTTTGAGAGCAACGGTGGTGTTGGGTTCAACTGCTCGAGTTCATTAATGGAGAAGAGGACGGAGGAGGAAGAAGGAGGAAGGTGCCAGGTTAATTCATGGATAGGGCTTCGACTCGGGTTGTGGTAGTGGTGAAAGAAAAAAGGGAGGTGGAAGAGCAGTCTTGGACAACGGATCGGATCGAGGAGTGTGGGCTCGTGGAGATGCAAGGGGGGACAGGTCGGGATCTTCCCTCGCGAGACGATGTCTCGTTATTATTCCCAGGACCTGGTTCAACGATCCGATCCCCTTGGGCCGATCCGACTCCACTTATCATCGCTTTTATCACGATCCGAGCTCCAATTTCTCCAACGAACCGACCCGGTTGACAATCCCAAATACATATGGACTTTAATCAATGCATCATAATTGCAGTTCATTGAACAGTTGGGTTAGAGCCTCCGAGACGGACTTCTTGGACTGATTTGACAACATGACTTAACAACATATTCATTACGCTTATCCAGTTTGCTTCGTGACTTTATTTTCCCGTATCATACACACTTGCAAACACAAGCACTTGCACATACACGGGGTCCAAGGGTAATTATTTTTCTAATCTTTCTTTGCTCGCCAAAACAGCAATGTCAGATAGACAAGTGACTAAGTCATCAAGTGAAAGTACTGAATAAGAGACATTAATGCACCACAACCCTGATGTGCTTTCCTCAGATTCAAGTGAGGAAAAATCCGATCCTGATTACGAGACAGGCACATCCAAGAGCACCCTTGAAGATGAGGATGATCGAGCTCCTGATGAGATTCCGGGTGCTAAGGAAACAGAGAAGTTCACTGATTCTTTGCCTTCTAAGCTAGACGACATGAAACTTAAGAAGATATGTTTAAGACATGAAATCCCCTGGGACGACGTGAAAGTTCCAGAAAACAAAGATAGACCTCATTCTGCCCCAGAGGGGTACATGACCATTAGTCGACTCATGTGCTGGGTAGGGGTCATTCCTCCTTTTCCTCTGCTTGTTGTTGATCTCTTGAGACAACTTCACGTTGCCCCCATGCAACTCCACCCGAATGCTTAAGCGGCTTTGTATACTCTGTACGTTGCTTATATGGAGATTCTGCAGACCGAACTTACTCTTAAAGATTTGAAATTCTATTACCATTTCAAACATCGCTCCGCAGGAGCTCCCAATTTATCTTTCTTCGAATTGGTCGCTAATAGAAAAGTTGTGACAGACGGTTATAGTAATATAGGGGATGTCAAGTCTGACTGGTTCTATATAAAACACCAGGCCGGATGTGCGAGGAGGTGGCTACAAGCGAGTATGTTTCCAACATTTCCGTGTTTAATTCGAATCCATAATTTTAGTGTTAATGAATCATTTTGTTCCACACAGATCACAACTTTGAGAGAACAGAAGGATCGATATATGAAGATCGAATGTCCCGCCTCCTCAAGAGTAACTCAGATTTTTTAAGGATTACGAAATGTATCACTGACGAAAACCTTCATAAACACCGTCTCTTAGACATAAGGTTCAGACTTGGAGCGGGCGGTAAACCTTACAAATATATACCCCCGGCTGAAGGAGAAGGAACTTCTCAAGTTGTAGAGACGACTACTCTTTGCAAGAGTCCTTCACCGATGATTGATCTGGATGACGAAGATTTAAACGTGTATAAAGGAGATGAGGGACGAGCTGATGAACCAAAGGAGGTTCCAACCTCTGAGGGGCAGTCTCCCTTAAGAACTTCATCGCCAATTGAGTCTGTCGCCCAAGACGAATTAACGGAGGAACAAATTCTCGGGGAATTAAATAAAATTCCTTTGCCAGATGATATCTATACTCAAGAAGATTTCAGAGGGGAACCAATTTTTCCCTCCTCCGAAAAGACGGGTGCCCCAGTTGGAGAAAAAGAAGTCATTCAAACGAGCCTAACTTCGGGCCCTAGTCCGTTTCAAAAAAGGGGATTTCACGGGATGCACAAAACACATGCACCATTTATCATAACACTCTTTTGCTACTGTGCTTCATAGTTCTAACACGCACTTGTTTTCTTTGCAGGAAAAATGTCTCGCAAACGGTCTTATTCTTACCGTTCCCTTCGCGAGGGCACACCAAGCCTCCTTCCACATCCTGAGCACACTCGTAGCGATAGTCGGGGAAGGGATAGTCGTCGGCCCCGGGATTCTCATCAATCTTATTCTGCACGACCCCGATCTCCACCGAAGCAAGGTTATGGAATGCCACATAGTCGTCCATTGCCACCGGTTGGGGGAAAGCAACTTCCTAGAGATTTAACCCCTCTAAAAAGCACTCCTTCTCACGCCCAATCTTCCAAAAAACACCCCGAGCCAGAGGACAAGAACAAAGACGAGGGTAGGATTATAGAGAAGGGGAAGACAGTTCCCACTTCCTCTAGTGAGTGTGGCTTGGATACTACCGCCGCAAAGGATGTTGCCCCCAATTCTGAGATTATGGCCAGGCTAGAGCGCTTACGAAAGCAGTTTTCCGACATTTACTTTGAGAGGGTGGTGTTCGTCCCAGATCTTGAACAGGTCCCCGAGGATTGGGACACAGAGGTGATAGTGTATGTATGGCATGTAGCTAAACAATACGGGGTAATGAAGAAGCATGCTGCTACACTCTCTACTATCATCCGCCAGATGTAGACGGACGCAGCCAGGGCCAGAGTAAAGATTGATAATGATGCTAGGGCTAGGTGCAAAATGGAAAAAGAACTAGAGGATGCACAGGCCCAACTGGCTTTAGCTCGGCAAGATGCAGAGAATTACAGGTCCGAGTTGGAGAGTGCTAGGGAACGTTTTCGCAACGAGCTCGACTTAAATAGCAAGGAGCGGGTGGCCCTGAAGAAGGAAGAAGAGGATCTCAGGACGGTTAACACCGAAATAAAGACAGTACATGATCGCTTTTCTGCTGAGAAAGAGGCTTGGGAGAAAGAGAGGGCGAGTGTAACACCCCACATCTGTTAAGGTCACTCACAAAGGGAATGCCTTAACTTCAATGGAGTATTATGGGTACTGGAACAGAAATATTACAAGACAGACATATATAAAACAGCGGAAAATAAAGTGGAAGTACTTCAAATCATTTATTAAATATAAATGTTTACAAGAAAAGCCCATCAACTTTCAATACCCAATTTCATAGTTAAAATATCTGTCTTGCTCAAAAACAAAGAAGCATAAAAACAAACTGCAGTATTCCCCAATAAAGAAAAGCAAGCCATAGCCAAGAGAAATCCAAGCCATACATGAAAGATCCTTGGAGCTTGGTAAGATCCGAACTAAGCTGTATTCCCACCCTGTGAACCTTGGGGGGGGGAACGGAAGAAAAAGAGGCGAAACAAAACGGGTCAGTCATAAAGACTGAGTAAGTCCTAGTGACTTTCAGCATAAAAATGAGTAAAGATAACATGGCATGAATAAACTGAAAGTAAACATAAGCATGATGACAAGGTGGGCAAGATAAACTAAGATAACAAGATAAACTATGATAACAAGATAAACTAAGGTAACAAGGTAAACTTCGGGCACGATGAAACAAGTATAACATCCCATAATTCCTATCAAGTATCCCACCGCATGGTTTCTATCAAGAGTAACATCGCAAGGTTTCTAAGCTTTACGATTAAAATGATATCTATTTGCTCTGCACCACCTAACTAGCATCCTCATAAGTGTCTTACATGGAATGATCTGTACTCCTACTAGTATCCCAACTAGTGTCCTGTGCAACAAGGATCCGTGCCCCCTACTAGTGTCCCAACTAGTAGCCCGTGTTATATAATAATTACAACGTGATCCCAATCCCCGCAATTATGGTAGCCTTCAGGTGTACATCGATTTTGAGGATTCCACCTCGATCACCCCAATGGCCATGTATATATTCGATGCACCCTTACTACCTTATCGATCGGCTCCCTACTTGACCTAGTTCTCGTTTGTGTCACGCGGCCCCCTACATGTAGATACCTATGCTGGTCCCACCATGGGGTGTATCAAGTCCCATGGTGGCAACCCTGACACAATCAAGATGCACAGCTTTATACCTACTGATGCCCAGTGGCTAAATTTTCTGCGCCGAAGTGTGTGCACGCCCGCACTCCGTTAGAACCTTCACTGCTGCACCAACCGCCGCTAATTTGACCTCTTATAATCAACCCAGTAATCGTGCCCCACCCTGCCTAGCTCAGGGTTCCGTTGATACCTAATGTGGGTTACTGCTGAAATGGGTCCCCATTACTAGGTTTTTCTAATGGTTAAGTCTGTGGGCCTATACTCTCTGATATTACCCACCAGCCCTGATGTGTACTGAACCCCGCTACTGATTCAAGCATGTGTATTTAATGGTTAAGTGTATGTGGGCCTATATTTACTAATATTACCCACCAACCCGATATGTACTTAACCCTTCTACTCGTTATGTTACCATGGTTAAGAGTTTATCTTAGTTACTTAACCTTTCTCGCTTATTATGTTTGATTGGTTAAGTGTGGTTTATTAACTTAACCCCGTTCGTCTATCTGGTTACATTGGTTAAGAATTTTCTTGTTAACTTAACCCCATGTGTTACTTAACCCTACTACGCATCACATCAGATTGGTTAAGTGCATGTTAACTTAACCCCATCCACTAGTCATATTATAATGGTTAAGTGTTATCAATTTATTCAAGTTAACTTAACCCACCCGCTTGTCCTGTTATGTTGGTTGAGTGTTACTACTTAACCGCAACCACTTGTCTAATTAACCCATTGTATTAGTTAAGTGTTCTCATTAACTTAACCTCACTCTCTAGTCCAGTTTAATCATGTTATAATGGTTAAACATTTGCTTAACCTTACCCACTCCCGTAGTCAACTTATTAAATTGGTTAAGTGTCCAGATTAACCTAATCATATTACTTAACCCACCAATTTATATCATATTGGTTAAGTGTTCTTATTTACTTAACCCTACCCACTGGTCTAATTACCATGTTACGTTGGTTAAGTATTACTATTCGTATTTCCACATGTCACCCACATGTCACCCACTTAACCCTCATGTCCCACCACATGTTTATCTGGTTAAGTATTTCTTAATTCATTAAGGCCGTAACCTTATAAAGACCTCTCACATTAGACTGACATTTATGGCAACTGGATTTGTTGGGCGGGTCCGGGCAGTCTTACACCATAAAAGAGTCTAACCTCGTGTCTTTACAACTGTTACGCTTTTAATTTGGGCCTAGGACCTCTCACATTGGGCTACCATTTGTGACTACTGGATTTGTCGGGCGGTTCCGGGCAGGTTTACGTCACAAATGTGTCCAACCTCGTGTCCTAAGCATTGATTATCACTTATAATCTTTTACCCCAATTTGAATTTATTTCCCTATTCAAATTATCAATTAATTCCTAATTTAACGACATCCATAATTGACTCAATTACGTCCATCAATTAATGGTATGCAAAATCATATCAATTTTACCACAATTTATCTTATGCCATTAAAGGCAACTTATCTCAATTTATATTTATCCCTCTTTTAAGGCTATTACATGCCAACTAATATATGTACCCAATTCTAGTCAGTTTACATATATACCAAGTTTCATGCCTTTTTACATATGTCAAGATCTAGCCAAAATTTCATGTATCAAGTTTCATACCCAATAAACCCAAATCCGATGATTCATGATGTAGTTATCCCAAACTATAATCTTTTTATTTCAATACATGCCAGTTGCCCAAGTTCATAATACATGTTTATGCCAATTATAAAGTTTACAATCGCTTTCATGCTCAAATTTCCAAGTCTACACATGCCTAATTAACATAAGCCCAGTCTTTTGATTTAATTTACATAGGCTCCAAAACTCATAATTTTATTTTACATGCCAAATTACATACATGTTATATATACCAAATTTCATGTTACATTACATAGATCCAATTGGTGTCGAATTCCATGTATATAATATTTATGCAAATTTTATCATAACAGGATTATACCAAAATTTACAGATCTACCCCAAACTTGCAAATAAAATGATAACATCCAATTTCATGTTGCCAATTATTAATCATATTCTTATAGGCAATAATCCCATTATTCCCCCGTATACATCTCGTATGCGAATCGCGATTTTAGGCCAAGGTCCGAAGTTGACCAAGGTTCATCAAAAGAAAATAAATAGGGGAAGGTAGAAATTTGCATAATAAATAGATCAGAGAGAAAACAACATCATGATAGGCATAAAGATTACAACTTGATGATAACATCATTACGAATCAAGGAAACTGCTGAATAAATTACAAACTTGTCATGAGAATAAAGGTAGACAAGTCTCAAAACTAAAGATTCAAAAAGCAACAGGAATAGATCTGAATCGATAAACATACTTAGATCCAATTCCACTTTTTTCATGCCCGTATTAAAATTAAATATTTAGATCTGAAAATAACTAGCACTTACAGAAAACGGCTAATGAATTAAGAAGTGAATTTGTCTTAGAAAGTTGCAGTGTCATTGATCTTTCCCCTTGAATTTGTTGTAGAAGCATTGATCTTTGATTTGATTTGGGTTTGGACGCTTAAGCTTTAATTTGGAGACGGCGGCCATGGCTCAAGAGAGATTTTAGCAGCATTTTGGTGTCATATGAATTTGTGTGAGTTAGGCTAGGTCTAGGTGTTATTTTATAGGTGTAGCAATTCATTTCAGCAATCGGATTAACCCTAAAACCCATCCGGACCATCAAAACTCGTCCCGGGCCTCAAAAATGGGTTCTGGCCCGAAACAGGCCGACCAGGTCAACCTGCAGGGGGGGAGGTCGACACTATAGTCGACCCCCATGGGGGAGGTCGACTCCCAGGTCGACCCCCTGGTCGACCTGGCCCCCAGGTCGACACCCAGGTCGACCTGGCCAGTTCTGTGCTGACCGAAACCTTCTGAATCTTGTTTTGGCCATATCTTGGTCATACGGACTCCGATTTTCGAAAACTCGGACTCTATTTCATGTAAAATTTCGAGAGGAACGCAATGGTGATGTCCATTTTACCTAATTCCTGATTCTTAAATTAATTATCCTTATTTTACTATCTTTTCCATTACATACATCGTTATCGAACTAATTTTTCTTCTCTTCCATGTATTAATTAATTCTTCTTATGCATCACCATTATTTACCCATCATAAGCATATTTTTATATATTTTATTTTATTTTTAATTATATTAAAAATACGGGGTGTTACAACGAGCTTAAAAGATGACCTTGCCCTCGCCAAGAAGGAGAAGGAGGTTCTAAATGATCGACTTGCTCAAGCTGAGGAGCGTGCAGCTCTCGTCGAAAGCAATACCAATAGCGCTCTTGAGTCAGCAGCTGCTGCAGCCGATAAGCTTGCCGAAAGAGAGAAATATTTAGATAGTTTTGAGGAACTGTTGCTCGATTTCTTTGGTCAAGTCATCAAGCATCGATACATCTCTTGGATTCCAGACTACCATGTTACCTTGGCCAATGTATGGGACGCAATTGTCGAGGGCGAGAAGCGGCGACTGGGGGTTGAGGAGATTGACGAATGCCAACTGATGCAAATCTTTCTCAGAGGTGAAGAGCCTGAGGCTTTGGATGAAGGTAGACGCCTTATCCACGAGGAAATGGAGAGGGAGAAGAGCATGCTCAAGGGAAAGGATAAGGTTGGCGAGAGCTCGAGCTCGGTGGTAGAGCCCAAAACCTCTGAAGTTGAGGGATATAACCCTGATGATCCATTGATCCCCTTGGCACCTACTCCTCCAATTGTCGGGACTACCAGTACAAATCTGAGAGATGAGTCAGTCGAAGGTATCTCCACATTTTATCCACAGTTCATTAAAGCAATCGTAACTTGTCGTCATCTCATGGGACAGACAACTGACATGGCCACATCTCCTCCCGATTCACTAACCTTTGCTTCTGATGGTGTAGGTGCCAAAGTGGTCGAAAAGGGTGCAGAGGAGAAGGCAGAGGCTGAGAAGGTTGAGGTTCCCCCGGGTTCTGGTATCGAAGCTTCCGAGGTCTCAAAGCAAACCGAGGGCTCAACAAGTGATAGAGTTACAGTAGCACCAGTGGAGTCTGGCACTGTCGCTCCTGCAGACGCCGAGATCATTGCTGCTCTACATGACATAGATGGCGGTCATGGAGATAAGGAAGAGGAGGTAGAAATCATTGATGAGGCCAAGGGTGATGATAGCGAAACCTTGGCTGACATACAGGCTAGGAAGGAGAAGCAATTGGCTCTTAAGAGGGAGGAACAGAATCCTGTGTTCGTGACCCCTATTTCTGAAATTGACCCTAAGACTGGGTTGGTTATAAGATTCTCTTCTAAATCGATAACTTCACAGCTTTCCTCCGAACCTTCCAGTCCTCCTCCGGAGCCTCTTGTTGACAAGAGGAAGAGGAAGAAAAGTGACCGCTCCGGTACTGATAAAGAGGAGTTGGAGAAACAGAAGAAGGAAAAGAAATCCAAGCCATCTTCCAAGCACAAATAGAATGCAGCTATTGGCTCATATTTTAGTTTTAGGATTTCCTTTGGCCAAAAGATGTAGTTGTGAGATTGGCCCTCACTTTTTGTTTAGTTTCTCGTTTTTTGTAAATCTGCTTCTAGTAAATAAGGGCCTACTTCTTTTGCATCATTGTGTTCCTGCAAATTCATCATGTTAGCAGAGTTTAAATAATCATAACTGAAACTTTCATAGTTAAATATTAAAGTTATAAGTAACGATCATTAATCATAACGAAAACAATCATCGGGAAATACACGCGCTAAGTAAACGTGTAGTGATGCACGTATATATTCCTAATTGATCGTCATTATAGTGCCTGGCCAGGGCTTATTGGCGATCGATTAGAATTAAATTCGTACTATCCCGATCTTTCAATGGGGTAATGATTCTTGCGGCGCTAAGTCTCTAGCGCTTTTATACTCTCCCGATCCTCCAGCGGGTTAGAGTTTCTGTGGCACTAAGTCTCTAGCGCCTTTATACTCTCCCGATCCTTCAGCAGGTTAGAGTTCGAACTCAATTTTTGGTCTGCTCACCGACCCTTCAGCAGGGCAGAAGTTCTGGGGGCGCTAAGTCTCTAGTGCCTTTATATTCTCCCGATCCTTCAGCGGGTTAGAGTGTTGTCAAGGCGGCTTTATCATGGTGCACCTTCACGCCTTAGGGACGTTATCTTCGCGTCCTTTATACTCTCTCCCTGATTTCGGGAGTTAGAGTGCAAGTTGTAGTGCGATTTACCTCATTGCACCTTTTGGAGCTTTAATTATCGTGAACTTTTCAATCTGCTGGACGGCATTTTGAATTAGCTGTTTTGAGATTACTGCATAAATTTAAAACAATTCTCAAAATGGTAACAATATATATATTGATCAAAATAAAAGAGTAGAAAAGAAATGGTGCAGTAAAGGTAAATGACACACAGTATTTTTATAGTGGTTCGGTCGAATCATGACCTAGGTCCACTTTATAATCTTTTGTTCAAATAACCAGACTGTTTTAGGCAAGTCGAGCCTTTTTACATGGTTCTAAAAACAAAAGAGTAAAACTGACACTTTTATGTCAGGTAAAGCCGCAAATGCTGGGCATTCCACACTCTGGGGATTTCATCTCCATTTACAGTTGCTAGCTTGAAGGTTCCATTATCAAGCCTTCGTAAAATGGAGTACGGCCCTTCCCATTTCGGGCCCATATGTACCAGGGGCGGAAAGGCACACTTCAGAACCAAATCTCCGGGTTCGAATGTCTGAGCTCGGACTCTTCTGTTGTAGTACCGAGCTATTTGTTGTTTGTGCCTCAAGGCACGTAAGTCGGCTTCGTCCCTTCTTTCCTCAACCATGTCCAGGGATTCAAGGAGCAACTCATAGTTGGTCATCGGGTCGTAATAAATGGTACGATGGGATGGTACTTCTAACTCGACCGGAATAACTGCTTCAGCTCCGAAAGCAAGGGAAAACGGGGTGTGCCCCGTTGCCGACTTGTACGTTGTTCTATAGGCCCATAGTGCCAGGGGCAATTCATCGACCCACATAGCTTTGGCCTTCTTCAATCTTTTCTTTAGAATGGATTTGATCACCTTGTTTGCTGCTTCAACCTGTCCGTTCGATTGCGGATGTGCCACAGAGGTGTATCTTTTCTCGATGTGATACTTCCGACAGAAATCTTGAAACTCCATGCTGTCGAATTGGGTCCCATTATCGGTTATGATGACTTTTGGAATACCAAACCGACAAATAATGTTCTTAACGATAAAGGTGATTACTCGTTTGGTCGTGATCGTGGTCAAAGGATCTGCTTCTACCATTTAGTAAAATAATCCACGGCAACAATAGCGAACTTTGCTCCGACCTTTGCTATGGGGAGGCTCCCAATAATGTCAATTCCCCACATAGCAAAAGGCCACGGGCTTGTCAATGTCTTCAACTGGTTAGGTGGCGCCCTAGGGATTTTGGAGAACTTCTGGAAAGCATCACAACATCGTGCATACTTGGATGCATCCTTTTTTATAGTGGGCCAGAAATAGCCGTATCGCAATATCTTCTTTGCCAATGTTTGCCCTCTAGTGTGGTCGCCAGACTCACCTTCATGGACTTTCTTCAGCACACGCTTGATGTCGTCATGGGCAATGCACCGGAGGAGAGGCATCGAGAAACCTTGTCTGTACAGGACTTCTCCTTGCAATACATATCGGGAAGCCTTCCGTATAACTGTACGCCTCTCACTTTTCTTAGTTGGGAGCGTTCCATTCATCAAGAAATTCTTTAGGGGGGTCATCCATGACTCCCTCTCAGTTTCAATCTCCGGTACCGGATCAACTTCCATCTGATCCTCACTGGGGAACTGTAATACTTCAATCGGGACTAGCTCCGTATGTTCTGGATTATCGGAAATAGCCATCTTCGCTAACTTGTCGGCTCTTTGATTCTCCGTTCGAGGAATGTGAGATATACTATGGTGATCAAAACCGTCTAGCAACGTCCTTACTTTTTCCAGATATGATATCAACCTTGGACTCTTAGCCTGAAACTTTTCATTAAATTGGTTCATAACCAAATTGGAGTCACAAAAGATGTCTAGCTTTGTTATCCCTAGTTCCTTTGCAAGCTTCAACCCGGCAATTAGAGCTTCATACTCGGAATCATTATTGGTTGCGTGGAACTCCAATCTAAGAGCGTAATATATTAGCTGTTTCTCTGGAGTTTCAAGAACCACTCCGGCACCTGAACGTCTGTCATTTTTAGCTCCATCAGTATATAGTTTCCAGGCATTACGGTCAAGGAGTATCTTTAGCAGATCGTCTTCCTCAGTTACCGCATCATCTTCTGGGATGGTAAATTCTGCTATAAAGTCTGCAAGTGCCTGCCCTCTTATCGACCTCCGAGGTTGGAAGTTCAGGTCGAATTGACTCAGCTCAATGTTCCATTTGAGCAGTCTTCCCGATGCTTCTGGCCTTTGTAGGTCTTGTTTAAGCGGGTGATCAGTATAAATAGTGATGGGATGAGCCTAGAAGTAGTGACGAAGCTTCCTAGATGCGATCAGCAAAATGTACGCGATCTTTTCTATCTTTGGGTGGTTTCGTTCTGCAGCTGCCAATTTCTTGCTCACATAGTACACCAGTCTTTGCACTTTATCCTTTTCTCTTACCAAAGTCGAACTGATTGCGTGGGATGACACTGCCAAGTATACGAATAAATCCTCGTGATCCACAGGCTTAGACAGTATCGGGGGTCTCTCCAGGTGATTCAACAAATTTTGGAAAGCTTCTATACAATCAGGAGTCCATTTATAGTTGCGCTTGCCTCGCTTTATTAGTTCGAAAAACGGGATGCATTTATCTGTAGCTTTTGAGATAAATCTGCTGAGCGCTGCCACTTTTCCAGCAAGGCTTTGCACATCTTTAATCTGCTTTGGTTCTTGGATATATCGGATTGCTGTAATTTGGTCCGGATTAATCTCAATTCCGCGCGAGCTGAACCCCAGGAATTTTCCAGATGCTACCCCGAACGAGCATTTCAAAGGATTCAATTTCATCCCATATTTTCGGAGAATTTGAAACATCTCTGCCAAATCGTTGGTATGATCGTACGACTGTCTGGACTTTATCAACATATCGTCGACGTATACCTCCATCGTTTTCCCAATCTGGTTGTAGAACATCCTATTCACCAACCGCTGATATGTAGCGCCGACATTTTTCAGACCGAAAGGCATCACTACATTGCAGTATAATCCCAAATCTGTAATGAAGCTGGTATGCTCCTGGTCTGGGACATGCATGGGGATCTGATTATACCTCGAATAGGCATCCATAAAAGAAAGGAGTTCATGACCTACAGTTGAATCTACTAATTGATCGATTCTAGGCAACGGGAAGTTATCCTTCGGACAAGCCTTGTTTAGATCAGAGAAATCGATGCACGTTCGCCACTTTCCATTGGCCTTTTTTACCAAAACCGGGTTTGAAATCCAATCAGGGTATGTCGAATCTTTAGTAAATCCATTACTCTTCAGTTTTTCGACTTCTTCTTTCAATGCGGCAGACCTTTCTGGACCCAGCATTCGCCTTTTCTGCTTGACAGAAGGATGTTTCGGGTTAATGCTTAGCGAATGACTCATAATTGAGGGCGATATCCCACACATGTCCGCATGAGTCCAGGAAAATACATCCAAGTTAGTTTTCAGAAAATTTGTTAATTCCTTAGCTCGAACGGGATCCAACTGGGATCCAATCTTCAGAACCTTCTCTGGGTCACTATCATCGATTGGTACATCAACAGTTGCTTCATTGGGAGTCGCCATTCTGCCCCCAGGCTCTTCATCCTCTCTGGGATCTATGTCCTCGGGCAACTCTCTGAGCGACCCTCCCATAGGCACTTCCTTTAGTTGCTATGACGATTCCTCCCTTGGAGGGGAGGATCCACCTTTCGCCTCTATATCTCTTCCTTTGCAAAGCAATTTTAACTCTGCAATGTAGCATGCTCGTGCGATAACTTGATCTCCTCTAACAATGCCCACACCGGAATCCGTTGGGAATTTCAACAATAAGCACCAGGGTGCAATACAGGCCCTGAATTTGGCTAGGGCCGGTCGGCCTAAGAAGGCATTGTACTGCGATTCAATATCCAGGACAATGAAGGGGAGGATCCTCACTCTCTGGCGTTCCCCTTCCCCAAGGGTTACTGATAATTCCACGTATCCTATTGGAGCGGTCGAGGCCCCATTAAATCCACATATCCAACCTTCACATGGCTTCAAATCCTTCGGCTCAAGTATCATTTGGTCGAACGTTTTCTTGAACAAAATATTGGCTGAACTCCCATTATCTACCAAGACTTTATGAACTATAGCCGGGCCGATGGTGACGGTGATCACCAACGGATCTTCAGTTGGGGAGTGTACTACAATACTCTCTCACTCGCGAAATATGACGTCATCGGACATTATCTTTTGTTGCTTAATCGGAGCGCTCTCCTCGGGGTTACTACACTCTCACACTTCAAAATGCTGTTTAGCTGCATTTATGTATTGATTCATAGCTCTGAAACTGTGCCCTACTAGGTGGAGCCCACCAATTATGGTATTAATAACGATATTTTCCCCTTTTTGCTAAGCCGTCGGTTTGGCAGTAGGTTGGCTTTGGTTCGGGGCTTGTACGGCTTGCCCCCTGTCCCTGGGAGTCACCTTATACTCATCAAGCTTCCCTTCTCGGAGCAGCCTCAAGTGACGACATTCGTTTGTGGAATGACCGTGAATCTGATGAAAAAGACAGAATTTCCCAGTTTCACGCTCTTTCTTTGTAGAATCTCTCGGAGGAGGCCTTTTGTATTGGAGGACATTATATGCATCAAGGAAGATGTTCTCCAACGTGTCATTTAACGGTGTGAAGTTCTCAAACGGTCTGGGCCGGGATCTCCTCTGGGAGTCATTTCCTCGATTTCTTTTCCGATTATTGTTATTATTATTCCCTGATTGGCGACCGCTGCCTTGGTTCTTGTTCCCAATGTTAACTTCAACTTTTCCTGAGCTATCTCCCGTTTGCTTGATGGCCACGTTGCTTTTGGTATCTTCCTTATCAGTAGCCTTTCTTTTTCGATTAGCGTATATCTCCTCCCGACGTAGGCGAACATTGGCTTTTTCATAAAATATTTCTCTGGTCGGGGGTGGTTTGCCAGCCAGATATCTTCCAAACTCGGTATCTTTATCGACGCCATCGATCAAGGCCATCAACACAGTTTGCTCTTGCGGATCTTTGTCTTTTGTGATAGCCAAGTTAAAACGATCCAAATACGACCTTAGGCTTTCGTCCGGTCGTTGTTTAATAAGGGATAGCTCGATCACATTCTTAGACCTCTGGGCATGAAGACGGAATTGGTTCACGAATTTCTCACTCAATTACCTAAAGCTCGATATTGACCGTGCTGGCAGGCGGGTAAACCACAATAATGCTACATCTTCCAAGAATATAGGGAACGCTTTACATTTGACCGCGTCTGTAGCTGCAGCGGCATTCATTGACCAAGAGTACCGCATTAAATGTTGGATGGGGTAAGTCCTGCCCATATAGCGATTCATGGTTGGCATATTGAAGAGCCTCGGGAATTTAACAAACAGTATGTCGTTAGTAAAAGGCGTGTGACTGTGATCTATGCCCCAATCTTCATTCCTCTGTCCACGGCTATCTACCATGACTTGCCTAATCATTGCCTCAACCTCTGAATGAGTCAGGGTAGATTCGGGATCAACACTTCTTGCCCAACGTCCTCCTCTAGCATTTCTTTGACGCGCTGCTACAAAATCTGGGCCCTGACCAGAACCCCCTTGCCCCCTGTTTCCGCGGTCGATCACGCGACGAGCGGGAGGCATGCCGTTCCTCGGTGGTAGAACAGGCTCATTTAAATTGTGGTTACTAGTTCCCTGATTAAATGCCTCTTCTTCATGAGACGAAAGTGACCCAAATCGAAGTTGTTCTATGTTCTCGGGCCTTTCTAACGGGGGCCATCGTCGATTCCTTCGGGGCTCTTCAGACGACGACGTATGTTCCAGAGAGAAAGGGTGAGCTGGAGGTGGTGAAACCTGCCTTTGAATATCGTCAATTCTTCTCCCTAAGGCAGTAATATTTTGACGCAGCAACGAGCTCTCCTGCCTTTGAGCGGCCAGTTCATCAGTCTGCCTGTCCAATGCTTCAAGTATTCGAGTCACATGTCCTTCGGTAACTGGGGCAGAAGGGTCGAATTGATCATCAACATTCTCTCTTATACGTAAAGAACTTGGGCCAGGTCGAGAAGATGTACCGACACGGGAAGAACGAGCCATAACCTCCTTTCCGGGCCGGGTTGTGGTCTGATTATCGCTTCGGATCGCGGTACCCTTGTGTCGATGGCTCGTGGTGGCTCCCTGAGATCGGATCGCGGGGGCATTAGATGGGAGGATGGTGCTATTGCCCTGGGATCGAGTCGTGACACCTTCAGAGACCCGGATCGTGGCGCCCCCTTCAGGTCGGGTCGTCGTACCTTCTTCGGTCCGGATCGCCCCCACATCATCGCGATCCGAAAGCTCCTCCTCGACCTATTCGTGTACACTTCCTTGATTGCTTCATTCATAGCTTCGTTCGCTTGCGAAGCTCATAATTCCTTAGACTTCTTTCCAGCCATGATATCTGGGTATCGCTGAAATCTTCAAAAGTAGAAACTGCTGAGTTTTGGACTGTTTTCTTCGAACTTGATCGTCCGAATAATAGAACTACAATCCAATATGCTGAGACTTTATTCTCAGTCAAAGCAACAAAATGTTAGATCCAAAATTGGCTCCAACACCCAAGTTGTTCAATTATGCAGAGATTAATATCAGAAAAATGCAAGAATAAATAGGAAAGACACGAGATTTATAGTGGTTCGGCGTTAACGAGCCTACGTCCACTTTATATCTATGACTATACTTAAAACTCAAGTACAATCGATGATTTATCCCTCAACCTCACTTTTACAATGTTGATTCACTCAATAATTTTGAGACAACTCTGAATAATAATAATAAAGGTGTAATAATGGTGGATTCAGAACTCAGAATTGCCCAAAAAGATCCCAAAAAATGCCAAGTTCTGGGCTATTTATAGCTGATATCTGCAGGCGAATCGCGGTCATACTGGCACAAATCCCGAGGATCTCGGACTGGTTCGTACCTTGATGGAGAAATAGTCAAGATGGCCGTTATAGACAGGTGTCATTGGATCCTGCATTCGCGGATCGTGAAAGACTTGGTCGTGGCCTTCATCTTAGCTTCTCGGATCGGATCAGGCTAACATGAGCGGGTCGGATCGGGCTAACATGAGCGGGTCGGATCGGGCTAGCAGGGGGCGATCGCGATCGGGTTAAGGCCTTTCCACAAGTAAAGCTTCATCTTGAATTTGTGTTTGAATCTTGGTGGCTTGGTCCAAAAGCTAGCCAACACATCCAATAGAGTTTTGGTTATCTATACACAAATTGAGGGATTACTTATTGAATATTGAAACCTAAGGGAGTGTATTTCATCCACATAGGGAAAGACTATCAGATTACTATCAAGTTTGAAGATCATAAAGATTTATCTCGCATAACAGTGTCAACTACCTACTCATATTTTGGCAAACTCCTAATGATCGATATTTGGCACCCTTGTTATTGTTGACGACAAAAATAGTTGTCACACCCAAAGATTATCTAAACTCGAGAATTAGCGTTTTGCAAACGGAAAATGAAATTACAGAAAATAGAAATAACGTTGAGGAACCTACGTCCACTTTGAAGGTGTTCGTTGATCTTTATTCACAAATGAGGGTTACAAGCATTAAACATCATCATGATATTTGTTTGCAAATTGTTCTAAGTATTTAGGAGTCATATTTTTCATATGCTAAGTCTTGGGGAAAAGTGTGTAGTCTTCTTCCTCAAAAGTTATGCTGCCTTTAATGGTGTCCTAGGAGACTGTAGAGTTGTCAAATGAACAAAAATCCAACTCTTTTGAAGAATAAGCAAGGGATTATTTATAGGTAGTGGGTTAGGTTGGAGTTGATGAGATTTGGGGACCACACAACAGAAATTAGCATCCTAGAAGAGTAGTATCAAGAAAATCGCATCCTTTCGCTGCCACAGTAGAATTTCACATTCCTTTGAGGGGATTCGAATTTTCGCATCCCAAGGGAAGCGAAAATTCGCATCCCAAGGGAAGCAAAAATTTGCATCCTTAAGGGATGCGACATCTCAGTTCTAAGGGATGCGATGTAGAGGGGGGCGAGTTCAGTGAGGCTCTGGCAATGCGAAGTCGTGGGATGCAATATCAGGGGGATGCATAATTCCTTGGGTTCGAATCCAAGGATACGAAAATTGCGATTTGAGGTATTGTGAGGCCTACGCTCATGCAACTCGATCTAGGCTTGGATCCTTAGTGCTCTGGAGACGCTTCGGGCTTTAGGGCCACGCGACGGACTGAGTCGAGTTGGCCTAGTATGCTTTTGAGAACCGGACCAAAAGGCCAGTGTAACGGCCCGAAAATTTCCGATCTCGATTATCGATACAAATACATATTCGGTATCACATATAGACTAATCAAGCACCATAAATTAGTTGATCGTTAATGGAAAGAAGTTAGATGGTGAAAACTAGAAAGAAAGAAAAGTTATAATAGAAAAAACGAAAAAAACATCATAATCTCACAGCGGAACCGAATAAAATAATTATATAACAACTCTTGAAATGCAAAACTATATTTTTACTTACATACATCATCAAAGTACAATACAAATACATCACATCGGAAATAAACTCTATATATCTAATGTTGAAGCCTCCTGCTCTAAGCTCCTCCAAGTATATCTAAAAAAATTTGAACTACTTGACTGCCCTTATAAATGTGGGTACCCAAGAGTTTAGGGAAAACATAGAAAAATAAACTTTGGGTCAGTCATGGGACTGGTGTGAGTAAACGATGTTAAAATACCTTTATTTAACCTTTAAAAATACTTTTGAAAGAAAGGATAACCATAAAACTGATCCACACATAAATACGGATGGTTTTTATGTTACGATAACCCAAAGCATTCTTTGAATCAATACTATTCTGATATTATAATAGTTTCTAAATCAAATAAATAGCTATCTAACAGAACACTTGCATCTCACGCTCCATGTACATAGTATACAATTAAAACCGTAGGGTGCTTATTGGAGAATGGGTTTCTCATTATGACAAGGTATGGAGCCACCTTTCGATAGGGTATCTTTGGAGGGGAATACATCGGGTTCAACAAGAACATCTTGCAATTCGGCCACACATGACCGACCACTCATTCCTTTGAGTGTATCGAATGTATATCGTCGACTATTGGGATCATCAACCATCACCGAAGCATACAAAAGTGATAGAAATAAGAAGAAAAATGGATTTTCTGAAGATCAGGTGATAATACACCCTAATGGGAGCGACCCAAATAGCCCAATTTTTGTAATTTCTCGGTTGATGGGCCTTGAGGTTACTATAACCTTTTAGAACATCACATCATAATTTATTTTGAATGCCACATTGTTAGATTCGCCAAATAACTATATACGTCCACAAAAATACTCTAGGTGTTAGCTACCACCAAACAAAAGTACGTTTATAAAAATCAATGTATGTGACTCTTAAGAAATACTCTGTCAAACATTCGTCCATACAAGTCATCCGGGAACAGGATGAACCGAAGGTACTCTCCTACTGCATCCAATATAGGAATCACCCCATGGATCAGTAATGAGTAGTCCTTGCAATCCAAAGATTTCAATCATGACAGAATTACTACTGACATATCTTTGGGAGCTAACCAGAGAAATTAAACAAGTAGTTCTTCCACTCATGAAGAACTATAGTCTTCAATTTTACCGTTTATATATGTATCCCTGCAAGTTTCGGACGTAAAGTTGATTTGAAGTGGTTTTGGGTCTAGTTCCCATCCCGGTCTCTTCAAACAAGATGCAAGGAATATTTATTTGATAGTCGGTTCTTTAACTATCAAATTTAAGCAGTATAATCAAGTAAAACCATTTATTCAAGTTATTTCATGTCATATATAATTTTCATAACATGTCTATTCAATCTAATTAACTTATACAATCTCATTTCTAATTTCAAAATAGTAATCACCACAAGATGATTAAAATACAATAAAATGTGTCAGCTTTTTATTTTAACTAGTTTAGATTGGCATAACAGATAATTAACAACGATCATTCATCACAACATTAACAGTCAACAATGAATTGATGTTTAATTTCAAACTCAATAACAGTTTGAAATATGAAATCTCGGATAACAACTAAGTTCACATAATATATTCACATTTCTTTGGAATAAATAAATTGATTTTATTTTATATTAAACTTCTCTTCTGTTTCCAATAGACTATATATAAATATATACAAATATCGGAAATTTGAACTTAAGGTTAGGCAGCGATGTCTATTGTGCAATTACGGAATTATCCAAGAGCTTTCCAATCATTTCTCTTTTATTTTTATTTACATATTTCTCTTTCACTTCCACTAAAATTAGTTTTATTAATCATTGATTAAATTAACAACATGAATTTCTCAGGCCCATTATGGTCTAATCTTCACGCATATATCTTATTTTATTTTGTCATTTCCTATAAACTATTTAGGTGAACTTCCCTCTTTTTTAATTTTATATCTATATATTTTTTAAATTTAAAAATGAAACTTTACATTTTAAAAAAAACTTTATTTTTATTTATTTATTCCACGGCCTAAAAGCCCAATTTCATGCAACAACTCAATGCCACCACCCTATACTCCAATTTCCCATTTCTTTAAATATATACATATATATAATGATTTAATATAAAAAGAAAACTTTAAATTTTAAACAAACACTATTTTTTCTCTAATCAATTGTAGACCCACTAGGTCCATCAACTAAAAAAAGGCCTATGCCCGTAATTTTTTTTCTCTTGCTCAAACCAAAGGCCAAAAACAAAACAGATTTCTCACTTTTCTTCTTTTGCCATACCAGGCAAACTAAAAAACAATCCAAACGCGTATTTGGCTCCATCAATATTCTGATCAGCACGAGGCGATCCTTCCTCCTTCCTTGCCCATTTTTTCTTCTCCTGTAACTTATCTTCTTCCTCATTCTTCCTGTGCACTGACCACCACGTGCACTTGCACACTGAACTCCACCGCCATCCCATATTTGTAGTCACTGCCGTAAATCACAATCACCCACCCGATCTCAGTTCTACCACCGGAAATCCCGTTTACCCACTATGCCAAGATTTCGAAGCTTCACAGAAGCTTAAAACTTAAATCACCTCCACGAAATTGCCTCCCACCGCCACCATGCTCCATCGATCATCATGAAACTTCACCACGAGCTCACCGACGAACTCCTCTTTCACTTCCCTCCCCTCCCCCTCCGGGGCACAACCTTGTTTCGCCACCACGGTGGTGCAGATCACCGCTAAACCTAGCCTACCCAAACAGTAAACAAATTAGTATCTTAATCCAAATCCCACCAAATAATTGTTTAAAAATTATGATTGCATTTTTCTTATGATTACTGACCTCCCACTCCCCTATGACCCCGGCGCCATCACCTCAATTTGACCAAAGTTCCTTTTTTTATCATCTCATAAATTCCCACAACCTACCCTATTAAAAATTGATATTTTACTATTAAAATTCATGATTTTTTAATACCATTGCATCCATATACCTAAATCATATAATAATGATGTGTGAGAATTCAAGTTTTAATACCTCTTTACGACAATTTATCAATTCAGGGTGATATAAGCTACTGTTTGATTTAAAACAAATATTAGATCATACATGAGACAAAAACAAACAACTTTGATGTTTAACTCAAATCCTAATACGCACGAGAATTTGACTTATGGATTTTTAATTACCTAATAATGAATATATCCCCACTTTTAAATATACAGGCAGTTGGTAATTGTTTACAAGGTTTATATCAAATAAGAACACATGTATATATGATGTTATACAAATCAGTAGCACTTCACGAAGACGTATGTGTGGATCCAAAGTATATCTCTTATGAAATGGATTTTTAAGAGACAAAATTTGTAATTCGTTTGCAATACTTTACTTCGCTGTTTATGCCATTCATTTCGCAGGTTTTATCAAACTCTCTAGCCTTAATTTAACTTTCAATATTTGAATATCAAAGGATGGGTATGTGTCAGTACACAAATAGTTTGAATCTACTGAGAATTAAATATAAACCGTACGTAGATTTCAAGTGTTTACTCACAAATACATGTATAGTGTCTTGCTAACATTTCTTGGCTTGTGCTCACTGTTTTTCTACCATTGTTTCATTCTCTGTTTTGTTCTCAGTTCCTTTTATTTTTAGGGAAAACTAGTGCATTAATTAGTGTAGTCTCTAGGTATATTTATAAATGGATTGTTGGGGCTTAAGTTGGGTAGGTATCGATGCATATAGGGTATAGGGTTGCAGCCATAGAAAGTGATGTGTGATATGTGTTTAGGCTGCCTATATGTGTTGATTGATAAGAAGTTTTGCTAAGTCATTTTCCCATCTATCTTCCAGGCAATATATGGTGCATGGACAGAGCTGTATTGATGTACACATGTGTGTACAACCATGTGATAAATAGGTGTTAAAAACTAGGCTTTGTGTAGGGGGTTTAGGCTAACTCAAAGTTGATGTAAATCAGTGATGTGTATGTTGCAACATGAAATTGATGTGTGATGTGTGCTTCCCTTTAAATGCTTACCAACTTTGTTCCTAAGAAAACAACCATGCATGTTCTTGCTTGTACTACCAAGGACATATATTCTACTTTATGTATATACAAATTTCATTCTTAGTTCCCATGCAATTTCAACCCATATTCTTGCTGCAAAAAGTGCACAGTATGTACTACTCTCTCTCTCTCTGTGTGTGTGTGTGTGTGTGTATGTATGTGTGTATATATATATATATATATATATATATATATATATATATATATATATATGCAAATTAAACTTAGCAACAAAGCAAAGATCAAACTATTAAATGACCATGATCCTAGATTACAACATGCACTCAATGTTTTGAATGTCTTAAACATAGAATCAGGACACCAATTAAATCACATAAATGCAAGTTCTTTTTCATTTATAGCTATATCACCTATGTACTTACAGTGAAGTAAGAATGATATTTTACTTTAGGTATATCTTCTTAATTTATTTTAAGTAACTCTATGTTTACACAAGTTAGAAACAAATTTTCATGTAAACAAAAATTGTTACAACCTCAAGCACTTGTCAATATATACATATAATAAGTCAATATATACATATGAAAATTGTTCTGATTTAAATAAATTTGATCTCGTCAATATTATCAAAGTTCTGCATTAAACAATATCTTCTTTTTAATGAACATGCCATTTGTTTTCCTTTTACATGAATTAATCAAATTATTTACAAAGGTAAATTCTATTTTAACTTCAACTAAAAATCTAAATTAAATCACATATGAAGTAGTCCAATTTTCCTTTCATGTTTACTAAAGTAATCTTAAATTCACATGAGTTTTAAAACAAATTAAAAGATAAAACATTAATTACTTGTTCTATATACATACATACATCGGTTGAGGAATTTTAAACCACTAGAATATATTTTGTTGGAATTTCTATAATATTCTCCAGATATATAAATCCCATTTAATTTAATTTAATTACTAATATAATATGTACATTATAAATTATAGAATTAGTCAAAACTAGCTCGTTACAATCTACCCTCCTTAAAAGAGTTTCGTCCCCAAAATTAAAGAGTAATGAGGAGATTCTAGTTATAACTAAAGTCATAGACTTATACACATACATAAGCTATATACCAATGATCATTGCAAACATAGCATATAATGCACATAAGTTATCTACCAAAATTCATAGAAAACAAAACATGCAATACACACATCAGCAACTAACTACCTAACACAATCTCTGGATAAACTTCCCATACCACTCTTCAGTGTCCCATGTACAATTATTCTTCCATTTTTATTTAAGAAAACATATCGGATTATATTTGAAAAATAATTCCAAAATTTATTTACTTCGTTAGTTTCAATCAAACTTATTCTATATATCTATTTATTAATAAGTCAAATTCTTTATTGGACTCAATCTTTTATCAAGTTTTAGCTACCAATCCAATCTTTTTAGCTATATCAAGTTGGATTCTCATTTCACATTAACTAATTAATTTTTTTAGCTAGTTATCTTCATTTTGGAACTCAAAATCCGATTTATTTATTTTTGCAAAAATCGATCCGTTTAACTCACATGAGTTCTTATCCAGTTACCAATTTAAGTTTGGACTTTATTACCAGAAAAATAAAGCATGTTCACTTAAAATTTCTTCTATTTCATTAAATAAATCGTTATGGTTCATACCACGATTTTTCTGGAAATTTAATTTTGACATAACTCAAAATCTGCTATACGAAATCCCGATTTTTCTCTTTTATTAGAAAATTATAATTTAACAGATCCGGAAGATTCTTGTTTCAAAGAATTCCAACTCAAAATGAATCTTATATATTCAATTGAAGTTCAAATCTTTAGATTATGAACTATGACCTCGCAGCAAGATCGTTTTTAAAATATATTTAATTTAATAAGTTTAACTTGGTTAATTCAACGTTTCAAATCTCGTATTTTAATATAAACCAAGTCAGATTTCATATCCAATTTGAAAATTTCGACGGTCCGAAATCGTCGAATATTCCCATGCAAGTTCATTACTAAGTTCATTCATAACTTCATTTCCTATATCAATTCTACTTAATACCATTCTAAATCCAATTCAAATCTATCCAACTTAACCTCAGTCAAACTCTAGTCCATTCAATTCACCTTTATTATATCAATCCACTTGAGTTATTCCGTTTGAATTGTTGTTTCTGATCCAGATTCTCGGTTTTTATTTCAATTTAGTTGAAAATCACATATCTCTATTCCATTATAAATTAACTACCTTTGAATTTTTCCAAAACAACTTGTTTCTTCAAACAACCTTCCATCAACAATCTTTCTAAGTTTGCAATTCATTACTTAGAAACTCAAAAATAAACATTGATGATGTTGCAATCATTAACAATATTATTTCCTAACGAATGAAGTGAGTTTAGTGCTATATTACTTTCAAAATCCATTTAAAAAACAATTTTAGCTGAATCTAACCAGAGTAATATTATATTATTTTTACAATATTCCTGAAAATATCTTTTTAACTTCCCAGGATTTCAAGTTCGGGTTTAAATTTAGCTTTGGTTCATCTCATTTGTATATTTCATTCTTATACAATTTCAATTTTGTTTTATACAACCATTTAAATGTATAATCTGATACCAGATTATAATAACAACCAACACAACCATCTATAATAATTTCAGAAAATTATTCTTTTTATATCAAAATATAATTTTGGGTAAAATTATTTCATTTACCCAGCTCTCAAAACAATATTGTGTCGAATCACTTTGTTCAAGAGTTTGGAAACACCTATCAATACAGTTTGCACTCCCGTATCGAACAGAATTCATAAGCCACTCGGCAAACAAATCAACACAATATAAAATAGTTTTATATCAACTAGCAAATACACACTCATATATATATATACACACACACACACACACAATCAAACTCAATCTAGGGTATTACTAACCCCATCTCTATCAAGTTACACCACAAAGCCAAGGTTATTACTCAAACGTACGCTCTGATACCAAATGTAATAGCCGAAAATTTTTGATCTCGATTATCGATAGAAATACATATTCGGTAACACATATCGACTGATCAAGCACCAGAAATTTGCAAATCATTAATAGAAAGAAGTTAGAGGGTGAGAATTAGAAAGAAAGAAAAGTTAGAATTGAAGAAAACGAAGAAAATATCAGAATGTCACAGTGGAACAGAATAAAATATATTACATAACAGCTCTTGAAATAAAAAACTATATTTATACTTACATACATCATCAGAGTACAACACATACATAACACAACAGAAATAAACTCTATACATCAAATGTTGAAGCCTTATGCTTCAAGCTCCTTCAAGTGTATCTGAATATTCCTAAACAACTTGATTGTCTGTACAAATTAGGCATCCAAGAGTTTGGGAAAACATTGAAAAATAAATTATGGGTCAATCATGGGACTGGTGTGAGTAAACAATTTGAAAATAGTTTGATTTAACCTTTAAAATTCCTTTTGAAAGAAAAGATAATCATAAGACCAATCCACACATAAATATGAATGATTTTTACCTTACGATAACCCAAAACATTCTTTGAATCAATACTATTTTGATATTATAACAATGTCTAAATCAAATAAATAACTATCTGGTGGAACGCTTGCATCTCACACTCCACATACATAGTATACAATTAAAACCGCGAGGCACTTATTATGACAAGGTATGGAACTACCTTCCGATAGTGTATCCCTAGAGAGGAATACAGTGGGTTCATCAAGAACATCTTGCAACCCAGCCACACATGACCAACCGCTCATACCTTTGGGTGTATCGAATGTATATCACAGACGGTTGGGATCAACAAACGTCACCGAAGCATACAACGGCGATAGAAATAAGAAGTAAAATGGATTTTTTTTCTAGATCAGGTGATAATACACCCTAATGGGAGTGACCCACATAGCCATGTTGTCTACTCGATTTTTGTCATTTCCCAGTTGATGAGACTTGCGGTTACTATTACCTTCAAGAACATCACATCATCATTTACTTTGAATGCTACATCGTCGGATCATCCAAATCACTAATTGACGTCCACAAAAATACTCTGGGTGTTAGTTGCCGACAAATAGAAGTACATTTGTAAAAATCAATATACGTGACTCTTAAGAAATACTCTGTCATACATTTGTCCATACAAGTCATCCAGGAACAGAATGAGCCGAAGGTACTCTCCTACTGTATCCAATAAAGGAATCTCCCCATGGATCAGTAACAATTAGTCCTTGCAATCTGAAGATTTCAATCATGACATAATCACTGCCGAAATATCTCTGGGAGCTAACCAGAGAAATTCAACAAGTAGTTCCTCCGCTCATAAAGATCTACGTACTATCGTCAATTTTTCCATTTATATACGTATCCCTATAAGTTAGTTTATGAACGTAAAGTTTATTCGAAGTGGTTTTTGGGTCTAGTTCCCATCCTGGTCTCTTCGAACTAACACGTAACGAATATTTATTTGATAGTCGATTCTTTAACTGTCAAATTTTAGCAGTATAATCAAGTAAAACCATTTATTCAACCTATTTCATATCATATATAATTTTCATAACATGCCTATTCAATCTAATTAACTTACACAATCTAATTTCTAATATCAGAACGGTAATCAGCACAAGATGATTAAAACACAATAAAACGTGTCGACATTTAATTTTAACTAACTTAGATTCGTTTAGTCATTTTATAGCATAACAAATAATCAACAACAATCATTCATCACAACATTAACAATCAACAATGATCTGACATTTAATTTCAAACTTAATTACAGATTGAAATATGAGATCTCGGATAAGAACTTATTTCACATAATATATTCACACTTCTTTGGAGTAAATAAATTGATTTTATTTTATATTAAACTTCTCTTCTGTTTGCAATAGACTATATATAAATATAGATATAAATATTGGAGCTTCGAACTTAAGGTTAAACGACAATGTCTATTTTGCATTTACGAAATAGTTCGATATCTTTCCAATCATTTCTATTTATTTTTATTTACATATTTCTCTTTTGATTACACTAAAATTCAATTCTATTAATCATTGATTACTTTAACAACATGAATTTCTCAGGCCCATTACAGTCTAATCTTCACGCACATATCTTAATTTATTTTGTCATTTCCTGTAAACTATTTAGGCGAACTTTCCTCTTCTATAATTTTATATCTATATATATTTCAAATTTAAAAAGAAAACTTTAGATTTTAAACAACTTTATTTTTATTTAATTATTCCCCAGCCCAAAAGCCTATTTGATGCAACAACACAATGCCACCACCTCATACTCCTATTTCCCATTTCTTTAAGTATATATATATAATGATTAAATATAAAAAGAAAACTTTAAATTTTAAAAAAACAATATTTTTTCTCTAATTAATTACAGGCCCACCCGACCCATCAGCTAAGAAATGAAAGCCCGTTCCCTTAAGTCTTTTCTCTCGCTTAAACCAAAGGCCACAAATAAAACCGACTTCTCCCTTTTCTTCTTTTGTTGTGCCAGGCAAACTAAAAAACCATGCGAACATGTGTTTGGCTCCATCAATATACGGGTCAGCACGAGGAGATCCTTCCTCCTTCCTTGTCCATTCTTTCTTTCCCTATTACTTTTCTTCTTCCCCATCCTTCTTGTGCACTGACCACCCCGAGCGCATATACACCAAACTCCACCTCCATCCCATCTTTCTGGTCACCGCCGTAAATCACGATCACCCTCCCGATCTCAGTTCTACCGCCAGAAACTCCGTTTACTAACTGTTCCAAAATTTCGAAACTTCACAGAAGCTTAAAAATTTGACCACCTCCATGAAATTTCCTCCCACCGCTACCATGCTCCATCGATCATCATGAAAATTCACCACGAGCTCGTCGATGAACTCCTATTCCACTTCCCTTTGGTGTGCAACCCTGTATCGCCACCATGGTGGTGTAGATGATCGCTAAATCTAGCCTACCCAAATAGTAAAAAAAATCCGATCTTAATCCAAGTCCCACCAAATACTTGTTAAAAATTATGATTGTATTTTCCCTATGAAAACTGACCGCCCATGAGCTTATGACCCTAGTGCCATCGCCCACGACCGCCGTCATCATCTCAATTTGACCAAAGTTCCTTTTTTATCATCTAAGAAAATCCCACAACCTAGCTAAAAATCGAGATTTTGCTATTAAAATTCATGATTTTTCAATACCATTGCATCCATATATCTGAATCATATAATAATGATGTCTGAAAATTTGAATTTTAATACCTCTTTACTGTGATTTAACAATTCTGGGGGGAATAAGCTACTGTTTGATTCAAAACAAATTTTAGATTATACATGTAACGGTCCGACATTGTGACCGGTTCTCGCCGGTAATTAAACCAACTTAAATCGTTCATAAAGACAGATAGTTATGGGTACTTACATATTTGCACAAAAATAACAGAACTTTTCATTTCATTACCATAATATAACATCAGATTTACAAGGAATACATCAGAGTACATTGATTTCACAGCGGAAGAAATACTAACTTAGCAGAAGAATGTGAATGCTTCAAAACATAATAGCTCCAGCTAAAACTAGAATCCTGCTCCAATCAACTCCATGGCTAAATCTGCGAACCAAACTACTAGGCTGCCCATGCAAAATTATGGGCACCCAGAGATTAGGTGTGGGAACAATAAACTCCAGATCAGTCGTGGAACTGGTGTGAGAACTCAAAAACACTTGTTATTTAGGTTTCATTTTAAAGTTGGGAAATTCAACAGACCACGCCGCTAACGTGGAACGGGTTTACTCCATATGAATTCCCGTGAATAGAAATTCGCTATGACTTTTGAGAAATAAAACTACCATAAGGTCTCGCAGCATAGACACAATGCAAACGCACACATGGGTGAGGTTTCTCCTTATAATAGTCAAAAATGCTTGATACGTGAAAATCCTCTTTCAGTACTATAATATATTGTGAAAAACCTTTCGAAAATAAATGTATCAATCTTAGCTAGCATAGCTACCGTATACTATACTGACGTATGGTATACAACTAAAATCGTACGGGCTCGTAGCTAAGATTGGGTTTCCAACAATGACCACGCAAAGGAACCTCCTTTCGAACTGAATTTTGAACACCTCTAGAGGGATGTCCGAGGATCAACAGTGATGCTCCTCATGCCAACACAAGGCTGGGTTACCCCTTAACTGGGTAACTTAGAGTACGCCTGAGTATGTCATCTCCCGCTCGTTACCGACCTTTTCGAGCGCTCGCAACATCCAACATCCACAAAGTAGAAGTTATCCACATAGGTTTATAACTGGGCTCTATACCAAAGTACACATTTTATCTAAAAGGAGACAACACCCAATAACCCTGCTGCATTTCATCCTGTTTTGGCCATTTACCAGGAGGTGAGGCTTGCCGAGGTCACGATATACACAAAGCTACGCTTAGATAAGCCATGCTTTGATCATCCATAGCTCATCACATAACTTAAGTATGCCACATTGTCCATTCACTATGCATCACTAATTTCTATCGATATATAACCTCTAAGCTCATATGTCTTAGAAAAGGGTGTTAAGCAAGAGAATAAATTCTCCGCCACCAAGCAGATATATATATTTAACAGAGATTGGTGGTACGCAGTAAATTACAATGTCAGACACACAATCCATATATGTCCGTTCTGGGTCTGATCGAAACACCAATCCGAAAATCTCCAAATATATTCAGACCTTATGACACTTATAACCTTTTATCGAGGGATCAACCCAACCGGGACATCAACAATCAATCCAAACAATTCAAATAATCCTGGTCTTCATTCATCGTTTTCCAAGTCTTGAATTGCTACATAACGTCGTATTATTACTTGGAATGGTTTTCGAATATATATTCGATCCCGGTCTTTCCAAATAGTAAGCGCAATTAAAAAATATAATTACAAAACACACAGGCTTTCAACCAAATCTCCTTCCATCTTGAATTTTGTTAAACTTCTTTAAATCCATTCTCAAATTATAATAAAATTCATTTTTAACCTTTCTCCTTTAAAACACACTTTTTAAATCAAAAATAATTTGGCCTCAAAGCCTTAATTAATTTTCCATTTGATAACTCGTTATCAAAAACCCAGTTTCCCTCGAAAACCCTTACCCTACATTTCAACCCCAGTTTTCATTTAAATTGGTTTCCGAACATCCAATTATGTAATCTTAACTAAAAGATTATTCTTCCTTCCCAATTCCTTATTTTTAATTTCCTCAAATCAAAGATTTGGTTAAATCCCCGAATTACGATATGAATTTCCGTAACTCAATCTCATTGGGTTTCAAGAATGATATTGTTGAAGATATGATTCACGAAAAAACCCAAATCAATCGATATTGAACATAAGTTACACAAAATATCTACTTATCTTCGATATCAATTCTCATAATCAACGAATATTACAAGTGGAATAACGATATAATAATAATATCTTCCAAATCCCTCAAATAATATATGTTTACACCAAAGAATTTTATATCAAATATCCAAAGATTATTTCTATCCAACTTATCCCAATCAAATTGGGAAACTCATATCTTAATTTAAAGATTTATCCAACTCTTTGACATTAGATCTGGATAGAAATATCATCCACTTATACTTAATATTAATCTCTGTATCCAACTCACACTATAAACGGAATAACGGTGAACTACCTTTTAAATTCCTCAAATAGTACGAGTCATCATCTATCGGATTAATATCAAATATCCAAAGATTTACCTCCAACCATATCCAATTATTTAAAATTTAAAAACCCGTTTTAATATCAAAACATTTTCAATACCTTTAAATCTTTGAAAACATTCCACCAATCATTTACAAAAGATGACTTATAGTTCAAGAAACAGCGTGCGGTTTACCACTTCTAAATAGATTGTTTTCAAAGAAGGAGTTACCATAGTATTTCAAAAGCGTTACAAAACAACTATCTTAATTACTTTGATCAAAATATCGTTTATCTTAGCTAAAGCTTAAACTTTATGAATCAAAACACTTTTACATAATTTATAATGATTTTACAAAAAAAAATCCATATTTTTAAAATATTTAAAATAGATGTTTATATTTATGGTCGACAACTGCTCTTACAGCGACCTTTTCCAAAATGGTTTTAAACATAACTTGAAAATTATAACCCGAAATTAAAATCCGCTTTCACTCATTCGAAAGCTCTTTTTAATATAAATCAAATGTTTTTCAATTCTTGGAAATCCGATTTAGATTACAAAAGTTATAAGCATTTACAGTTTGTAACTAAAATATGCAAATTGCCATTGTGCGACAAGCTCTAATTTGACCGCAATAAAAATTAATCTTCAATATTTTAAAATAACTTAGAAAACCATTATATATCATTCAAAATCATTTAAGGTAATTTACATTGACTTTCCAAATTATTTCGGATTCAAAATTCCACTTTTATTTTTCACCTAATTAAATATTAAAAAAATCCAATTTATTTCTAAATTCAAATAACTTCAAATTAACCATCCCATTCGTCTGATCAGTTAGGGATAGCAAAGGAGAGCAGGAAAGTATATTTTCCAAACCCAATCCTAAACACCTATCCTCTCTATCATCCTAGAATGTTCAGGTATTTATTTATTTATTTCAAGAAACTTTATCAATGTATATTAATTTATACATATGTGTCTTTTCTAATTATTAACCTTCAACTTCAATAATAATATTGCTTCTAATTACGAAGGAGATTTGTCGATCACCAATGTGATACCATAATTGTTGTGTCATAGTGTTTGTGCAACAACATCAACAACTATAATAGACATCCATAGCAACCATCATCAACATAATTAAATCATAACTGTGCACAAGCGTTATAACATTAACGCTTAACAGTGTATGTTATAAACTACGCATCCATCATCCATCACAACAAACATCAATCATCATTAACCACTAATAATTCATCACTATATTTAAATTAGTCTAACTACTAATTAAATATATAAACCGTGGTTAAAGAGTTCTCACCTAACAGCTTTCCGAATCTTTACGGTAGGCCAGTCTAGCTGAGCGAATCGTTGGATAGTATTTCGGCGCACCGTCTTCTTCACCAAAATATATATAATATAATATATACTAATCTCTCTCTCTCTTTATATTATAAGAGGAGGAGGTGGACTACGAACTTCAGCAAGGTGGTGGTGGAAAAGACGAAGACTTATGCCATGCAAATCATGGCCATAAGCTTTAAAAAGAAGGGGGAAAGAAGGAAATGGAATAGAATTGTAAGAAAATGGAGAAAATGCCTCCTTATATAGAAATAGAGAGTTAAGGAGGTAATGACACCTAAGGGGGGCAAGTGGAAGGCATGCATGGAAGGAGGCATGCAAAAATACAAGTGTAAGGACACTTGTCTTAAGGAGAGAAGGTGAAATTTTGGTAGCATTTTCCCTTAAATGTTATGAAAACTAAGGGCAACACTTAATTCTAATGCTACTACTTCATGTTATGGTTTGACAAATCCGATCGAATGACAAATAGTATCAATAAATCCAAACTTACTAATAATCATTCTCATTCATTAAATTTATATTTCAAATAAAATCTATTATATAACTAATCAAAATTATTAAATATACTTAACTATATATATTTATGTCAAATTCAAATTTAAATTCAAATTGAGTAATAAAAATTCCAATTTTAAATTGGTTAAAAATTCTGGATCGTTACAATACATGAGTCCAAAACAAACAACTTTGATGTTTAACACAAATCCTAATACGCACTAGAATTTGACTTGTGGATTTTTAATTACCTAAGAATGAATATATCCCCGCTGTTTAAATATACAGGCAGTTGGTAATTGTTTACAGGGTTTAAATCGAACAAGAACACATGTATATATATGATGTAATACAAATGAGTAGCACTTCATGAAGACATATGTTTGGGTCCAAAGTATATCTACTATGAAATAGATTTTGAAGAGATAAAATTTGTAGTTCATTCACAGTATATTACTTCACTGTCTATGCCATTCATTTACCAGGTTTTATCAAACTCTCTAGCCCTAATCTAACTATCAATATTTGAATCTAAAAATAACTGAAATAATAGGATAATGAAAATAAACGTTTCTGGAATTTTTTGAAAATGGCATCGAATGTCAAACCATTGCGATCATGGCGATTTTTTAATCAATTTACATATATAATATATTCTGAATAAAGTTCATACGAAAAAGTTATTGACGTACGAAGTTCTGCATGGGAAAACAGTTACGTGTCAACATATATTATTTTATAAATATATGCACGTATTAGTAAAAAAACTATGCATATATTTATTTCATAAATAGCACATTTGAAATTTAAAATAGATACTTTAATTAAAGGAAATTTAATTTTTGATTAGAAGAAACAAATCACATTTAATACCAACATTTGAAAATTCGAACGTTAAGATAAATTTCACTCGAAATACACATGGGGGATTGACCACCATACTAGTCGGTTAGAATTATAGGTCGACCCATATAGGGTCGGGTCGATCTGAAGCTCCGGGGACATAAGTCAACTCTAGGTGTTATTTTCGATGCATATTCTTGTTTTTAAACGAACGTATTTTGTCCATTCGTATCGGACGGGCAGATTTAGTTTTGACGTCTATAAATAAACATGTAAGGCTAGCCTCCAAACTCATATTTTTTTGAGTGCGCGTGGAAGCTTTGGCATTTTCTTTCATCCCCAGTTATTTTGCAATTAAATATATTAGATCCATATTTTATGATTTAGGATCTGAAGGTAGAAATGGTAGATTTAGAAAGTAGATGTCCAAATTTGTTGTCCATACAAGGCAAGTTCTATAGATCTGGGTTTTAAATAGATTATTTTATTTCTTTTAAATACACATCTATAAATCCGTGTAAATTCCGGTTTGTATCTCCAAATAGGTTTACAAAAAGGAAAGATTATGAATAACAAAAATGGATTTGAATTATATCGGAACTTGTAGTGCTGCTTCCAAGTGAGTGGATTTGGTTATATATCTTTTAAATTACTATATATGTCATCGTTCTGTTCCTGTTATAATCAGATATAATCAGATAAAGTTTGACATAGTTAAACAAAAATTACTTGTAGCAATTGTTTATGTATATTTCTTATACTGAAACTGTAAATATTGGAAAGTGTTCTTATATATAAAAAATTATTCTTTTGGGATTTTTTCTCAAATTAATATAGACAATTGTAGGTCTAGTTAACTGTAAATAAAAGAATTTGTAAACCCAAATATTGTGAATTTACTGTAATATGTC
Source organism: Allium sativum (assembly GCA_030737875.1). Classification (NCBI taxonomy): domain Eukaryota; kingdom Viridiplantae; phylum Streptophyta; class Magnoliopsida; order Asparagales; family Amaryllidaceae; genus Allium; species Allium sativum. Next base: position 177,909,806 of record CM060927.1, read on the forward strand.
AAGATTGAGAATGGAAATGTAAAACAATAATTTAACAAATAAATTAAATTGGAAGTTAGAACTAATTTAGTTGGTTGGTTATGAAATGGGATACATTTCCATAGTTTATTTCTACATGAAAGATGAAAAACGTAACTGCAAGAATAAAAGTGAAAAAAGGGAAATAGTGTAAAATATGGATGAACCTGCATTTTCACTATTTTGTCATTTAGAAATAAATAAAAGAAGTATGGTGCAATTACGGGTTATTGTTTGTATAATTGTTTTATATTAAAATATGAAAATAGAATTTAATACAATTTACAACTAACCAAAATGGAATAAGCATAACTTCCTAAGTATAGAACTTACAATGAAGATAAGTAAAAGAAGAAATATAATGGAAAGATGTTATAAAAAGAAAAAAACAAGAAATTAAGTCAAATACTTAACAAGTAATCAAATTAAAAACTTGACAGCTCAAGTAAGAATAAATAAAGAGTATGAATTAAGATCTATAATTATAGCACAGGTAATAAGATAAAAAGAAAATTATTATGATAAGTTATGGATGGTAAGAAAATATATCCCCAAAATAGGATTATCATAATTTTAAGCAAGAGAAGATGAGAATAATATCATAATAATAGAACATGCGTACATTAAGAAAGATAAGATAAAACTAAATGTCTAAGAATATAGTTAGATATAGGGTCTAATAATTAAAGTGTGATACATTTGGAGTAGTTCAAAGCGAATCTGGAGGTATGCCTAGTGAAGCGAACCACAACAGATTCATTAGAACACGTCTATCTCACGAGGTGTGTTTGTAGTAGTATTCCCTACCAGTCGAGGATTGGTAATCTCAGGAAGACCGGGCCCATCCTTACTAAAAGGGAGAAGCGTAGGCTTCAAAGCAGGATACCCAGATGATGGAATTCTAATGTAGGCATAGTTAGGTGATCCACTGGAGGTAGTCCATAGTTTCCATCAAGAGGGTATGCCTTGACTTCTTTCACAAAGTAGGGGGGTCAAAAGGCTGATGGGTGACTTTATGATTTGACTATTGGCTCGGCTCAAGAAGCAGGATTCATGGTCAGGACCGGATAAGGATAATAACCATCCAAATACATGTCATCGTCAGTCAAAAGCGAGCATGGGAAGTTGTTTGTTAAACCAACAAGACAATGGACTTTCACTATCAGAACATTGTATGAGGTGGCAATGCTAATTTTTTGCTTATTTTATTTATTTAGGGCAAGGTCTTAGCCTATCTAGAGAGTCTTCCACTCGTTGAAGGGTTGCTGCTTGGGGCCACAGCCACAATAGAAGGAGGCAAACCTAATTTAACATATGTGGGGACTACAAGTTCCATTTTGCATACTTCAGTAAATCACCCACTAAGTTTCGTAGTGAGCCCCAATCATGTCGCTTATTAAAGGAACTCAAAGCATATGCACAAAGATTATGTGTAGATCCTCAATATATGCACCGGATGATACGTTGTAGATGATCGAGCATTGGAGAATCCAATGCGAACATAGTTTCACATATTCTTATCATACGATGGAACATTTGTATAATAGGCCTTATGAAGTAGTCCTTTGCTGATGTAGCAGCAACACTCTTTCGTAGAGAGACGATGAAGACCTGTCCTGGAGGGTAATGAGGGTAGTACCTAAATACATTGGGCATATAACTACATATACTTTTTTAGGTTCAGTCTACCAAGGTGTAACGACCCAGATTTTGGAACAGTTTATTTTAAATATTTAGTATGGTTTTAAATGTTGAATATATAATAGAAATGAATTTTTATTGAGTTTATCGATTTAATAATCAGTATATGAATTAATATCGAATATATTTAATTATCGTAATATGGAAATGGTAAACAATAGAATTCAGAGTTAAAAACTAAATCTAAAACGATTCAGTCGATTAATATAAATTCTATTTGAATTAGAAATGGTAATAATAATTTATTATTAGAAAATTGTTAGTTTTGAATTTAAAGTTATATTATATTTAATTTAATATGGTTATTTCGTATATACGAACGAATTCAAATTTAGGACCGCTCTCGTGGATTTTAGAATATCGTATAGTGTTGGAAACATCGGTTGTTGCGACTAGATAGCAGTTCGGTATCTCGAATTTAAGGACCGCAAAATATTTGAGTTATTTAAGATAATAAAAAAATCATTTTTATTTTCATTTCAGCCGATTACGTTGACCTATATTTCTACTTATGCCTTCTGCTTTAAATTCTCGTACATCATGTCTCCCAGCTTCACCATGAAGGAAGACAACAATTAAATAACGCCGCCCTAAAAACATGAACATCGCAGACCTATTGTCTCCTCGAGTTAAATTTTTTGCTCCTTCTTTATGTATAAAACCACATACAGATCTATTCATTTTGGCAAATCGAAACCAATAAGGGGAAAATGGCCACTGCTTATAGTTGCAAATACGTTCCCAACTCCTTTCTTATTTGGATATCCCAGAAAATTTGGAACCACCCCAAAATCAAATTCCAAATCGCTGCCAACAAAAATAAAAAGGGGATTTTTATTTCAAATCCAAACTCGCGGTTCCATTTACCACCGCAAGACTCCTTGAAGCTCGACCAAGTTGAGACGCTCACCTGAGGAGATCGAAATCGCGATGGGAGTTCTTGACGTCTTCATAAACCCGACTCGAGTCCAAGGCGCTCGCGATTCAAATGGGTGCTGCTATCTTCCGTTGCGTGGTGATGAAAAGGGAAATGGTATTTGGCTTATCGGTCGTCACTGTCGCGACCTAGGGTTGCGCGATGCCAGTCGAGATAAGAAATTCAGTCTCTGTTTTAATGAGGTGAAGTCCGGTTTACATTTGAATGTTGGGTAGAAATCGAACTGTGTATTTTAAGGATGGAAGGTTGTTTGATGAATGAGGTGTTTGGTATCCGACAATAGGACTGAGGGGAGTTCGGTCTCTTATTTTGGAGTGTTGCAAACATGACTGGATGGTTGAGGTAGAGTTCAAACGTGATGAGGATGGCTGGAGGTTGTTCTGTTTATTTTTGGATGATGAATACAGTGAAATGAACTGTTGATTGAGAGGTTTGTCGTGACAATGGGACTGAGGGCTGGTGGTTTAAGGCTATAGTTTAAGTGATTTAAAAAGAAATAAAGGTTGACTGTAAGATGTTCAAGAAAATGCAGAAAAGGGAAGTGCAGTATTTTGGGATGATATTTCAATGGAAATGGATCGGGAATTTTTGAAGACATATTTCGTGTAGTTGCCTGGTTTTTGCAGTAGCAATAAGGTATGCGTTTTATGAAATTTAAAATTCGTTGAATAATTAATTTATTTGTTTTAGCAAATTAATTTAAAATAAATAGAGTTTAATCAAATCAAATAAATTATAGATGCAAGTAGATTCAACTCGAGTGAATTCATAGAAAGAAGTAACAAGGAACCAAATGGGATTTTCATCAGAATTGGAAATCAGGTGAGTAAATCTCACTCACCTTTAGAATTATTTTTATTTCGTTAAAAATAATTGTCTGTTGCTTGTGTGCATGTTTTATGATTGTTTTATATATATTAGTTATTTAGGCTATATATATATATATTGGGTTGATTGATTGGTTGGATTCCCGCAGTCTCATTAGCGGATGCCCGCAGTTTCATAGCGGATGATTACCCTATACGCCCCACGCTATGATTAGTGGATGACCTTCTATACCGCGATATTCTTCCACGAAGCAGAATGGGTATTATTTATGTGCTAACATCTGTGGATGCAGGAAAACAGGTTGGAGGAATCCAACTGGATTCCTCAAAAATATATTATCTGTTTGTTTATTTGTTTGCATATATATTGTTATATATGACGTGTTAGAAAAATAAATAATTCGTTGCTTTGTGTGTTTAAATATCACTGGGCCAATCAAAAGGACATTTGAGATTTTAAAGGGAAAAATTCTATTTTTAAATAGAATTTGAATTTTTAATGGAATGGAAATATAAGACTTGTTTTGAAAAATAAAACAAGTAGTTCTTTATAAACGAAGTTTATAAATAATTCTTTTATAACGAAGTTATAAATGAAGTAAAAAGAATTATCATTTGATAATTCAGAAATAGAAATTCAAGTGTTGAATTTGAACATGGAATTGAATATAGAAATTCAAGTAGAAATTTGAATATGAGATTTCAAAATAGAAATTGAAATAAACTTTGTAATAGGATTTTCAAAGTAGAATTGGAAATAGAATTTCAAATAGGATTTCAAAATAGGAAATCCAAATAGTTTTGAAATGGAATTTGAATTCAAGGGAATTCAAATGAATTTGAATATTAGAAATTCAAATGGTGTTGAAAATGAATTTGAATATTAGAAATTCAAATGGTGTTGAAAATGAATTTGAATATTAGAAATTCAAATGGGATCGGAAATGAAAAATGAAATTTGAATGTAAGAGATTCAAATTGAATTCAAATAGGATTTGATCTATGGGATTTGAATATGAAATTCAAATGGGTTTTAAACTATGGAATTTTGAATATAGAGTTTAAAAAGGAGTTTGGATATTTGAATTCCAATAGAATTCAAATATAGAAATTGGATTATGGAAGTTCAAATGGAATTTAAATATAGAGTTTGAATAAGAGAATTCAAATGAATTCAAACATAGAATTTGAATATGGAATTGAAATAGAAATTCAAGTATTGAATTTGAATATCAAATAGAAAAGGAATTGGGATTTGAAATATAAAATTCAAAAGTGAGATTGGAATTTGAATCAAGGAATTCAAATAGAGCTAAATGGAGTTGAATTCATCTTAAACGAAGTTTAAAAGTTTATATATATAAATATAATTAAAACGAACTCGCCGCAGCGCTGCAGTTCGTAAAATAGCGATTCGAACTTCAATCGAATATACAGGACTCAATTGAAGTCGGAATTCTTCGAAACAAGAAACGTCCGGACCAATTTGATAATAGTTTTCTGATAGAAGAGAAAAATCTGAATTTCATCGTATAGATTTTGAGTTATGTCAAAATCAAATTTTTAGAAAAGCAGCACCATAAACCATTATAAACCATAATGGATTTTATATATAAATATTGGGATTTTTAAGCAAATAAAAATCCGGATTTCCATTTAAAAATCTAGACTTGAGTTAGAAAATAAATATGAACTCAAGTGAAGTAAAGAAGATGATTTTTGAAACAATAATCATATTTTTGATTATTGAATAGAATTAACTAAAGAAGAATTAGTTAATCGAGTTTGAACTAAAATCGAACTTTGAAAAGTGAAATTTGGGATTGTAAATATATATTCGAAATCGAATATAGAACTTAAATTGAAATTTGAATTCAATTGATTGATAAGTAAGTGGAAATATATTCGAAACGTGTTATATTCAAATATACAAGCGAGATAGGCAGAGAGTAAGTTAAAGAATTACTTTAACGAATTGAGTCAAACAAGTGTACGAAGTTGAAATAAATGGGACAGGTATAGACATACAGGAGACAGGTATGGGGCAAGGATAATGCAGGTATATAAATAATGTGCTCGACAAAAGGTACATGTTTAATTCATATATGAGGTTTTATGCGCCGTATCGGCAAGCCGCTTGGCTTTTTCTTTTCTTTTCGATTGGAGAAGATACCGGGAAGCTATTTGAAATTTCCCGATGCTCCCGATACAGGGGAGGTTATGGCGAATTTTTCCGGGAATTAAAGGAGTTAGAATATTTTTAAGAAATTTGACAATTAGAAATCTATATATCGATATATATAGAATTCGATAAGGAAACGAAATCAAAAATAGCGTAAAGGGCCAAGATTGATTATTGAAATATTTGGGTAACAAATATTGATAAGGAAATGGAGAAGAGATTTAATTAATGAAATATTAATTAAAGAGCCCAGTGATTTGTTTGATATGTTTGGATGAACACTTGTTTTTATTCGATAGTTAAATCACAGACTATCGAAGTTTTTGACAAATCGTTGTCAATATGGAGAGACCGGTTGGATTATTATCCGAAGAACCACTCCGTATCGGCATTAGCGTTGCGAACCAAGTATGCTGAATATATTGAAGACGGAGTAAAGTGCAAGGGCTTTTCTAGTAATAGAAATAGTGCCTTCGGTTTCGTTCAATCCCAGAACGAACGTAAATGGACGAATGTCTGACAGAGTATTTCCAATGATCAAATGGGTTGGTCTGTATGAATGTATATGGTTGCAACGGATTTATCCCTTAGCATAATATCCAGAATACTTGTGCAAACTCAACTAGTGATTAACGGATCTGACGATGTGGCATTCAAAGTGATTGTGTTATCGATGAATGGTAAGTATGCGTAGCCTCAGGCCTCAACAACCGGGAAAGGACAAAAATCGGGCAGGCAGCATGGCTATGTGGGTCGCACCCATTAGGGTGTATAATCACCTATCTAGAGAAATTCCTTTTGTTTCTAAATCTATCGATTCTGCCCATTCGGGAACGGTGGTTTGAGTCCAACCGTTGGTGATATACATTCGATACACTCAAGCGAAATGAGTGGTCGGTCATGTGTGGGCCGGGTTGCAAGACGTTCTTGTTGAACCCAGGTGTATTTGCCTCTAGAGATACATCATCGGAAGGTGGTCCCATACCTTGTCATGTTGGAAATCCAATCTCCAATAAGCGCCATGCGGTTTTTGATTTTATAATATATATGTGGAGCGTGAGATGCAAGCGTTCTGCTATTTGGTTATTTACTTGATGTAGACATTATCATAATATCACTGGATTTGATATCAAAGTGTTTTGGGTTATAGTAAGGTAAAAACCGTCCATGTTTATGTGTGGGCTGGTCTTACTATTATCTTTTCTTTTGAAAGGATTTTTAAAAGTTAAACAAGTGCTTGGAGTTTACTCACACCAGTCCCATGACTGACCCAGAGTTTATTTTGTTTTGTTTCCCTAAACTCTTGGGTGCCCAAATTTGTACGGGCAGTCAAGTGTTTCAGGCTTTTACAGATACACTTGGAGGAGCTTGAAGCAGGAGGCTTCAACGTTAGTTATTTAGAGTTACTTCCGCTGGATCAAATGTTATGTGTACTCTGATGGTGGTATGTATATATGTACAAAACAGATTTGTATTTCGAAGCTTATGTTATATAATATATTTTATTTGTTCCGCTGTGAGTTTGTGATCTTTGTTTTTCTTCTATTCTAAGTTTTCTATCTTATCTATTCTCACCCTCTATCTTCTTTCTATTGATGGTTCGTATTTCTGTGTTATTTGGGTTGGACGTGTGGTGTATTTAGTCAACTCAGATAGCCCGGATTTGCGGGTCGTTTCAGTTGGTATCAGAGCTTAGGTTGAGCGAACACCTAGGCTTGTGTGGCATGTGCTCATTAGAGATAGGGTCAGTAGTACCCTAGAATGAGTTGAGTGTATATATGAGAGAGCGTATTTGTATATTGATATAAAAAGTTGTTTTATATTGTGTTGGCTTGTCTGTTGAGTGGTTTATGAATTCTGGTCGAATCGTGGGACGCCACGAAGTCGATAGGGATTTCTAAACACTTGAACAGAAAATACGACATGATATTGTTTTAAAGTGGGTGAAATTATTTTACCCAAAAATTCTATTTTGATATAGAAAGAATAATTTTCTAGAATTATTATTATATGGATGTGTTGGATGTTGACTTTATAATCAAACGAGATTATAAAATTGAAATGGTTATATATAACCAAATAGAACTTGTATATGAATTAAATATACAAATGGGATGAATTAGAATTGGATTCAGAATTAGAATTAAGAATTCAAAATCCTGGGAAGTTGAAAAATATTTTTCAAAGTATATTAAAATAATATAGCTTTGTTTAGAAGGAGTTGAAAGAAAATCATTTTAAATGGATTTTGAAAGTGATAAAGCACTGAACTCACTTCAGTGGCTGGGAAATAATTCTGATGATGATTGCAACATCATCAGTGTTCATTTCCGAGTTTCTAAGTGATGAATTGCTACCTTAGAAAAAGTTTTGATGGAAATTTGTTTGGAAGAAAACAAATTGGTTTGAATATTCAAATGTTTTGAATTTGAAATGAAAATAAATATGTGTATATATTTATGGGATTTCAAAAGAATTTGAAATGAAAAACCCAGGGATTTGAATTCTGGAATTTAAATTTAACTTAAGCAAGTTAAATGGGTCAAAGTGAATGAATTGATTAGAATCAATTTGAATAGGTTTATTGGAATATAGATTGGATATAAATGGATTGATCGTAGATCATTTGAATTGAATGTGTGAAAACCAAAAGTTTTGGGTAGAATGAAATTAATTTGTTGAAATATAAAGTGTAGAGTTTCAACATAAGTGAGTTTTGAAAAAGTACATAGGTTTGTAGCATTTTTCCTACCTTAGCAATTTCGAGGACGAAATTATTTTAAGGGGGGAAGAATGTAACGACCCAGATTTTGGAACAGTTTATTTTAAATATTTAGTATGGTTTTAAATGTTGAATATATAATAGAAATGAATTTTTATTGAGTTTATCGATTTAATAATCAGTATATGAATTAATATCGAATATATTTAATTATCGTAATATGGAAATGGTAAACAATAGAATTCAGAGTTAAAAACTAAATCTAAAACGATTCAGTCGATTAATATAAATTCTATTTGAATTAGAAATGGTAATAATAATTTATTATTAGAAAATTGTTAGTTTTGAATTTAAAGTTATATTATATTTAATTTAATATGGTTATTCCGTATATACGAACGAATTCAAATTTAGGACCGCTCTCGTGGATTTTAGAATATCGTATAGTGTTGGAAACATCGGTTGTTGCGACTAGATAGCAGTTCGGTATCTCGAATTTAAGGACCGCAAAATATTTGAGTTATTTAAGATAATAAAAAAATCATTTTTATTTTCATTTCAGCCGATTACGTTGACCTATATTTCTACTTATGCCTTCTGCTTTAAATTCTCGTACATCATGTCTCCCAGCTTCACCATGAAGGAAGACAACAATTAAATAACGCCGCCCTAAAAACATGAACATCGCAGACCTATTGTCTCCTCGAGTTAAATTTTTTGCTCCTTCTTTATGTATAAAACCACATACAGATCTATTCATTTTGGCAAATCGAAACCAATAAGGGGAAAATGGCCACTGCTTATAGTTGCAAATACGTTCCCATCTCCTTTCTTATTTGGATATCCCAGAAAATTTGGAACCACCCCAAAATCAAATTCCAAATCGCTGCCAACAAAAATAAAAAGGGGATTTTTATTTCAAATCCAAACTCGCGGTTCCATTTACCACCGCAAGACTCCTTGAAGCTCGACCAAGTTGAGACGCTCACCTGAGGAGATCGAAATCGCGATGGGAGTTCTTGACGTCTTCATAAACCCGACTCGAGTCCAAGGCGCTCGCGATTCAAATGGGTGCTGCTATCTTCCGTTGCGTGGTGATGAAAAGGGAAATGGTATTTGGCTTATCGGTCGTCACTGTCGCGACCTAGGGTTGCGCGATGCCAGGCGAGATAAGAAATTCAGTCTCTGTTTTAATGAGGTGAAGTCCGGTTTACATTTGAATGTTGGGTAGAAATCGAACTGTGTATTTTAAGGATGGAAGGTTGTTTGATGAATGAGGTGTTTGGTATCCGACAATAGGACTGAGGGGAGTTCGGTCTCTTATTTTGGAGTGTTGCAAACATGACTGGATGGTTGAGGTAGAGTTCAAACGTGATGAGGATGGCTGGAGGTTGTTCTGTTTATTTTTGGATGATGAATACAGTGAAATGAACTGTTGATTGAGAGGTTTGTCGTGACAATGGGACTGAGGGCTGGTGGTTTAAGGCTATAGTTTAAGTGATTTAAAAAGAAATAAAGGTTGACTGTAAGATGTTCAAGAAAATGCAGAAAAGGGAAGTGCAGTATTTTGGGATGATATTTCAATGGAAATGGATCGGGAATTTTTGAAGACATATTTCGTGTAGTTGCCTGGTTTTTGCAGTAGCAATAAGGTATGCGTTTTATGAAATTTAAAATTCGTTGAATAATTAATTTATTTGTTTTAGCAAATTAATTTAAAATAAATAGAGTTTAATCAAATCAAATAAATTATAGATGCAAGTAGATTCAACTCGAGTGAATTCATAGAAAGAAGTAACAAGGAACCAAATGGGATTTTCATCAGAATTGGAAATCAGGTGAGTAAATCTCACTCACCTTTAGAATTATTTTTATTTCGTTAAAAATAATTGTCTGTTGCTTGTGTGCATGTTTTATGATTGTTTTATATATATTAGTTATTTAGGCTATATATATATATATTGGGTTGATTGATTGGTTGGATTCCCGCAGTCTCATTAGCGGATGCCCGCAGTTTCATAGCGGATGATTACCCTATACGCCCCACGCTATGATTAGTGGATGACCTTCTATACCGCGATATTCTGCCACGAAGCAGAATGGGTATTATTTATGTGCTAACATCTGTGGATGCAGGAAAACAGGTTGGAGGAATCCAACTGGATTCCTCAAAAATATATTATCTGTTTGTTTATTTGTTTGCATATATATTGTTATATATGACGTGTTAGAAAAATAAATAATTCGTTGCTTTGTGTGTTTAAATATCACTGGGCCAATCAAAAGGACATTTGAGATTTTAAAGGGAAAAATTCTATTTTTAAATAGAATTTGAATTTTTAATGGAATGGAAATATAAGACTTGTTTTGAAAAATAAAACAAGTAGTTCTTTATAAACGAAGTTTATAAATAATTCTTTTATAACGAAGTTATAAATGAAGTAAAAAGAATTATCATTTGATAATTCAGAAATAGAAATTCAAGTGTTGAATTTGAACATGGAATTGAATATAGAAATTCAAGTAGAAATTTGAATATGAGATTTCAAAATAGAATTTGAAATAAACTTTGTAATAGGATTTTCAAAGTAGAATTGGAAATAGAATTTCAAATAGGATTTCAAAATAGGAAATCCAAATAGTTTTGAAATGGAATTTGAATTCAAGGGAATTCAAATGAATTTGAATATTAGAAATTCAAATGGTGTTGAAAATGAATTTGAATATTAGAAATTCAAATGGTGTTGAAAATGAATTTGAATATTAGAAATTCAAATGGGATCGGAAATGAAAAATGAAATTTGAATGTAAGAGATTCAAATTGAATTCAAATAGGATTTGATCTATGGGATTTGAATATGAAATTCAAATGGGTTTTAAACTATGGAATTTTGAATATAGAGTTTAAAAAGGAGTTTGGATATTTGAATTCCAATAGAATTCAAATATAGAAATTGGATTATGGAAGTTCAAATGGAATTTAAATATAGAGTTTGAATAAGAGAATTCAAATGAATTCAAACATAGAATTTGAATATGGAATTGAAATAGAAATTCAAGTATTGAATTTGAATATCAAATAGAAAAGGAATTGGGATTTGAAATATAAAATTCAAAAGTGAGATTGGAATTTGAATCAAGGAATTCAAATAGAGCTAAATGGAGTTGAATTCATCTTAAACGAAGTTTAAAAGTTTATATATATAAATATAATTAAAACGAACTCGCCGCAGCGCTGCAGTTCGTAAAATAGCGATTCGAACTTCAATCGAATATACAGGACTCAATTGAAGTCGGAATTCTTCGAAACAAGAAACGTCCGGACCAATTTGATAATAGTTTTCTGATAGAAGAGAAAAATCTGAATTTCATCGTATAGATTTTGAGTTATGTCAAAATCAAATTTTTAGAAAAGCAGCACCATAAACCATTATAAACCATAATGGATTTTATATATAAATATTGGGATTTTTAAGCAAATAAAAATCCGGATTTCCATTTAAAAATCTAGACTTGAGTTAGAAAATAAATATGAACTCAAGTGAAGTAAAGAAGATGATTTTTGAAACAATAATCATATTTTTGATTATTGAATAGAATTAACTAAAGAAGAATTAGTTAATCGAGTTTGAACTAAAATCGAACTTTGAAAAGTGAAATTTGGGATTGTAAATATATATTCGAAATCGAATATAGAACTTAAATTGAAATTTGAATTCAATTGATTGATAAGTAAGTGGAAATATATTCGAAACGTGTTATATTCAAATATACAAGCGAGATAGGCAGAGAGTAAGTTAAAGAATTACTTTAACGAATTGAGTCAAACAAGTGTACGAAGTTGAAATAAATGGGACAGGTATAGACATACAGGAGACAGGTATGGGGCAAGGATAATGCAGGTATATAAATAATGTGCTCGACAAAAGGTACATGTTTAATTCATATATGAGGTTTTATGCGCCGTATCGGCAAGCCGCTTGGCTTTTTCTTTTCTTTTCGATTGGAGAAGATACCGGGAAGCTATTTGAAATTTCCCGATGCTCCCGATACAGGGGAGGTTATGGCGAATTTTTCCGGGAATTAAAGGAGTTAGAATATTTTTAAGAAATTTGACAATTAGAAATCTATATATCGATATATATAGAATTCGATAAGGAAACGAAATCAAAAATAGCGTAAAGGGCCAAGATTGATTATTGAAATATTTGGGTAACAAATATTGATAAGGAAATGGAGAAGAGATTTAATTAATGAAATATTAATTAAAGAGCCCAGTGATTTGTTTGATATGTTTGGATGAACACTTGTTTTTATTCGATAGTTAAATCACAGACTATCGAAGTTTTTGACAAATCGTTGTCAATATGGAGAGACCGGTTGGATTATTATCCGAAGAACCACTCCGTATCGGCATTAGCGTTGCGAACCAAGTATGCTGAATATATTGAAGACGGAGTAAAGTGCAAGGGCTTTTCTAGTAATAGAAATAGTGCCTTCGGTTTCGTTCAATCCCAGAACGAACGTAAATGGACGAATGTCTGACAGAGTATTTCCAATGATCAAATGGGTTGGTCTGTATGAATGTATATGGTTGCAACGGATTTATCCCTTAGCATAATATCCAGAATACTTGTGCAAACTCAACTAGTGATTAACGGATCTGACGATGTGGCATTCAAAGTGATTGTGTTATCGATGAATGGTAAGTATGCGTAGCCTCAGGCCTCAACAACCGGGAAAGGACAAAAATCGGGCAGGCAGCATGGCTATGTGGGTCGCACCCATTAGGGTGTATAATCACCTATCTAGAGAAATTCCTTTTGTTTCTAAATCTATCGATTCTGCCCATTCGGGAACGGTGGTTTGAGTCCAACCGTTGGTGATATACATTCGATACACTCAAGCGAAATGAGTGGTCGGTCATGTGTGGGCCGGGTTGCAAGACGTTCTTGTTGAACCCAGGTGTATTTGCCTCCAGAGATACATCATCGGAAGGTGGTCCCATACCTTGTCATGTTGGAAATCCAATCTCCAATAAGCGCCATGCGGTTTTTGATTTTATAATATATATGTGGAGCGTGAGATGCAAGCGTTCTGCTATTTGGTTATTTACTTGATGTAGACATTATCATAATATCACTGGATTTGATATCAAAGTGTTTTGGGTTATAGTAAGGTAAAAACCGTCCATGTTTATGTGTGGGCTGGTCTTACTATTATCTTTTCTTTTGAAAGGATTTTTAAAAGTTAAACAAGTGGTTGGAGTTTACTCACACCAGTCCCATGACTGACCCAGAGTTTATTTTGTTTCCCTAAACTCTTGGGTGCCCAAATTTGTACGGGCAGTCAAGTGTTTCAGGCTTTTACAGATACACTTGGAGGAGCTTGAAGCAGGAGGCTTCAACGTTAGTTATTTAGAGTTACTTCCGCTGGATCAAATGTTATGTGTACTCTGATGGTGGTATGTATATATGTACAAAACAGATTTGTATTTCGAAGCTTATGTTATATAATATATTTTATTTGTTCCGCTGTGAGTTTGTGATCTTTGTTTTTCTTCTATTCTAAGTTTTCTATCTTATCTATTCTCACCCTCTATCTTCTTTCTATTGATGGTTCGTATTTCTGTGTTATTTGGGTTGGACGTGTGGTGTATTTAGTCAACTCAGATAGCCCGGATTTGCGGGTCGTTTCACAAGGAGTAGATGAGTACGATTTACGCAGAGGTGATAGTCATGTAAAGCATAACAATCGAAAATAATCGAAAGCTGAAACAGAACGGTATGCCTAGTGTTATTCTTAAAACTATATAGTCTGTCCATTCACAAGAACTTAGTTCTGACCACTTGTCATAACAAACTCACAGGTTAGATAGATGATAGATATTTTCCAGCTTTGGGACACTTGCTTAGTCAGTGTCAATATTATGGTAAGTATTTTCTTATTATCATATTTTATTCATCTCCTCTATAAAATATTAAAATAAGATCTGATATATGTAATAACCAGGAAATGCGAGCCAGTTTAAAATTTTTATTTTGGCAATTTTAATGAATTTTGAACATTTAAAATGAATTATTTTAAATAATATCGACGAGAAATTTATTTTGAATATAGATTAGAACGTATATATTTATATACGTCGTCGTTAGAATATAAATAATTATATATAATTATAAAAGGAACTGAAAATGGCGCGGTAGTTCGATAATTCGATTTCAAACTTTAATTGAATGTACCGGGTGCGAAATAAACCGGATTTTAGCAAAACCAAAAATAATAGGATCTATTTGAGAATATCTTTCCAACGAATCCGAAAAATCGAAATTTCATAGCGGGGATAAAAAGTTATGTCCAAATGAAAATTATGAATAGTCGTTATGGAATTCAGGCCCTTAAAAATAGGAATTTTGCAAACGACCTCGAATTTCGACGAAACCACTTTTTTCGATCCGTGATGTCAAGAGATTGCTAGATTCCAAATTTCATAATTTTTCGAATCAATATGTGAGCGTAGCAAAGGAAAACGCGTTTGACCAGTTTCAGTTGATTTTAATCGACTGGAAATTGGCCATTTTTCAAACGATCTCAGAATTCGACGAAACTAGTTTTGTTTGGACCGTATCGTCAATACGAAGCTAGAAAATATTTTTCTGGAATGTTTCGAGTTAGTATGTGACCCCGGTAATATGAAATGTACGTTTAAAATTCAATATAGTGATTTAAATGTAAATTTGACGAAAACTGATTGTAACAGCCGAATCAGCTTACGATACATATCCCATTGTGTTCGGAATGGGGGTAATTAGCTATGGACGACAGGCGATGGGCCTCGTTTTGAGGTCGAAAATAAAAGTTGCTTTTTGAAATTAAATTAATTAATTAATTAATCCACCCTCTCTCTCTTCCTTTTAACTCCTTTGCCCCCCCCCCCCCCCGTCAGTTCATTTTCGATCGAAGAAATAAAAAAAAAAAAGAGGACGGAGCGGCCTCCTCCATCACCGCTGCCACCGCCCAAGGCGGCGCCCTCCACCCCGCCTTCAATCACCGAAGCCCCCTACCTCGAGCGCGCCACCCTCTCTCCCCCTTCTTCTTCTCTCACCCTCCTCCGTCTCCAATCGCTTCACCGCCCCCTAGGCCCACTGATGACCCACCTCCGCCTGCTGACCACCCCGACCCCTCTTCCTCCAGCCCGACGCAAGACAGCAGACGCCCCCCCTCGACACAGCAGTCCAACCCCCCCTGAAAGAACACAGTGAGTTTTAATCATTTTAAAATTTGTTTTTTTTATGTATAAACATTATTTAATTCAAAAGAAAGGAATAATTTTTATATGTGATTAGTGAAGAAAGGAATAATTTTTATACGTGATTAGCGAAGAAAGGAATAATTTTTATATGTGATTAGCGAAGAAAGAAATAATTTTTATTATACTAGAGCGTTAAAATATAATTTTTACTTAGGTAGAGTATTGAAAATATGATTTTTATTATGTTTAAAAAGGCGAAATCTTTATATTTGAAAAGGCGAAATCTCTATATTTGAAAGGGCGAAATCTTTATATAGAGAATAGCGTGATAAAAATATAATCTTTATTATATGAACACCGTTGGAAAAATAGAATTTTTATCTATATAGTAGCGATGTAAAAATAGAATTTTTATCTATATAGTAGCGATGTAAAAATAGAATTTTATCCATATGGAGTAATTATAAAAATATGATTTTTATATACATGGCAAGAATATAAAAATGTGATTTTTATATATGTAGTGGCTACGGGCAACGAAAGTGACAAAATACGAGAACGGCGATGATTCCTTACATAAGAAGAATCGTGTGATTTGGATTAGCTAATCGGTGAGAACTTCTCACTTTAAATTTCTTTTCTAGTTATAAATATATATACTAGGATGCAGACGGTGCTTAGTAGCACCCGACACCCGTCGTCCACAGACCATGGACGGCTTGTTTGTTTGATTGATGTGTTGTGAAAATTGTTTGTGATGTTGATGTGAAATAGATAATGAAATATATTCCTGTATTGAAATAAATTAATTATCGTTGAAAATATAATTTTTAACGTGAATGTGAATAAATGAATATTTATAAACAAATCGGCCGATTTGTTTATATACACTGATTTGACTGATATTGATTGGGATGATAAATTTTACACATCGCCCAACTGCACAAATAAAAATCTGTGTTTGTTGATTTGAAACCCCACACGGGTGTTGGGATGATATTTGGCGTACACTAATCCCAATTATTTAATTGTATGTCGATCGATTGGTCGACAGGCTGTGTAAGCGTTAATTAATTATATTTAATGCTTATGCAGTTGTGTGGTTCACTTTGAATGATGGTTGATTATTTATCGTTGCTATTATATACCTGTGTTGGGTGGAATCCATATAATTAACATTATATGGTGATTGATTGGGCCTCATTCCAATCGGGAAAATAATGAATATTATAAAAGAAAATTCATGTGTTGAATATAAAATAGTCATGTGTTGACAATATTCATGTGTTAAGTAAAATATTTTAACAATAAAATTTACATCTTTATCATATTTACGATTAGAATCTACTTTACGGTTGGAGTCTGATTAAAAATTAAACGATAGATACCAAAATTTTATAAAATATTTTACATAACAAAAATAGTTGTGTGTTGACAGTACTCATGTGTTGAGATTGGTCGTGTGTTGAAAAAAAATATAGATTCATGTGTTGAATAGAATAAATATTCATTTGTTGAATAGAATAACGAATTTATTGAAAGATATAAAGCCGTGTTGATTAGAGTTGCGCCATTTTGACGTGAACGATATTTATATCGATTATATTCGTTTTTATAATGAATATTGAAAAGGTAGTGATTTCAAAATATAACGTTTTGAAAATATTATCATTTATATAGTAATGATATGAAATATTCAATTTTGATTTGAAATTGAATATAAAGTTGAAATGGGTTTGAAAACGAATTTAAAACAATTTATAAAATACGTTTTAAAAGGAAATCGACGAAATATATATAATATATATATTATATGTATATAATGGCCTGAATAGAACGCGCCGCGGCAGTTCGTGAATTTTGACCATTGACTTCGAATTGACGTTGCGGGAGATCCGACCGCCGGATTCTCCTAAAACCGGAACCGTTGGGTTCGTATCGAAAAGAGCTTTCCAATGAATATTAGAAATTTGAAATCCAATGGTTGGATTTGGAATTATGTCCAAATCAAATTTGAAAAAGGTCGCTGTAAGTGCAGTTCGATGGCCGTTGATGGAAATCGACTGTACGGGCCTTGATAAAATTATTAAAAATATTAATAATTTGTGTAAAATCATAATATGTGAATTGGAAAGAACTGGGATGAAAAACTCCATATTTGAAAGGATAAAAATAGATTTTTATCGAAATGAACTGGTTTTGAACTAGAACTAAAACCAATTTATTTTTGAAATGAATAAATTGAATTTGAATCGGTTTTGAAAATAACCAGAATTTCCAATATATATAAAGTGGAAGTGGATCTGAATTGAAATTGTCTTTGGAATATTTCGATATTGGATTTCGTGACTATACAGATATTGTTATGGGAATTTGAAAGATATATTTTATATCGTTATATCCAATATGATATTTGTTGGTTTTAGAATTTGATATTGAATATAAGCCGGTATATTTTCTATTCAGAACCTTGTATTTAATATCAAATGTGATTTGGGTTTATCGTGAATCGTGTTTTATATGACATTGGTTCTTTAACCCAGTTAAAGGCAGGTTGTTGATTTTTGAGAAGATTAAAACTAAGTGGAATTTCAATGAATCTTTAATTAGATTGAAATGTGAATTGATAATTCAAATTATCAAATCTGAAAGGTGATCGAGAATGGAGTACCACCAGTTTTGCTCCAAAGCGATAGTTAAATCTTTAATTAGATTTGAACGTGAAATGGTAATTAATTTTACCGATAATACTGTGGTGTTAGATATGGAGTATTACCAGTTTTTCTCCAGGGGATGAATAGGTTGGGATTGGGAAATAAAATAAATAATTACTTCGGTGTGGTTCGCTAATCCCGACTAGTTTGAAATGATATCCGAAGGAAGATTAAAGAATAAATTTAGAAGAATTTATCTTGGATAAAATTAATGGGAACCTTTCCCTAAGAATGTGATTTTGTGAATAAAAGAACATTCTGAATTGGAATGAGGCGTTTGTGTGTTTGTGTAACATTTGTTTATTATATACGTGGGATATTCAGAAAGGCCGGGTTTATACCCATTCTGAATAACCGATTCGACGAGATGTCGATGATGAAGACGGTGGTTGAAGACCGTAAGTCTTCACGTCGTTTGGGTGATTACTGATGATCTTGATTGGGCTGTACACCCAAGATGAGGGAAATAGATGGTGATCGTCCAGATGTACTTGGAAATGGATGGATATGCGAGGAAAGTGCCTCCGGTTTCGTTCAGACCCAGAACGTACTTGTAAATGGATTGTGTGTCTGACATTGGATTTTATTCCGTGTTGATTGATCTCTATTAAATATACATCTATTTGGCGGTGGAGAATTTATTCTCTTGCTTAACGCCCTTCTCTGAGATGTACGAGCTCAGAGGTTGTATATCGATGGACATCAGTCGCATGGCATGAATTGCCAGTGTGGCACGCGTAAGTGGCAATTGATCAAGGCTTCTGTTGAAAAGCAAAGTCTTGTGGTTGATGATCAAAGCACGGCCTGTGTGGCGTAGCTTTGTGTATAACGTGAATTCGCGAGCCTCACACCTCGGTATGAGTCAAAAACGGGATAGTGACTGCAGGGAGAGCACGACGTTTCTTTCTAGCTAGGGTGGTGTCAGTGACCTACCAGCCCTGACATTTATATACTTTTCACCTATGTGGTTGTTGGAATGCAAGGCGCCTCGGATATAGGTCTGTAAGGACCGGGAAACGTGTGCTCAGGAATAATTAATCCTCCAAAGTTAGGTGAGGACCGGCCCTGAAGATCCAAGGATCAGAGTGAGGTCCTGAGACATTTGCTAGAGTGTCTCGAACCGGAGAGGAGCTTGCCCCTTGCCACGACTCATGACGGAAATCCAATTTCCAATACGTGATATTGCGATTTTATTTGTAGAGTCTAGTATGGCGACATGATAGATGGTACCCATGCCGCCTATGATTGATATTTATGATTGAAAATTGTTTTGACACTATACACTTATTATAGTATCAAATGATTTGTTTTAAACGTACCAAGCATGTTTGGCTATTATAAGGGAAAACCCTATCCTCCGGCTTGCGTTGCATTGTGTGATGGGACCTGTGTCTTATAATAGCTTCATTTTTTCCAAAAAGCATTGCGCTGTTTTGTTATATGCACTAGTATTCTTGGGAGGAAACCCGTTCCGTGTTATACGGCGTGGTCCCTTGAATTACTCTCTTTTAAAGTAAAGTTTTAAATAACTGTTTTAGTTCTCACACCAGTCACATGACTGACCTGGAGTTTATTGTTTTAACCTAAACTCTGGGTGCCCCTATTTTCCACATGGGTAGCTAGTAGTTTTGGTTTTGCAGATTTATATCCACAGGGTCCTGATTTACAGCTGGAACGATGCTCGGAAAGCTCTGTATCCGTGTATTACTTTCAGTTGTGTTTTGTATTTTTTTCCGCTGCTATGTAATTTATTGTAATATGATATTTGTCATGTGTATTTTATTCATTTATACTCTGTATATTCTTATATCTGATGGAATTGTTGTAATAACAATGAAATGTTCTTCTGTTTGCGTTCTGATTCGTCTTGTACTCAATTCCATCCGTGCTTTCCTTACCGGGGAAGTTCGGGTCGTCTCAGTTTGGTATCAGAGCTTTGGTTTACAGAGCTCGAGAACAAGACACATTAGAACCAAACGAAAAAATTCATCAGATATTGGGTTAGTAATATCCAATTAGAATGACTCGTTAGAGATAGGATCAGTAGTATCCTAGAACGAGTGAAGAGTATATTTTTCAAATGAAAACGAGTTTTGTTTTGAAAATCTAATTCGTTTTAAACGTATTTGAATATTTATTTATTTTGAATTTGGACAATCCAATATATAAAGATTTCGCGTATACGCGTCATGAACATATATTCGAAGTTTTAATATACTGGGTAGATATAGAATCACATTCTAGTCGCTCGGAGATGATTTTGATGATGGAGCTCCATCACCAATATTTATGTTCGTGTTTCGAAAGTGTGATTTCTATATATTTCCATTAGACTGGTGTGAGAACCAAAATATAGCTAAAATACATTGTTGTGAATTGGCATCAAAAACATGATTTTCTGTATATATACCAAAATTATGAATTTGAAACTCTAATTCACTGATTGATTGTTGGTTGTGTTGTTTAATTGTTGGTTTCATTTGTTTGAAATTTTGAACCATGTAGCCTAATAGAATCAAATATTGAATTGTATTGAAATTAGTCGCATTTGCTTGCATATACATGTACTTACATTGAACAGGTCATACCAAGGAGGCTAGAGCAGAAGAATAAAAATTTGTTTGCCCGACAAATAGGTACATGTTTACTATAATTTACTGTTTTGTTTGGGTGATGATGATTTTATGAGCCGACTGGCTAGCCGCTTGTCTTTTTCTTTTTCTTTTTGAGATCAGAGAGCCTATATGGCAATTTTGGGATTTTCCCGTGCTCCCGGTGCAGGGGAGGTTATGGCGAAATTTTTCGAAAATATAAGGTGTTAGCCAAATTTTTGAAAAATTTGAAAAGTTTTTAGAAACTGAAAAGTTGAAGAGCTTAAGCCGTAGTCAAATTAATGGAAGTTGAGTTGATTAGTTAAACAACTTTCGGCTTCGTTCCTTTTCGGGGACGAAAAGTTTTAAGTGGGGGAGATTGTAATAACCCGGAAATGCGAGTCAGTTTAAAATTTTTATTTTGGCAATTTTAATGAATTTTGAACATTTAAAATGAATTATTTTAAATAATATCGACGAAAAATTTATTTTGAATATAGATTAGAACGTATATATTTATATACGTAGTCGTTAGAATATAAACAATTATATATAATTATAAAAGGAATTGAAAATGGCGCGGTAGTTCGATAATTCGATTTCAAACTTCAATTGAATGTATCGGGTGCAAAATAAACCGGATTTTAGCGAAACCAAAAATAATAGGATCTATTTGAGAATATCTTTCCAACGAATCCGAAAAATCGAAATTTCATAGCGGGGATAAAAAGTTATGTCCAAATGAAAATTCTGAATAGTCGCTATGGAATTCAGGCCCTTAAAAATAGGAATTTTGCAAATGACCTTGGATTTCGACGAAACCACTTTTGTTGGATTCGTGATGTCAAGAGATTGCTAGATTCCAAATTTCATAATTTTTCGAATCAATATGTGAGCGTGGCAAAGGAAAACGCGTTTGACTAGTTTCAGTTGATTTTAATCGACTGGAAATTGGCCATTTTTCAAACGATCTCAGAATTCGATGAAACTAGTTTTGTTAGGACCGTATCGTCAATACGAAGCTAGAAAATATTTTTCTGGAATTTTTCGAGTTAGTATGTGACCCGGTAATATGAAATGTACGTTTAAAATTCAATATAGTGATTTAAATGTAAATTTGACGAAAACTGATTGTAACAGCCGAATCAGCTTACGATACATATCCCATTGTGTTCGGAATGGGGGTAATTAGCTATGGACGACAGGCGGTGGGCCTCGTTTTGAGGTCGAAAATAAAAGTTGCTTTTTGAAATTAAATAAAAAAAATTAATCCACCCTCTCTCTCTTCCTTTTAACTCCTTTGCCCTCCCCCCCCCCCCCCCCCGTCTGTTCATTTTCGATCGAAGAAAAAAAAGAAAAAAGAAGAGGACGGAGCGGCCTCCTCCATCGCCGCTGCCACCGCCCAAGGCGGCGCCATCCACCCCGCCTTCTATCGCCGAAGCCCCCCTCCTCGAGCGCGCCACCCTCTCTCCCCCTTCTTCTTCTCTCATCCTCCTCCGTCTCCAATAGCTTCACCGCCCCCTAGGCCCACCGATGACCCACCTCCGCCTGCTGACCACCCCGACCCCTCTTCCTCCAGTCCGACGCAAGACAGCAGACCCCCCCCCCTCGCCACAGCAGTCCAACCCCCCCTGAAAGAACAAAGTGAGTTTTAATCGTTTTAAAATTTGTTTTTTTTTATGTATAAACATTATTTAATTCAGAAGAAAGGAATAATTTTTATATGTGATTAGTGAAGAAAGGAATAATTTTTATATGTGATTAGCGGAGAAAGGAATAATTTTTATATGTGATTAGCGAAGAAAGAAATAATTTTTATTATACTAGAGCGTTAAAATATAATTTTTACTTAGGTAGAGTATTGAAAATATGATTTTTATTATGTTTAAAAACGCGAAATCTTTATATTTGAAAAGGCGAAATCTCTATATTTGAAAGGGCGAAATCTTTATATAGAGAATAGCGTGATAAAAATATAATCTTTATTATATGAACACCGTTGGAAAAATAGAATTTTTATCTATATAGTAGCGATGTAAAAATAGAATTTTTATCTATATAGTAGCGATGTAAAAATAATTTTTTATCCATATGGAGTAATTATAAAAAAAATGATTTTTATATACATGGCAAGAATATAAAAATGTGATTTTTATATATGTAGTGGCTACGGGCAACGAAAGTGACAAAATACGAGAACGGCGATGATTCCCTACATAAGAAGAATCATGGCATTTGGATTAGCTAATCGGTGAGAACTTCTCACTTTAAATTTCTTTTCTAGTTATAAATATATATACTAGGATGCAGACGGTGCTTAGTAGCACCCGACACCCGTCGTCCACAGACCATGGACGGCTTGTTTGTTTGATTGATGTGTTATGAAAATTGTTTGTGATGTTGATGTGAAATAGATAATGAAATATATTCCTGTATTGAAATAAATTAATTATCGTTGAAAGTATAATTTTTAACGTGAATGTGAATAAATGAATATTTATAAACAAATCGGCTGATTTGTTTATATACACTGATTTGACTGATATTGATTGGGATGATAAATTTTACACATCGCCCAACTGCACAAATAAAAATCTGTGTTTGTTGATTTGAAACCCCACACGGGTGTTGGGATGATATTTTGCGTACACTAATCCCAATTATTTAATTGTATGTCGATCGATTGGTCGACAGGCTGTGTAAGCGTTAATTAATTATATTTAATGCTTATGCAGTTGTGTGGTGCAATTTGAATGATGGTTGATTATTTATCGTTGCTATTATATACCTGTGTTGGGTGGAATCCATATAATTAACATTATATGGTGATTGATTGGGCCTCATTCCAATCGGGAAAATAATGAATATTATAAAAGAAAATTCATGTGTTGAATACAAAAATAGTCATGTGTTGACAATATTCATGTGTTGAAACTATTCATGTGTTGAGTAAAATATTTTAACAATAAAATTTACATCTTTATCATATTTACGATTTGAATCTATTTTACGGTTGGAGTTTGATTAAAAATCAAACGATAGATACCAAAATTTTATAAAATATTTTACATAACAAAAATAGTTGTGTGTTGACAGTACTCATGTGTTGAGATTGGTCGTGTGTTGAAAAAAAATATAGATTCATGTGTTGAATAGAATAAATATTCATTTGTTGAATAGAATAACGAATTTATTGAAAGATATAAAGCCGTGTTGATTAGAGTTGCGCCATTTTGACGTGAACGATATTTATATCGATTATATTCGTTTTTATAATGAATATTGAAAAGGTAGTGATTTCAAAATATAACGCTTTGAAAATATTATCATTTATATAGTAATGATATGAAATATTCAATTTTGATTTGAAATTGAATATAAAGTTGAAATGGGTTTGAAAACGAATTTAAAACGATTTCTAAAATACGTTTTAAAAGGAAATCGACGAAATATATATAATATATATATTATATGTATAATGGCCTGAATAGAACGCGCCGCGCCGCGGTAGTTCGTGAATTTCGACCATTGACTTCGAATTGACGTTGCGGGAGATCCGACCGCCGGATTCTCCTAAAACAGGAACTGTGGGTTCGTATCGAAAAGAGCTTTCCAATGAATATTAGAAATTTGAAATCCAACGGTTGGATTTGGAATTATGTCCAAATCAAATTTGAAAAAGGTCGCTGTAAGTGCAGTTCGATGGCCGTTGATGGAAATCGACTGTACGGGCCTTGATAAAATTATTAAAAATATTAATAATTTGTGTAAAATCATAATATGTGAATTGGAAAGAACTAGGATGAAAAACTCCATATTTGAAAGGATAAAAATAGATTTTTATCGAAATGAAATGGTTTTGAACTAAAACTAAAACCAATTTATTTTTGAAATGAATAAATTGAATTTGAATCGGTTTTGAAAATAACCAGAATTTCCAATATATATAAAGTGGAAGTGGATCTGAATCGAAATTGTCTTTGGAATATTTCGATATTGGATTTCATGACTATACAGATATTGTTATGGGAATTTGAAAGATATATTTTATATCGTTATTTCCAATACGATATTTGTTGGTTTCAGAATTTGATATTGAATATAAGCTGGTATATTTTCTATTCAGAGCCTTGTATTTAATATCAAATGTGATTTGGGTTTATCGTGAATCGTGTTTTATATGACATTGGTTCTTTAACCCAGTTAAAGGCAGGTTGTTGATTTTTGAGAAGATTAAAACTAAGTGGAATTTCAATGAATCTTTAATTAGATTGAAATGTGAATTGATAATTCAAATTATCAAATCTGAAAGGTGATCGAGAATGGAGTACCACCAGTTTTGCTCCAAAGCGATAGTTAAATCTTTAATTAGATTTGAACGTGAAATGGTAATTAATTTTACCGATAATACTATGGTGTTAGATATGGAGTATTACCAGTTTTGCTCCAGGGGATGAATAGGTTGGGATTGGGAAATAAAATAAATAATTACTTCGGTGTGGTTCGCTAATCCTGACTAGTTTGAAATGATATCCGAAGGAAGATTAACGAATAAATTTAGAAGAATTTATCTTGGATAAAATTAATGGGAACCTTTCCCTAAGAATGTGATTTTGTGAATGAAAGAACATTCTGAATTGGAATGAGGCGTTTGTGTAACATTTGTTTATTATATACGTGGGATATTCAGAAAGGCCGGGTTTATACCCATTCTGAATAACCGATTCGACGAGATGTCGAAGATGAAGACGGTGGTTGAAGACCGGAAGTCTTCACATCGTTTGGGTGATTACTGATGAACTTGATTGGGCTGTACACCCAAGATGAGGGAAACAGTTGCTGATCGTCCAGACGTACTTGGAGATGGATGGATATGCGAGGAAAGTGCCTCCGGTTTCATTCAGACGCAGAACGAACTTGTAAATGGATTGTGTGTCTGACATTGGATTTTATTCCGTGTTGATTGATCTCTATTAAATATACATCTGTTTGGCGACGGAGAATTTATTCTCTTGCTTAACGTCCTTCTCTGAGACGTACGAGCTCAGAGGTTGTATATCGATGGACATCATCGCATGGCATGAATTGCCAGTGTGGCACGCGTAAGTGGCAATTGATCAAGGCTTCTGTTGAAAAGCAAAGTCTTGTGGTTGATGATCAAAGCACGGCCTGTGTGGCGTAGCTTTGTGTATAACATGAATTCGCGAGCCTCACACCTCGATATGAGTCAAAAACAGGATAGTGACTGCAGGGAGAGCACGACGTTTCTTTCTAGCTAGGGTGGTGTCAGTGACGTACCAGCCCTGACATTTATATACTATTCACCTGTGTGGTTGTTCGAATGCGAGGCGCCTCAGATATAGGTCTGTGAGGACCGGGAAACGTGTGCTCAGGAATAATTAATCCTCCAAAGTTAAGTGAGGACCGGCCTTGAAGATCC
Source organism: Allium sativum (assembly GCA_030737875.1). NCBI lineage: Eukaryota > Viridiplantae > Streptophyta > Magnoliopsida > Asparagales > Amaryllidaceae > Allium > Allium sativum. Next base: position 177,936,190 of record CM060927.1, read on the forward strand.
AAGGATCAGAGTGAGGTCCTGAGACATTTGCTAGAGTGTCTCGAATCGGAGAGGAGCTTGCCCCTTGCCTCGACTCATGACGGAAATCCAATTTCCAATACGTGATATTGCGGTTTTATTTGTAGAGCCTAGTATGGCGACATGATAGATGGTACCCATGCCGCCTATGATTGATATTTATGATTGAAAATTGTTTTGACACTATACACTTATTATAGTATCAAATGATTTGTTTTAAACGTACCAAGCATGTTTGGCTATTATAAGGGAAAACCCTATCCTCCGGCTTGCGTTGCATTGTGTGATGGGACCTGGGTCTTATAATAGCTTAATTTTTTCCAAAAAGCATTGTGTTGTTTTGTTATATGCACTAGTATTCTTGGGAGGAAACCCGTTCCGTGTTATACGGCGTGGTCCCTTGAATTACTCTCTTTTAAAGTAAAGTTTTAAATAACTGTTTTAGTTCTCACACCAGTCACATGACTGACCTGGAGTTTATTGTTTTAACCTAAACTCTGGGTGCCCCTATTTTCCACACGGGCAGCTAGTAGTTTTGGCTTTGCAGATTTATATCCACAGGGTCCTGATTTACAGCTGGAACGATGCTTGGAAAGCTCTGTATCCATGTATTACTTTCAGTTGTGTTTTGTATTTTTTTCCGCTGCTATGTAATTTATTGTAATCTGATATCTGTCATGTGTATTTTATTCATTTATACTCTGTATATTCTTGTATCTGATGGAATTGTTGTAATAACAATGAAATGTTCTTCTGTTTGCGTTCTGATTCGTCTTGTACTCAATTCTATCCGTGCTTTCCTTACCGGGGAAGTTCGGGTCGTCTCAATATATTTATATTTGATTTTCTGCAGAATACTAGACAGCCAACTCAGGTTTCATTGGACTTGGATTTTAACATTTTACAAAAAATGGGGGCCCACTGGAATTTGGGTTGTTACAATATCTACGTCATGTGACAACCTTATAATGGTAATAATCATAACATCCATCATCGATGTAACGACCCAGATTTTTGGTCGATTAATTTTAAACATTTAATATTGTATTAAATGTTGACTTACTAATATAAATAAATTTTTATAAGGAATTTATCGATAAATAATTGAATACGATTTGATATCGAATCATTGTAATACGAAAAACAAAATATAACTATTTGAAGTCAAAACAAAGTTGAAACAATTCAAATGATCAATATAGATTCTATTTGAATGTCAACGATAATAATAATAATTTATTATCGAAGAATTTATTGTTTTGAATTTAAATTTATATTTTATCGATTTAATTTGATATGTGAAAATTATAAATTTTCAAACGACCTCAAATTTCAACGAAACCAGTTCCGTCAGATCAATAATAGTGTACTAATATCGGATTTCAATTTTTGTACCATTTGGATTATCGTTTGATCGTACGATTAGAAAATGCCTAGAAATAATTAATTCGAATACCATTTTGAATTGTCTATTTAAATTAATATCTCATCTATACGATCAAATTAGGCCTTGGAACCTATTTCAGTGTGTTCAGAATAATGGTATAACCCTAGGAATGTCGGTTGTTTGCGTTCAAATAGGTGTTCGGAACTGCAAAATATTTTGATTATAAATTTATGGATAAGCTTAAAATCAAACCAAAATAAATTCACTTCCTATCAAGCCACCCTATGTCGTACCTCATCCAACCTAAAATTCTACTGCCTTGTATGTATGTTCCTTCCTTCCCTCCAAAGATATCAATGGTTTAATAGTGTGCATACGTTATGTTCCCTCCCGCGTATATAAATACGTGATGAACCCCCCACATTTCTTTCTTCAACAACTAAACTCAAAACCGAAAACTTTAGATAGAAAGAAAAATAAATCGAACGGAAAAAGGGGAAATCCCTCTTTAAATATCAATATATTCAATTGAAATCAAATGAAAACCACATCCGTGAAGCTTCACAAGCTCGTGAGCTTCAGTTTCGTAGTTCTTTTCACGACCGGGTTCGATCGCGATTTTTGGAACGTGGAATTTAAGGCAACTCATGTGATTTAGGGTAATTTGAGTATGGATTTAGACTCGAGGAAGGAAATACCATCTCTAGTTTAATTTGGGTAGCATTCGGCCACCAAAAATTTCGCACCCTATAGCTAAATGTTCGGTTTCAAGGGCGTCGCGATGTGTTGGGTTCACATGATCGAGCGCAGGGTATAGAGGAGGTTACGTTTGACATATAGATGGTGTTTTGGGAATCGAAGGTCATAATTGGCCAGAAATTGGTGGAAGGAAGTTTCGAATATATGGCGGTTTGCCTAAAGCAGGTTGATGTCTTAGTTTGGGGAGATGAAGGATGTGGTGCTGAGTCGTTTGACAATGGTGGCAAAGTATGTGGGTGATCGACAAGGAAGAGGAAGAAACAATAGCGTGGATTATCGTATGAACTAAAATATCATAGTTAGTGAATTAGTTTAATTTAATTTGTGTGAAAATAAAAATGCGATATCTTATTCATTTTAGATCCATTCGAGACACCGTCAATTAGTTGAACTCATATAGACTTAGGCTTTATGGCGGGATTCGTTTTAATTTTTTTGAAGTTGATCGAAATCAAATTGGAATTGATTACAAATAAAAATCAAGGTGAGTAAACTCACTCTCTGGATTGGTTTATAATTTATTGTAAACGAATGTTTATTTAATATAACAATATATGTTGGTTGTTGGTTGTTGGTTGTTTGGATGCACTGATAATTATTTTATCAATTGTGGTTATTATATATATATATATATATATGTTATATTTAGGCTTGGTAGTTGGATATTTCTCGCAGTACTATTAGCAGATGAGACCCTATATAGCCCAACAATATATATAGAGGATGACCTTCTATACTGCGATATCTTGCCTCGAAGCGGAATTGGTATTTTATATATGTTGTCAAACATATGTGGATGCAGGAAAAACATGTTGGAGGGATCCAACTGGATTCCTCAACAATTAAATAGTTGTTCCAAGATATTGTGTTATATGATGTGATAAATAACCTATGATTGATTATTGGGTGTTTTGAATGTTTGAATAACACTGGCCCTAAAATAATTGGTATTTAAATATATTTGAATGAAAGGAAAAGAAATGAAGTTTGAAAAGGGATTTTTTTTTAAAATAGAATTGAATTTTGAATAGACTAGGAAAAATAAACTTGTTTTTATAATAAAAACAAATGGTTGAATTTATAAACGATGTTTATAAATGAAGAGAAATAAATTATTATTGGATAATTTAGGAATAAAATTCGCGTGGGAATGTAAAAAGGGAAACCTAATTTCCCAAAGTAGAAATTTAATGTTAAATGGATTTGAAATTGAGACTTGTTTAAATATAAAACAAGTAGTATAAATTTAAAACGATGTTTATAGTCAAAGATGAAAAATTATTATTAGATAATTTAAATATTTAAATTCAAGTATGAATTTAAAAAGAGAATTTGGAATCTTTTCGAAAAGGAAACGATGAAACTGATTTCGATATTTTGAATGTAAAATATTATTGGATAAATCCATATGGATTTATGATTGGAATTCGATAATGTCGAATTTTATAAAAATATTACTCCTAAAGAGAATATAGGAATTTTATAAGAAAGAAACTAAGATTTAAAAATTAAATATGAAAATAGATTATCTGGTTATACATATATATAAGTTATAATAATAAAATATTCCAAAATAGGAATTGGGTTTCAAATGGATTTTTGAAACGAAGGCTTGTTTTAATATATAAAGCAAGGGAGTTAAAATTATAAATGATATTAATATAGTGAAGTAATTACCATTAGATAATTTTGAAGCCTAAATTCAAATATGAATTTAAAAATGGAATCGTAAATTATTTCAAAAAGAGAACGATAGAAATTATTCCATAATTCGAAATATAAATTGAATTGAAATAATTCCAAGGGACTAGAAATTGTAATCAGATTATATAAAGTTTTATAAAATACTTTACTTCCAAGGAAATTGAAATTTAATATAGAAGTTGAGTTGTAAATGAAATTATAACTGTTATGAATTTTCAATGAAATAATCGAGGGTTTTGGATAATTGGATTTTTTAAGTTAGATTTGAACCCTAGCTTAATCAATATTAAAATATGAAATAATGGAGTTGAAATTTATATAATAAATTTAGTTTAAAAGTTATATTTATATTTAATTAAAACAAGCACGTCATAGTGGAGTAGTTCGTAAATTTACGTTTTTACGTTCAATTGAGTATATAGAACTCAATATAAGTCAGAATTCTTTGAAAAAAGAATCATTTGGACCTGTTGAATAATAGTTTTCTTATGGAAGAGAAAAATTTAGATTTCATTTTATAAATTTTGAGTTATGTCAAAAATCAAATTTCCAGAAAAACAGCGGTATAATCATTAAAAACCCATAACAGTTATTTAATAAAATAAAAGGATATTAGGTGAATAAAATTCGAATTTTCATTAGAAAAATCCAGATTTGAGTAATAAATTAATATGAACTCAAGTGCAGTCAATGAATTTAGTTTTGGAACAAAAAATAGATTGTTTTTGAATGGAGTTAAGTAATTTTAGTTAATGGGGTTTTGGGATCAAACTTAATCTTAGTTAAGTAAATTGAATTTGTGAATTTATATTCGAAATCAGACTAGAAACTCAAGTTGGAAATGAAACTCAACTTGTGAATAAGTGAATTAAAATATATTTGAACATGACATGTTCAAACAAAAAGAGGATTAGGCAAAAGAGTTAATTAAGAAGTGAATTAGCGATTTGAGTAAAACGAATGGATTGAGATTGGGATGGTTAAATAGATGCTTGAACAGGTATGGAATGAAGCTAATAGAAGAAATAAATTGAATACCCAACAAAATAGGTACATATTTAATTTAATATGAGATTTTATGATCCTATTAGGCAAGGCGCTTGTTTTTTGATTTTCTTATTGAATGGAAAGAGCCTAGAAATGCGATTTGTAGTTGTACAAAATAGACACTGGCGAATTTTTCCGAAAATTCAAGGAGATAGAAAAATTTAAGAAAATTTAATAGCTAGAAATTGATTTGTCAATTATATATGAATTTTGATAAGATAATAACTTATATTGGAATTTTATACGTGAAAAGGAAATTTATAAAATTCAAATATTGGGAAGTTGGAAGGAGAAACGTATACACGATTAAAAGTGGATTCTTAAATTGAATTCGAGAGTTGTTTGAGCGATGTTTTGTCGGTATTCGAAGTTGTGAATTTTGTCTATTTCAAAGTTAAGAATGTTGTTCAATTAAGGTCTGAGAGGTAATTATACCCCAACTTGATCGACTTCATTGTTGACTAAGGAATGGTTAAGGTTCAGTAGCGAGGATTAGTTAGAGATATGTTTAGTTAATGAGTGATTAATAGGTTGAGTGTCGCAACGATGTTAACATATGTTTAAACCCATATAAAATGAGATTGGAAACGTTTTCCATATATAATCAGAGATGTTTTCTAAGCATAAAAAATGTAATGGTTTGGTAGATATAGAAAATAAGAATTTGTGAATATATGGAATGTCTTCCAATTGTGATAAAGAGATATTTTTTGGAATATAGAAAATAAATAGTTTTGATACACGGAAATATTTTCTTAGAATCGTGAGGGGCCAAACGAGTTTTGAGAAATATCTAGGAAAAGAAATGGAAATGGAAAAAAGGGAAATTGGGAAATGAAAATTTAATAAGAAATTAATTTAAAGGGCTCAGTGTTGCTTGATGGTTGATCGGTGGAATTTCCGTTTCGAAATAGGGTCGTTGGATGTATCGATGTTTTTCTTTGATAGTTAAATAACAGACTATCAAAGTTTTTTTATATTTCCATTGTCAATATGGCGAGTCCAGGATCAGGTTTATTATTTGGAAACCACTCTATATGGGCTTAAGCATTGCGAATCAAATATGCTGAAGATAATTGAAGATGGAGTAAAGTTCAAGGGCTATTCTTCTAATCCTAGATATAATTTGTCAAATATGGATTTATGGGATGTTGCCTTTGGTTTGTCCGGTCCCAGAATAACTTGTATGGATGAATTTCTGATAGAGTATGCTTAGCAGATCATCGAATTGATCTCTTCAAAATTATTAAGGTTGGGCAGCGGAGTAATTCGTTTCTCTTAGCTTTATGCCTGTGATATTTTTTGCGAAAATCAATTAATAATTTGGTAGGTTGATAATGTGGCATTCAATGTGAATGATGTTATAGTGTTAAAAAGTAAGTATGGCCTCAAGCCTCACAACCGAGAAATAACAAAAATCGGGCAGGCAGCATGGCAATGTGGGTCGCTCCCATTAGGGTGTATTATCACCTGATATAGAGAAAAATCCATTTACTTCTTTATTCTATCGTTGTTGTATGCTTCGGTAACGGTTATCGATCCCAACTGTTGGTGATAAGACATTCGGTACACTCAAGCGAAATGAGTGGTTGTTCATGGGTGGCCTAGGTTACAAGATGTTCTTGTTGAACCCAGTGTATTCTTCTCTAGAGATACAAAATCAAGAGGTGGTTCTATACCTTTTCATAGTTGGAAATCCATTCTTCAATAAGCGCCTTGCGGTTTTGATTGTATACTATGTACGTGGAGCGTGAGATGCAAGTGTTCTGCTAGTTTGCTACTGATTTATTTAGACAATATTATAATATCATAATAGTGTATACACAAAGAATTGTTTGGGTTATCGTAAGGTAAAAACCATCTATGCTTATGTGTGGATCGGTCTTACGATTATCCTTTTTTTAAAAGGTTTTGAAAAGTAAAACTCAGTGGTTGGAGTTTACTCACCCATGGCTGACCTAGAGTTTGTTTTGTTTTACCCTAAACTCTTAGGTGTCCAAATGTGTATGGGCAGTCAAGTAGTTCAGGTGTTTACAAATACCCTTGGAGGAGCTTGGACATGGAGACTTCACCGTTAGTTTTCTAGTGTTATTTTCCGTTGTGTACTATATATGTATTTGGAAACAGGTAATTATAATTGTTTCAATGTTAGCTAGAAATAATAGTTGTACTCTGATGATGGTATGTGTATGCAATTACAGTTCTGTATCTTAAAGTTGTAATATATTATATTTTATTCCGCTATGATGTGAGATTCTATATTGTTATTTTTCTTCTTCTTCTATCCTTTTCTTCTTTACCCATAATGATTTGTATTTCTGTGCAATTTGGGTTGGACGTGTGGTGTATTTAGTAAACTCAAAAGGCATGGAAATTTGTGTCGTTACAATCTATCCTCACATTTACTCCCTTAGTGCACTGCATATATGATACCATTCAGTTCTTCAATACTCAAATCCATACCACTTAACATACTAGAAAACTAGGATGCCTGTCGTATCTGATCTAGGGTATAATCACTTTCCATCGTAAGATCTAGGGGCTTTCGTATCCCAAGTGAATTAGTCGGGGACTATCATATCCCCAAAGGATACCACCATAAGATACCCTCACTTTATAAGTATCTTTTGAAATTAAGCAATCAATGATCCAATTGTATATGGTTTCCACATCAGAGTCTTCCTAAGACTATTTTTCATGGCTCCCATCCAAATACCTTATGGTTTGGAACCACTATAGACTCATTGTATGTCATAGAATATCATATGTTCCATAACCCTCCTCCTATAGTCCCATCATCTTGACTAGATCTGACTTATAATCTCATACTTTGCCTCTCAGAGTATAGCTATTCATTATTGGAGTCGTTCTTCATGAAGTAGAGTTGTCATTGTACCACGCCGTTGAAGAAGAATCACATTGAAATCGATGAACCAACTTCATAGTCAAGCTCCATTTGGTCACCCAAACAACCTCTAGAAGTTGCTTATTCCCATGGCAAATTCCCCTAGGGGTCGCACTTTAAAAAACAAGGAAGCAGTCAGGTATCGATATTGATCCGTACCTTGATACCTTTCCCTTGTTTCCTCATGTCGATCCCCATACTTAGTTTAGGAAGAGGTCAGGGGTCCGTACCAATCACTGCCTCAATGTTTTCATATCTATGTTTCCCAATCTAAAGTAGGCCGATTCGATCCATCAATCTTTATAACTATATGGAATGCACTATATATATCGATTTGAGACCTCCATAATATCTTGTACCGATTTGATCCCTTGACTTGGATTTAAACTCTCTATGTGTTAAACACTATGTTAAATTGATTTACTTTGCAGTAAACTCCCTTTTGTTAACCCGCCTTTTGACAAGGCCATTAAGCTTTGAACTTAAACATCCAGATTGCGCCTGTCTCGAGCGTGGACTTGCTCAAGCTCGACCTAAGCATTGGAATCGACGACACCACTAACGTGCCCACCCACTAAAAAGCATACTGATCAAACCATCAGTTTACCACCATACCGGGGTTTGAGGCTCGCGAATCAACGCTATACACAAAGCCATGCTATATTAAAGCTGCGCTTTGATCATCATCCACCAAACTTTGCTTTTCAACAAAATTCTGGATCACTGCATCTCAGCATGCCACACTATCAATCCATATCGTACCACTGATTTCTGCCAATATATAACCTTTGAGCTCGTATGTCTCAGAGAAGGGCGTTAAGCAAGAGAATAAATTCTCCGCCGCCAAACAGATATATATTTAGCAGAGATCAACGAATACAATATAAATGAATACAATGTCAGACACACTATCCATTTACAAGTCCGTTCTAGGTCTGAACGAAACCGGAGGCACTTTCCTCGCATATCCGTCGATCTCCAAGTACGTCTGGATGACCACCAACTATTTCCCTCCTCTTGGATGTACAGCCCAATCCGGATCGTCAGTAATCACCCAAACGATGTGAAGACTTCCGGTCTTCGACCACCGTCATCATCTTCGACTTATCGTCGAATCGGTTATTCAGAATGGGTATAAACCCAGCCTTTCCGAACAACCCGCGTATATTATAAACAAATGTTACACAAACACAACATGCGCCTCATTCCAATTCAACAGCCACTAACCGTAAATCAGCAAGAGAACAATTTCCCAAATATTAACCCCGAAGGCCGAAACCAACATCAGATCAATACCCAGGAAACCATTCTTCTTAACTAACCTACAGCTAGTGTCTAAATTTTGATTCTTAGGGAAAGGTTCCCACTAATTTTATCAAAGATAAATTCTTTAAAATTTATTCTTTAATCTTCCATTGGATGTCATATCAAACCAAATTATGGTTTTCCAAACTAGTCGAGATTAGCGAACCACACCGAAGTAATTATTTATTTTATTTCCCAATCCCAACCTATTCATCCCATGAAGCAAAACTGGTAATACTCCATATCTAAAACCACAGTGTTATCGGTAAAATTAATTACCATTTCACGTTCAAATCTAATTAAAGATTTAACAATCGCTTTGGAGCAAAACTGGTGATACTCCATTCTCGCTCACTTTCCAAATTTGATAATTTTCATTATCAATTCACATTTCAATCTAATTGCAGATTCATTAAAACTCCTTTTACTGGGTTAAAGAACCAGTGTCCTTTAAAACACAGTTCACGATAAACCCAAATCACATTCTATTTATTATCGGGTTAAAGAACAAGTGTTATTTAAAACACTGTTCACGATAAACCCACAAATCAATTCTAATTCAATTCCAATAAGATACATTAGAAATTCCGATTATTTAAAACCCCTTTTTAAATCCAATTTATTTATTTAAAAATAATTGGATTTTAAATTTAGTTCAAAACTAGTTCATTTCGATAAAAAATCTATTTTTATCTTTTCAAATATGGAGTTTTTCATCCCAATTTTTCCCAAATCATTTCTTATGATTTTACACAAATTATTGATATTTTTAATAATTTTATCAAGGCCCGTACAGTCGATTTCCAACAGCGGCCATCGAACTGCACTTACAGCGACCTTTTCCAAATTTGATTTGGACGTATCTCCAAATCCAACCGTTAGATTTCAAATTTCTAATATTCGTTAGAAAGCTCTTTTCGATACGAACCCAACGGTTCCGGTTTTAGGAGAATCCGACGGTCGGATCTCCCGTAATGTCCGTTCGAAATTAATGGTCGAAATTCATGAACTACCGCGGCGCGGCGCGTTCTATTCAGGCCATTATATTATATATATAATATATATTTCATCGATTTCTACTTAAAACAAATTTTATGAATAGTTTTAAATTCGTTTCTAAAACATTTCAACTTCCATTTCCAATTCAAATCAAAATTGAATTTTTTTCCTTATAAATTCGTTTTAAATTCATTTCAATTTAATTCAAATTTCGATTCAATTCGAATTCATTTCAAATCGATTTTTATTCTATTTCTATTCATTTTCAATTCAATTCGGATTCGTTTTATATTCAATTCAATTCGAATTCGTTATATATTCAATTCTATTCGAATTCGTTATATATTCAATTCAATTCGAATTCGTTATATATTCAATTCAATTCGAATTCGTTTTATATTCAATTCAATTCGAATTCGTTATATATTCAATTCTAAAAACGAATATAATCGATATAAATATCGTTCGCGTCAAAATAGCGCATTTATAATCAACACGGCTTTATATATTTCAATAATTCCGTTATTCTATTCAACAAATGAATATTTATCCTGTTCAATACATGAATCTATATTTTTGTCAACACATGACTAATCTCAACGAATGAGTATTGTCCACGTGTGACTATTTTTGTTACTTAATATATTTTATAAAAATTATGGTATCTATCGTTTGATTTCAAATCAGACTCCAACCGTAAATTAGTAAGAGAACGATTCCCTAAATATTAACCCCGAAGGCCGAAACCAACATCAGATCAATATCCAGGGGACCACTCATCTTATCTATTTTCTAATTAGTTTCTAATTTTATATATGATAAAGATGTAAATTTTATTATTAAAATATTTCGTTCAACACATGACTAATCTCAACGAATGAGTACGGTCAACACATGAACCTTTATTTTATAATGATAAAGATGTAAATTTTATTGTTAAAATATTTCGTTCAACACATGACTAATCTCAACGAATGAGTACGGTCAACACATGAACCTTTATTTTATAATGATAAAGATGTAAATTTTATTGTTAAAATATTTCGTTCAACACATGACTAATCTCAACGAATGAGTACGGTCAACACATGAACCTTTATTTTATAATATTCTTTATTTTCTAAATTGGAATGAGGCCCAATCAATTACCATACAAAGTTAATTATATGGATTCCATACAACAAATGTTTATAATAGCAACGATACATAATCAACCATCATCCAAAGTGCACTACACTGTATAAGCATCAAATATAGATATCTAACGCTTATAACAGCCTGTCAATCAATCGATCGACATACAACTAATTACTGGGATTAGTGTATGCCGTAATTTATCCCAATACCCGTGTGGGGTTTCAAATAAACAAACATAGATTTTATTTGTGCAGTTGGGCGATGTGTAAAATTTATCGTCCTAATCAATGTCCTTCAAATAGGTGTACATAAATAAACCGTCCGGTTTGTAAACGAATATTTATTTATTCACATTCACGTTAAAAATTATATTTTTAACGATAATTAATTTATTTCAACACATGAATATATTTTATTATTTATTTCACATCAACATCACAAACAAATTCACAACACAACAAACAAGCATACAAGCCGTCCATGGTCTGTGGACGACGGGTGTCGGGTGCTACTAAACACCGTCTGCATCCTAGTATATATTATTAACTAGAAAACAAAATTAAAAGGTGAGAAGTTCTCACCGAGGGATCCACTCCGCCATTCTTTATTTCTGAACGAGTTGGATCTCGTTCTGCTTTCGGTCAATTCCATCGCACTCTTATTCACACTGTTCATAATAAAAAATCACCTTTTTTATTTCACTATATATACAATAAAAATCAGATTTTTATTTCGCCACATAATTAAAAATTATATTTTTATATTCTCCGTTATATAAAAATTCTATTTTCAATCCGCTACTTATATAAAAATCGAACTTTTTATTTCATATATATAAAAATCTAATTTTTACTTTACTACACATATAAAAATTATATTTTTATATCTCCACATATATAAAAATTATATTTTTAACCTTTCTATAATATAAAATTTATATTTTCATTATCTCTATAATATAAAAATCCCACCTTTCATTTATATAAAAATCCTACCTTTACCGTGCTAGAAATCAAATCTTTATACCGCTACTTTAATTATAAAAATCTGATTTTTATATCGTTCATATACAAATAAAAATCATATTTTTATAGTGAAGTTAATAAAATAAAATTCACGTCTTTAAAGCGAGGTTATTAAACTAAAAATCTAATCTTTTCTTGTCCAAAGATCTATTCTTTTTATATTTAAAAATCAAATCTTTATTTAATTAAAACTGAAAATAAAAATCCATTCTTTAACATGAATAAAATATAAACTTTCTCTTAACTAAAAATCATATATAAAAATATGAACTTAAATCAAGGACTGATACTAAATAAAACTGATTTTATTAAAGGATGTAAATATCCTTTGTTTCCCGTCGATCTCGCTGGGGGCCGCTGGAGGAGCTGCGGGTTCAAAAGGGGTTGCTGCATCAGAGGGGGGGTCTTCGGCGAGGGCTTCACGGGTTTGGGCTAGGATTTTCTTTTGGGGAGGGTACGGATTCAGAAGGGGACAAGAGAAGGGGGGCGAGGCGGTCTTCTGTGGCACGGCGGTGAGGTCATCAGAGGAGGAGGGGCTCAAGCTAGTGGCGGCGTCGATCCGCGTGGGGCGGGGGGGGGCTGAGCGCTATCGCGGTTTTTTTTTTATTCTCTGCTGAATCGGGTAAGAAGAAAGGAAGGGGGAAGGTGTTGACCAAGGGATAAGGGAAGGGAGGGGTGTTTTAAAAAGTTTATATAATTATATATTTTAATTTTCAAAAAGTAGGATTTTTCATACGAACTCTGAATCAAACTCAACGACTGTCGTTTTTAGCAAATTACCCTCATTCCGAACACAATGAGATATGCCACGTAGGCCAATTCGATCGTTACGATCAGTTTCCGTTCACTTAACATTTAAATCCTTATATTGAATTTTTAACGTACATTTCAATTCATTGGGGTCACATACGAACTCTAAAAATTCCCGAAAAATACTTTCTAGCTTCGTACTGACGATACGGTCCTAACAAAACTAGTTTCATCAAATTCTGAGACTGTTTGAAAAATGACCATTCTCCAGTCGATTAAAATCAACTGAAACTGGTCAAACGTGTTTTCTTTTGCCACGCTCACATATTGATTCGAAAAATTAAGAAATTTGAAACCTAGCAATAACTTTACATCCCGGATCCAACAAAAGTGGTTTCATCGAAATCCGAGGTCGTTTGCAAAATTGCTATTTTCAAGGGCCGATATTCCATAGCGACTATTCAGAATTTTCAACTGGGCCTATCTTTTGATTCCCGCTACGAAATTTCGATTTTCCGGATTCGCTGGAAAGATATTCTCAATTAAATTCAAATATTTTTGGTTTCACTAAAATCCGGTTTAATTTGCACCCGGTACATTCATTTGAATTTTGAAATCGAATTATCGAACTACCGCGCCATTTTCAATTCCTTTTATATATATAAATAAATATTTATATTCTAGCGACGATCTATATAAATATATACGTTCGAATTCCATTCAAAGTAAATTTCTCGTCATTATTATTTAAAATATTTCATTTTAAATATTCAAAATTCGCTAAAATTGCCAAAATAATTTTTTTAAATTGGCTCGGATTTCCGGATTATTACAATCTCCCCCACTTAAAACTTTTCGTCCCCGAAAAGGAACGAAGCCGAAAGTTATTTCATTAATCAACTCAACTTTCGTTATTTTTCACTACGGCTTAAGTTCTTCAACTTTTCAGTTTCTAAGAACTTTTCAAATTTTTCAAAAATTTGGCTAACACCCTAAATTTTCGAAAAATTTCGCCATAACCTCCCCTGCACCGGGAGCACCGGGAAAATCCCGAAATTACCATATATGCCTTCTGATCTCAAAAAGAAAAAGAAAAGCCAAGCGGCTAGCCAATCGGCTCATAAAATCATCATCACCCAAACAAAACAGTAAATTATGTTAAACATGTACCTATTTGTCGGGCAAACAATTTTATTCTTCTGCTCTAGCCTCCTTGCTATGACCTGTTCAATGTAAGTACATGTATATGCAAGCAAATGCGACTAATTTTCAATACAATTCACCATTTGGTTCAAATTGGCTATTTGGTTCAAATTTAATTAATCAAGCCATAATCAAACAACACAACCATCATTCAATTAGTTGATTATCATTTCAAATGCATAACTTTGATATATAGTCAAAAATCACATTTTGGTGCCAAATCACAACAATAAACCCTATCTAATTTTGGTTCTCACACCAGTCAATTGGAAATATATAGACATCCCACCTTCGTCACTCGAACATAAATACTGATGATGCGATCGCTATCATCAGAATTATCCTCGAACGACTATAGTGTGATTCTATATCTATCCAGTATATTAAAACTTCAAATACACGCGGATCAGACATATACCAAAATCTCTATATACCTGATAGTCCAAATCAATATAAAATAAATAATCAAATACGAATAATTGATTTAAATTTTCAAAACAAAATTTGTTTTCACTTTCAAAAATATATTTTTCGCACTCGTTCTAGGATACTACTGATCCCATCTCTAACGAGTCATTCCCGTTGGATATTACTAATCCAATTTCTAATGAATTCTTTCATATGGTTCTAATGTGTCTTGTTCTCTGAGCTTTGTAAACCAAAGCTCTGATACCAACTGTGAAAACCCGTAACTTCCACGTGAAGGAAAGCGCGGATAGTTCGAGAACAAGCCACAACAGAACGCAGACGGAAGAACATTTCATTTTATATTGCAACAATTCCATCAGAATACAAGAATATACAGAGTATAAATAAATATTACACAGAAATATCAGAGATTTAAATTACATTTAAATACATTGCAGTGGAAATAATACAAAACACAACTGAAGGAGATATACGGATACAAAGCTTTCCGGATATCATTCCAGCTGTAAACCAGGATCCTGTGAATATAAATCTGCAAAACCAAAACTACTAGCTGCCCGTGTCGAAAATAAGGGCACCCATAGTTTAGGTTAAAACAATAAACTCCAGGTCAGTCATGTGACTGGTGTGAGAACTAAAACAGTTATTAATCTTTATTTTAAAGTTCGGTAAATCAAGGGACCACGCCGTATAACACGGAACGGGTTTCCTCCCAAGAATACCAATGCATAAAACAAACAGCGCAATGCTAAGTAAAGAAAAATGAGGCTATTATAAGACCCAGGTCCCATCACACAATGCAACGCAAGCCGGAGGATAGGGTTTTTACCTTATAATAGCCAAGAATGCTTGATACGTTTAAAACAAATCATTTGATACTATTATAAGTACATAGTGTCAAACCAATTTCAATCATAAATATCAATCATAGACGGCATAAGTGCCCCATCCCACTATGTCGCCATACTAGGCTCTACAAATAAAACCGAAATACACGTATTGGAAAGTTGGATTTCCATCATGGTGGCTCCTGATTCGAAAGATCGATCGCGTAGTGCAATTCCCCATGACTTACGTCCCAGCAAGAGAAAACACCGTCTGCACATCCGCACTTTTGGGACCAGAGTATCACCGCGGCTTACGTCCCGGCGAGAGAAAACACCGCTTACTCTATCCCTGAGCACTAAGCTCATCTCGGTCGACCGAATCCACGACACCACTAAGGTGCCCATCCACTAAAAAGCATACTGATCAAACCATCAGTTTACCACCATACCAGGGTGTGAGGCTCTGTATTAAAGCTGCGCTTTAATCATCATCCACCAAACTTTGCTTTTCAACAAAAGTCTGGATCACTGCATCTCAGCATGCCACACTATCAACCTCTAAGCTCTTATGTCTCAGAGAAGGGCATTAAGCAAGAGAATAAATTCTCCACCGCCAAACAGATATATATTTAGCAGAGATCAACGAATACAATATAAAGGAATACAATGTCAGACACACTATCCATTTACAAGTCCGTTCTAGGTCTGAACGAAACCAGAGGCACTTTCCTCGCATATCCGTCGATCTCCAAGTACGTCTGGACGACCACCAACTATTTCCCTCCTCTTGGGTGTACAGCCCAATCCGGATCGTCAGTAATCACCCAAACGATGTGAAGACTTCTGGTCTTCGACCACCGTCATCATCTTCGACTTATCGTCGAATCGGTTATTCAGAATGGGTATAAACCCGGCCTTTCCGAACAACCCGCGTATATTATAAACAAATGTTACACAAACACAACATACGCCTCATTCCAATTCAGCAGCCACTAACCGTAAATCAGCAAGAGAACAATTTCCCAAATATTAACCCCGAAGGCCGAAACCAACATCAGATCAATACCCAGGAAACCATTCTTCTTAACTAACCTACACCTAGTGTCTAAATTTCGATTCTTAGGGAAAGGTTCCCATTAATTTTATCAAAGATAAATTCTCTAAAATTTATTCTTTAATCTTCCATTAGATGTCATATCAAACCAAATTATGGTTTTCCAAACTAGTCGAGATTAGCGAACCACACCGAAGTAATTATTTATTTTATTTCCCAATCCCAACCTATTCATCCCATGAAGCAAAACTGGTAATACTCCATATCTAAAACCACAGTGTTATCGATAAAATTAATTACCATTTCACGTTCAAATCTAATTAAAGATTTAACTATCGCTTTGGATCAAAACTGGTGATACTCCATTCTCGCTCACTTTCCAAATTTGATAATTTTCATTATCAATTCACATTTCAATCTAATTGCAGATTCATTAAAACTCCTTTTACTGTGTTAAAGAACTAGTGTCCTTTAAAACACAGTTCACGATAAACCCAAATCACATTCTATTTATTATCGGGTTAAAGAACAAGTGTTATTTAAAACACTGTTCACGATAAACCCACAAATCAATTCTAATTCAATTCCAATAAGATATATTAGAAATTCCGATTATTTAAAACCCCTTTTTAAATCCAATTTATTTATTTAAAAATAATTGGGTTTTAAATTTAGTTCAAAACTAGTTCATTTCGATAAAAAATCTATTTTTATCTTTTCAAATATGGAGTTTTTCATCCCAATTTTTCCCAAATCATTTCTTATGATTTTACACAAAGTATTGATATTTTTAATAATTTTATCAAGGCCCGTACAGTCGATTTCCAACAGCGACCTTTTCCAAATTTGATTTGGACATATCTCCATATCCAACCGTTAGATTTCAAATTTCTAATATTCGTTAGAAAGCTCTTTTCGATACGAACCCAACGGTTCCGGTTTTAGGAGAATCCGACGGTCGGATCTCCCGTAATGTCCGTTCGAAATTAATGGTCGAAATTCACGAACTACCACAGCGCGGCGCGTTCTATTCAGGCCATTATATTATATATATAATATATATTTCGTCGATTTCTATTTAAAACAAATTTTATGAATAGTTTTAAATTCGTTTCAAAAACATTTCAACTTCCATTTCCAATTCAAATCAAAATTGAATTTTTCCTTATAAATTCGTTTTAAATTCATTTCAATTTAGTTCAAATTTTGATTCAATTCGAATTCTTTTCAAATCGATTTTTATTATATTTCTATTCGTTTTCAATTCAATTCGAATTCGTTTTATATTCAATTCAATTCGAATTCGTTATATATTCAATTCAATTCGAATTCGTTATATATTCAATTCAATTCGAATTCGTTATATATTCAATTCAATTCGAATTCGTTTTATATTCAATTCAATTCGAATTCGTTATATATTCAATTCTAAAAACGAATATAATCGATATAAATATCGTTCGCGTCAAAATAGCGCATCTATAATCAACACGGCTTTATATATTTCAATAATTCCGTTATTCTATTCAACAAATAAATATTTATCCTATTCAATACATGAATCTATATTTTTGTCAACACATGACTAATCTCAACGAATGAGTATTGTCCACGTGTGACTATTTTTGTTACTTAATATATTTTATAAAAAATATGGTATCTATCGTTTGACTTCAAATCAGACTCCAACCGTAAATTAGTAACAGAACGATTCCCTAAATATTAACCCCGAAGGCCGAAACCAACATCTGATCAATATCCAGGAGACCACTCATCTTATCTATTTTCCAATTAGTTTCTAATTTTATATATGATAAAGATGTAAATTTTATTGTTAAAATATTTCGTTCAACACATGACTAATCTCAACGAATGAGTACGGTCAACACATGAACCTTTATTTTATAATGATAAAGATGTAAATTTTATTGTTAAAATATTTTGTTCAACACATGACTAATCTCAACGAATGAGTACGGTCAACACATGAACCTTTATTTTATAATGATAAAGATGTAAATTTTATTGTTAAAATATTTCGTTCAACACATGTCTAATCTCAACGAATGAGTACGGTCAACACATGAACCTTTATTTTATAATATTCTTTATTTTCTAAATTGGAATGAGGCCCAATCAATTACCATACAAAGTTAATTATATGGATTCCATACAACAAATGTATATAATAGCAATGATACATAATCAACCATCATCCAAAGTGCACTACACTGTATAAGCATCAAATATAGATATCTAACGCTTATAACAGCCTGTCAATCAATCGATCGACATACAACTAATTACTGGGATTAGTGTATGCCGTAATTTATCCCAATACCCATGTGGGGTTTCAAATCAACAAACATAGATTTTATTTGTGCAGTTGGGCGATGTGTAAAATTTATCGTCCCAATCAATGTCCTTCAAATCGGTGTACATAAACAAACCGTTCGGTTTGTAAACGAATATTTATTTATTCACATTCACGTTAAAAATTATATTTTTAACGATAATTAATTTATTTCAACACATGAATATATTTTATTATTTATTTCACATCAACATCACAAACAAATTCACAACACAACAAACAAGCATACAAGCCGTCCATGGTCTGTGGACGACGGGTGTCGGGTGCTACTAAACACCGTTTGCATCCTAGTATATATTATTAACTAGAAAACAAAATTAAAAGGTGAGAAGTTCTCACCGAGGGATCCACTCCGCCATTCTTTATTTCTGAACGGGTTGGATCTCGTTCTGCTTTTGGTCAATTCCATCGCACTCTTATTCACACTGTTCATAATAAAAAATCACCTTTTTTATTTCACTATATATACAATAAAAATCAGATTTTTATTTCGCCACATAATTAAAAATTATATTTTTATATTCTCTGTTATATAAAAATTCTATTTTCAATCCGCTACTTATATAAAAATCGAACTTTTTATTTCATATATATAAAAATCTAATTTTTACTTTACTACACATATAAAAATTATATTTTTATGTCTCCACATATATAAAAATTATATTTTTAACCTTTCTATAATATAAAAATTATATTTTCATTATCTCTATAATATAAAAATCCCACCTTTCATTTATATAAAAATCCTACCTTTACCGTGCTAGAAATCAAATCTTTATACCGCTACTTTAATTATAAAAATCTAATTTTTATATCGTTCATATACAAATAAAAATCATATTTTTATAGTGAAGTTAATAAAATAAAATTCACGTCTTTAAAGCGAGGTTATTATACTAAAAATCTAATCTTTTCTTGTCCAAAGATCTATTCTTTTTATATTTAAAAATCAAATCTTTATTTAATTAAAACTGAAAATAAAAATCCATTCTTTAACATGAATAAAATATAAACTTTCTCTTAACTAAAAATCATATATAAAAATCTGAACTTAAATCAAGGACTGATACTAAATAAAACTGATTTTATTAAAGGATGTAAATCACCTTTGTTTCCCGTCGATCTCGTTGGGGGCCGCTGGAGGAGCTGCGGGTTCAAAAGGAGCTGCTGCATCAGAGGGGGGGGGTCTTCGGCGAGGGCTTCACGGGTTTGGGCTAGGGTTTTCATTTGGGGAGGGTACGGATTCAGAAGGGGACAAGAGAAGGGGGGCGAGGCGGTCTTCTGTGGCATGACGGTGAGGTCATCTGAGGAGGAGGGGCTCCGGCTAGTGGCGGCGTCGATCCGCGTGGGGAGGGGGGGCTGAGTGCTATCGCGGTTTTTTTTTTCTCTGTTGAATCGGGTACGAAGAAAGGAAGGGGGGAAGGTGTTGACCAAGGGGTAAGGGAAGGGAGGGTTGTTTTAAAAAGTTTATATAATTATATATTTTAATTTTCAAAAAGTAGGATTTTTCATACGAACTCTGAATCAAACTCAACGATTGTCGTCTGTAGCAAATTACCCCCATTCCGAGCACAATGGGATATGCCACGTAGGCCAATTCAATCGTTATGATCAGTTTCCGTTCACTTAACATTTAAATCCTTATATTGAATTTTAAACGTACATTTCAATTTACTGGGGTCACATACGAACTCTAAAAATTCCCGAAAAATACTTTCTAGCTTCGTATTGACGATACGGTCCTAACAAAACTAGTTTCGTCAAATTCTGAGACTGTTTGAAAAATGACCATTCTCCAGTCGATTAAAATCAACTGAAACTGGTCAAACGTGTTTTCTTTTGCCACACTCACATATTGATTCGAAAAATTAAGAAATTTGAAACCTAGCAATAACTTTACATCCCGGATCCAACAAAAGTGGTTTCGTCGAAATCCGAGGTCGTTTGCAAAATTGCTATTTTCAAGGGCAGAAATTCCATAGCGACTATTCAGAATTTTCAACTGGGCCTATCTTTTGATTCCCGCTATGAAATTTCGATTTTCCGGATTCGCTGGAAAGATATTCTCAATTAAATTCAAATATTTTTGGTTTCACTAAAATTCGGTTTAATTTTCACCCGGTACATTCATTTGAATTTTGAAATCGAATTATCGAACTACCGCGCCATTTTCAATTCCTTTTATATATATAAATAAATATTTATATTCTAGCGACGATCTATATAAATATATACGTTCGAATTCCATTCAAAGTAAATTTCTCGTCATTATTATTTAAAATAATTCATTTTAAATATTCAAAATTCGCTAAAATTGCCAAAATAAAAATTTTAAATTGGCTCGGATTTTCCGAGTTATTACAACCATCCTTTTCGTCTTTACAGATTTGCATGCAAATCTAAGCAATTCTAAAATTGGAGATTTTTGACAAAAATCCTAATTCAATCCTAAACTTAAGTCATCACTCGTTTGGTATTTCCACACATCCAATCAATAAGAAATCATGCATATAATCATACATAAAAGAATAAAACATCCCATCAATATACTTCCATACGCTTAGAAAATTTTGATTTAAAAGTACGAATTCAGGAATTATGTGGAAATGTACTTATGTTATTTCAAGAATAGAACATTCCTAAAAAGTTTGTACGTTAAAGTATAAAATAGATTTTGGACTTAAAACATCGTAATCAGTAGATGGGAACTTTACTCACACACATTTTACCTACAAGTTCCAAATTTAAGAAATCATTCCAAATTCGGGATGGAATTATATACAAAATGGATTCCTTCCTTCACAATTGTCTCATTTTAATGGTCAAATTTTTATGATTTTCGGATGGAGGTGCATAAAGAAAATATTTTTAATGGAGGTTAGGAAGGTTTTAGGAAGAAGAGAAACGAGGTTATCGTAACATACTTGGCGGAAAGAAAACCATCATCCAGATCCAATGAAAGTGGTTTTTGGTTCAAACTTCACTTCAGTCGTAAGTTATGGACAAAATAAGATTTCATCATAGCAAAATATTCACTGAAAAATTTGACAAAATTCTATATATGCGAAATATCTCTAGTAGTCATTCCCTAGAATTATAGAATCATATGACCAAATATGAAAATAATATTTCTTAATTACGCTATAAAAATGCATAAAACAATGGGTCATACATAAAAGAAAAGATACTTGGATCCAGCTTAATAAATTCAACTAGATCTGAAAGTTTGCATCCTTCGAATAACTTTCTAACTTGAATCTCCTTCTGAATATTATGTTATGTTCTCCTCTAGCTTAAATTTAAACAACCTAAATCTAAATTTCTATTTTTAGAAGTTTTGGAGCAGAAAGAAAAATGGTAGAGTTCTGTAACGTATACCAATTATTATTGTAATATATATTATTTATAATCAATTCTTAATTAATTCACAACTGATTATTTTTCTCGTTATAAGAATACATTACATATTATATTAATATTTTTCAATTTGATTTCAAACATATATGTATACATATATACAAATAAATTATTTTAGTTAATTCATTTTCAATACTTAACCATTCCCCTAATAAACTTCCCTTATTATCAAATTCTGCTAATTATGAAAATATCCTTTTTTTTATATAATTTTGAATGTTAACCATCGATTAAGATTCGTTATTCATTAATTGAATATGTTACACATTAATTATTCCTATTAATTAATTTTTTAACTGTTTTAACGTTCTCTTCATTATTATTTTTCCATTATGCATTTATCATTATTTATTTACAATCTGAATTTCAAATGTATACAGTTGATTAATATTATTTAGTATACATACATGCGCATGCATACATATATAATATTTTTGACGCTAAAACTTCAAACGGTCGTATTTTTTTCCATATGAACTTCGATCGAAAAACATTATATATAGAAGTTAATCAGAAAATTTCCACAAGCAGAATGATATATTCATGGCCACTCTAACATTTACAAAATGTCTATTTTTTCATTTTCAAATATTATTAATTACATTTATATTAATTAATTATTTCAAAAACACGAGGTGTTACATTTAGACAAAAGAAAATCATGACCAATAATGCTTTTTAAGTTGGTAGGAGACCATTCAATGGTCATTTAATACTCAACCCGAAGCATGCTTTGGGAAGCAAGTTATAACCACCGTTGTAAGGTCATTACACCTCAGATTTAGGTAAATGAACATCTTAATTATCGAGGTAGAGAGGTCAGAGAGATGATTGATTGGCTTAAAAATCAAGTATAGGAAAGATTATGAAGCAGCGATCAAGTGAATACGCTCAAATAACATTATGGAATTGGCTATGTATGAATTAGCATTTCCACTAGGCAAGAGATCAATACCTATCTCTTTCTCTGTGCAATGGATCAGACCATTGTGGAAATGGACAACTTAAATCGGAAGTTCAAATCAACCGCAATCTATATCTTAAAATTTCAGTTGAGTAGTATTGAAAACAACTATGGAGACAAAAATCTAGCATCGAGGAGGATCCCGAGGAGGGGTTCCCTCCTGAACTCCCATATTAGGCGATCGGTGTCAATCCCCTTATAGGAATCAGTTTTGGTCCCCAGAGTGGGCCAAATTAGGCTCGCTTTTCTAAGGGTGTTCGAATTAGTCTGGAGGTTTTGTTATAGGATTTTTACTTGAATCTCTTCCCATCTTCTTTAATAAATATCAGATCCCCTTGGAAAATGATCTTTCAGGTTCTCAAGGCTATGCTCTAGCATTTTTAATGCTTGAATTCAAATCATTATATACATAATCAATATTATATATAAAAGATAAATTTTTGGAATGGACATAGGCTGGAGTACGCTAAACCACTAAATTCTTTGTGCTTAATTTCTTGCTATTTTCATTTTACTTTATTTATATTTTATGCTCTAATGCATTCTAATTGGAGTTAATGTCACTTTTGGGCATAAACATTTTGGAATCAGAGCAAGGCTATTGGATTATTGGTGCTTTCATATTGTTTGAGTTTTGATATCATTTTGGATGTCAACACACACACTTACACATATATATATAATTCAAAAACAATGTAAATATATATAATGAGGACCGCAAGTTCCTACTTAAATAATAGTGGATTAGAAAGAGCGAGAAACAATTGGTATAAATAAAAACCTACGGTGTAAATAAGGGCTATTTAGGGTATGGTATTATTTTGAATGTTCCTCATATAATATTGTCTTTCTATAATTTCTAGAAATAGCAAAGAAGAGAAAATGGCAGAAAACTGCTACCCTGTTCATAAAATATAAAAAGAAAATGATGGACTAAACCTGTAGACGTTCCAATAAATTCTCTTTACTAGAATAATATCTTTTAAATGGAGGCTTTAGGCTGTTGTTTAACCATAGTTGCAACAACATTAACCAGTCAACCACTCCCTATAAGCAATCAACCACTAAATGTCAATCACCCAAGGAATGTGTTGATCAGTATGGCCCATATTTTCTATTTTTTATTTACTTTTAAATTATTTTTATTTAGAAAATTTCAAACATGTATAACTAGTTCATTTAAGCTCCTATCATAAAACTTAAAAAAGAAATTTTTTGAAAATTTATCACAAAGTTTCATAGCCAAATTTTGATGTTTTCTTAAAATTCTTTTTTTGACCTTTATTAATTATTTATTAATTCTTCTTACCTAATTACTATTTATATGGCGGGGTGTTATAAAATATAACAAAGTAAGAAGAGAATATACAATATTTTCAAGTTTTTCAGCATCACTTGCCTACATTCACTTTGATGTTTTATTGCTTTCGTTTTCACTAGATTTCAAAGTTCAACCTCGAGGCACAAAATGGTGGAGTTTCCCCTAATCATTAAAAAGAAAAAAAGAATCCCCCCTCTTCCTTTAGAGATAATAACCTGGTTATGTATGAATTGTTTTTTTTTGGCCTTTAGACTCATCAGATCTTGTTTAGAAATAGTTAATCAACAAGATTCGCTATATCATAAAACAGATAAGGCCTAATTTAGATCAAATTTTAAGGCTTAATGGATCAATACCAGTCCATAACCTTGGTCCAAAAACTTATGTCTTGCACAACCTACTTTAGTTTATATACTCCTGAACTTGACGGGCAAAAAAGCTTTTTTGATTAATTAGTACTAATCAATCATTAAGGCCTAAAACTTATAGTTTTTTTAGCTTAACTCAGGGATCCATTATACTTGACATGGGTAATATGTTAATTTTGATAGATTGATACCAATCCATTAAATGATCGTTATCGAATTAAAGATTTATCTAAATTTTTCATTTTTACCTTTACTCTTTGTAGTTGATCGCCTTCAAGTCTAAAGTCCATTCCTCAATCATTTCATATCCTATTTCCATTAACATGCCACTGTTGTAACATAAATCTTTAGCAGTGATAATACTAATATATGTATATTAAATGAAAAGCGACTATGAATGTAATGGCCCAGATTTTTAATCGTTTAAATTAATATTTAAAATTTATTTTTAATGTTGATTTGGATTTTTAAATGGTTTGAATTTAATAATTTTGAATATTATATTAGTTTAATTAATAAAATAATAATTTAATTTTAGAATAGTCAAAATTTGGCTGAATTTGCAATATTATATAATTTGGAAATATAAGAGGATTTATTTAAGTTTATATTTAATTTTATTAACGATTTCGATTATAAACGACATTTGAATGCTTAACTTATAATTTTAATTACAAAACAAGCTGCAGTGGCATGGTAGTTCGTAATATTATGTTTTGAACTTTAAATGGTTGTACGGAATCCAATTTAAGTCGGATTTCTTCGAAACAAGAAAAGTTCGAATCTTTGGATAATAATTTTCTAATGAAGCAGAAAAATCAAGTTTTCATATTGTTGATTATGTTTTATGCCTGAATCAAATTTTCAAATAGTCGTTAAGGAATTCATTTATATAATATAACGATTCATTATATAAAAATAAAGGATTTTTAATTTACTGAATAATGTTTTGGCTCAGGATTCAACCCAAAATATATTATTTTGAAAATATGTGAAATTCTGCTTGGGTATGTCCAATTATAATATCATTATATTGAGTTATTTTAAAGTTGGTTTATTTTAATTTAAAATGGACCCTTGAAAAGGGACTTTGTTCAAACGAACTCCATTTTCAACGAACCAATTTTTTTTGAGACCGTAACAGCTAATTATTGCCAAATTTAAGTTTCGCGCCAAACGGAGTTATTCTATGAGCGTGGAAAAATTAAATGTAAATAAATCAACCATTTTGACTCAAACGAGCGCCGCTTTTACAAATGGACTCGGAATTTGACGAAGCAAGGTTGATTAAGATCGTAACGTCAAATTATACAATGCCCATTTTCGTCATGAACGGAGTTTGTATGTGACCACAGAAATTAATAAACAATGTTCTGAAATAGCGATAGGTATGATAAAATATCGTCGGTCATTTCACTAAAATATCTTTAGTCGCTCCATTAATCATATCAAATAAAATATAAAATAAAATATTAAAAAAATCTCTGATGCTACCGTCCTATTCTGAATTTAGCCGTCCTACACCAAAAAAATTCACATGCCTACTGACATTTTCTTCTGCTTGGTTCTTTCTTCACCTATATAACTGAAACCAGTTTGTTCTTTTTCCCAGCTATTAAACCATCTGCACTCTTATTTTTT
This sequence comes from Allium sativum, assembly GCA_030737875.1. Lineage (NCBI taxonomy): Eukaryota > Viridiplantae > Streptophyta > Magnoliopsida > Asparagales > Amaryllidaceae > Allium > Allium sativum. The sequence goes on from CM060927.1 coordinate 177,962,827, forward strand.
TGAACAAATATATATATATATATATATATATATATATTGACCTCATCTTCTTCTCGCGTATCATCTGCCCCATTCTTTTCTCTTCTTCCAACAATGAACGAAACCATTCAAGTATATAACAGAAAAATAAAAAGGAACTGGTACACTAATTCGTGAATGCAAATATGAGTTCAAAGGTGTAAAATTCACGAGCTCGAACGTAGCATGTTTCTAGTTGGTCTCCGATGACTAGGTCGAGCTGTTTTGGCAAAGGAAGGAAGTTCAGTTTAGGAATTCGAGGTATAATATGGAGGAGTATTATCACAGGCATAGGAATAGTTGAAGCAGGGCTGCATTTTTTTAAGGACGAATTCAAAGTCATGGGGTGGCATACGGGAGTCGGAGGCGTTGATGTCAGGTCGGTGTCCAGTGGTGCAGCCATGTGGTTGGCCAGGTGGGGTCAGCCGTCAGTTATGGAAGTGGCTGACGGTTGGAGTTGGACGTTTGAGGTAGAAATGGATGAACGACCGTGAAGGCGGTGGAGGAAGTGCCTAGGGTGCATGTCATTGAGGTGGAAATATTTACATACAGCAAAGAGAAAATAAGAAGCAGGTTTTCTTGTGTGTAGGAAAGAAGAGAAGTGCGTGGAGGTTGGCCAGGCGTGTATGGTGGCAGGGCGGTGGCTATTGGGGTATCGGGTTTCATTTGAAGTAGCTGGGTAGGATGGAGCATCGGGGCACAATTACGTGCTGGGGAAAATGACTAAGGAAGAAACAGTAAGAAGTGGAAGAATAAATGACAAGGCAGGCTAACAGCTATGGGGCTTAGGCCTTATTTATTAAAAAAAAAAGAAGGAAAGGGAGGCTATGAAGAAACAATGGGAAATCGGGTTTGAGAAAAAAGTGGAGGCATCGTGTTTTCTAATAAATAGAAGGTGATTCTCTGAGTTATTAATTAACGTTAATTAAGGATTATAATTAATTAATGACTATAGTTAAGATAATTATTAATTCGATCCAAAATTTTAATATTGTAAGTCATAAATTTTTTGCGTTCGTGAACAGAATTGGATGAAACGAGTGCCGATGGGTTCGTAATCATAATGCCATCGTACAAGCTTGAGTGGATTGATTCAGAGGCTATTGGAATTTTATGTAGTTTCGAACATCAGTTTGAAACTATATAAACAACGCATCATTATCGAAAACAAAAATGGTGAGTCAATTCTCACACTTCTGGAATGTTGTGATGTGTTAAATTCATATTATTAATATTTAACATTAGTAAGTATAAATTGGTTGAATTGATGTTATGGATGATTTTTATTTGATTGTTTGTCTGCATTTACAAATTGGTCATTCAGATGCATTAGATTATAATTCTCATTTCATATGCTATTATTAAACAATATTATGAGCTGTTGTGCAGGGAAGAACAGGTTAGAGGAATCCATCTGGATTCCTCAAATAAATTGTATATTATTTATTCTAATTTATATTATATCCTGTTTAGATATCGATGATTGAATTAATGTTGGTTATTGAATCAAATCATTGGGTTTTAATCAATAGTCAGCATTGATTAAGTAATTGGCAGCAAATGGTCTAAAATCCATCGTTTTAAGATACTAATTCGCCGTAAGGTGAATTAACGCATTTTAAGTTATAAAAATTAATTTTTATAACTGAATCGAAGTTTTAATTTTATTTTAAATAGAAAGCCTTAAAAAATGATATTTATGACTTGTTTTATACAGAAATGTTAAAACGATTATATAGTAACAACTTATGTTTAAATACATAAGGAAGTCATGTATTAATTAGAAAGTTAATAAACCGGGATGCTTGTTCCAAAGGAAACAATTAAGTGAGATTATATTATTTATATGTAGTTTTAACTTAATGATTGTTTTAAAAGATAAATAAACTTTCTGTTTGATTATATTAAGGTAATTATGGGATACTTTATTACTTATTAAACTAATTATTTTACTAATAACTTAATAAGGAGACTAACTAACATGTTGTTAGTTAATGATGAAGTAATATACTCTTACTTCAGCATATGATTAAGTTAATTATTATTTTAATAATTTCTGCAATTACTTCTTAAATAGAATTCATTTAAGATAGAAATTGAATATGTAACAAGATTTTATCAAATTTGAAAGAAGCTTATGGAAATGGATTTTATAATCCGAATTTCATAAACGAGTTATAAAAGAAATTTGGGTTTAAAATAAAGATTCTATTCGAGTTGGAATAAAAGAGATGATTTAAAAAACATGCAAATGGAAGTACTTATCGATTAGAGTAAAGAAGTTATATAAAGGTTTGGGTTATAAAATTCAACTAATAGTTTTAATGATGCTAAAGAGTTTTGGATAAAGTATTAGTAAATGGATTTGAGTTATGAATATAATAGTATGTAGAAGTTTTGAAGCAATGGGTTAAAATTTTGGTAATGATTTACCTAATAAATATATTAAGTAAAATGGTTATAGTCGATCAAGATTTTCAAAAGTAAGTATATGATCTATAAAACCATGTTTTAAGTAGAAATAAGGTCTGACTGATATTAGGGTTTTGAGTTACGAACCTTTATCTATTATAAGATAAGAAGGTTGTCGATTAAGGTCTGAGTGGAAAATAAAATACCCCAACTTGAACGACTTCACTATTATTGAGGAATGATATTAGTTTGTAACAGTAAAGGAGGTTGAAACGAGTTATTATTTTCGTAAAGCATTTGCAAATTCATTTGCAAGGTTTGAAATGAAATTTAATATAATGAGTTTTAAATTAAACAATGTGTAAATAAACATTGTTTAGCCCAAGTTGAAATATAAAATTGTTATTTATATTACTAGTTTATTTATATAGCACTGTTTTCTAGAAATGGAAATAATACGAGCTGATGTATACTTATTTAATATAATAAGTAATTAGAAATGGAAGGATTATATTAATTTGGAAACGGAAATAAATATTTAGAATTTAAGTAGATTTCGATAAAGTCTTCAAGTGGAAGTGAAGTAAAAGCAATCGAGTTTTAATAAGAAAGCATCTGTCGTCTAACTAGATTTTTTTGCCGCATAAAATTGATAATTGGATTATATTAGTGGGTTAAGGATATATTGATATACCGAGATTTCCAAAGTTAAGCAAATAAATGGTTTATTAAAATATAGCAATTAGAATTAAAGGAGAATAAAGCAGAGTGTGAACAAAAGAGAGGTATTGTTTCCAAATGACGAAATAAAGGAAGAATTGTCAAGATACGTAAATAGGATGGACCTTAAATCCATGAAATGATTTTTCAATGATTCGATAAATAGTTTTAATAAATGATTTTTAAATAATGAGGGCCTGAGCTGCCGAGGTACTTGACAATACTGTCGTAAGTTAATAGCTAAAAACCCAACTATCAACGAATATCTTATTGGACCTTTTGACGTGTTGTTTCGAAGAGACCGGGATGGGAACAAAACCCAAAGCCACTTCGAATCAACGTTGCACTCGAATCTAACTTGTATGAAATAAAGATTGAGCAATTAAAGACTGTAGGTCTTCATAAAACGGAAGAACTACTTATAATATTCGGTTTGCAGCCAAAGATATATTGTGGTTCTATCGTGGTTGAAATCTACTGATTGCAAGGACTACTCGCTACTGATCTATAGGGTGATTCTTAGGATGCGGTAGGAGGGTGCCTTCGATTCATCCTGTTCCTAGATGACTTGTATGGACGAATGTCTGACAGAGTATTTTCTGAAAACTCACGTACTTTGATATTCACAAATATATCAAGTTTGATGGCGGAGAAATTCTCTTTCTTAACACTCGGAGTATATTTGGGGACGTCAATTAGTGATTAGACGGATCTGGCAATGTGGCATTCAAAGTGAATATGGTGTGATGTTCAAAAAGGTAAATGTGACCTCAAGCCTCATCAACCGGGAAATGGCAAAAATCGGGTAGGTCGCATGACTAGTTGGGTCGCCCCCAATCAGGGTGTATTATCACAATCTAGTGATTCCATTTCATTCTTAAATCTTTCGATGTTGTCCCACGAGAACGGTTGTTGATCTCAACCGTTGGTGATAACACATTCGGCCCAATCAAGCTAAATGAGTGACCAGTCTTTTGTTTAGCCTGGGTTCCAAGATGTTATTGTTGAACCCCCAGTATATCCCCCTCTAGAGCACACACATCAGGAAGGTTGTCCCATTCCTTGCCATGGATGGAATCCAATATCCAATCTGCACCATGTGGTTTTTGATTATGTACTATGTATGTAGAGCGTGAGATGCAAGCGTTCTACTAGATGGTTATTTGTTTGTGATTTGATACACTATTATAATATCACTGTATTTTGAAATATCAAATATGTTTTGGGTTATAGTAAGATAAAAACCGTCTGTGTTTATGTGTGGGCTGGTCTTACTATTGTCCTTTTCATTCAAAGGATTTGTTTTTTTAAAGTTAAGCCGATTGTTTGATTGAATTTAACACTAAAAGTATTTCAGACTAATCCGGGTGTTTTTTCTTTACTTCAAAATGTGCTCAGGTCAGACCAAATATATTTTCAAGATTTTCATTTGTGTAAAGGTATATTATATACATATATATATATATATATATGTATTATTCATTCCATTATGAGATTACGATATTCTTCTTCTTTTCTTCTATTCTATTATTTCTTTCTTTCTCTCTCATCCCCTAATTCTTTCTCTTAAATTTCTGCTTTCCTATATAATTTGGGTTGACTGTGGTAGTTAAATGTCGTCTTAAATTGTATGGAAAAGTGGGATGTTACAACGTGGTATCAGAGTTAGTGGTTTAGCAAAAACCTTGGCTCTATGGCGTAACTCAGTAGAGATGTGGTTAATAATACCCTAGATTGAGTTTCAATGTATATATATGAGTGCACGTATTTGTGATTTGAATATAAATTATTTTTAAATTATTTTGTAAAGAGGGTAAACGAAATAATTTTACCCGAATCATATTTTATAGAAAAAAGGGGGAATAATTATCTCTAATCATTGATTTGATTATTGAAGCTTGTATTGCCTTAATTGGTTGATTTGAATAGTTTGATTATAAAATTCAAAGATTAATCAAGGGAGAATTGCAAATATAAATGAGAATTTTCAATTTAACTTATGTTAAGTAAATACAAATTATATAAGTTATAATTGGATTGGAAATTTTGAAATTAAAATAGTTTGCTAATAAGTTTCATGTGAGTTGAGTAATAATAGATTGAAGTGGTTAACCTGAATATTTGAACTTACATTGTATGTGAATTTGATATGAGTGATTGTCGATAAGAGTATAGTATAATTTGCATGATTATAATAAATTCCATCTAAGTTGAGATAGGTGGTGAAGACAATTGGATCTAGTTTGGCTGTTGAGAAGGCTCGCTTATTGCTTGACGCTTATTTCGTAATAACGCTCGAAAAAGGTACGCCTATGCAAAATATGAATTTTTGGTTTTTGAATTGGATTTTTCCTTTTTTCGACTGTGTGATCGATGTGTGTGTGTATATATATATATATATATATATATATATATTGTTCTTGCAATATTGCAGATGTTCCTCCGTACATGGGAGACTTTACAGAAATTTTTCCAAAATTTAAGATGTTAGAAAAATTTCAGATCTTTTTGAATTTTTTTGCTAAGAAGTATAAATTTGTTTTTCGATTAAAATTATTTGGATTATTTTTTTATTAAAAATTTAGAAAGAGAGGATTTTAACTAAAATGATTTATAAAAGATAATGGGTTTGTAGCATTCTTCCTAACTTGGAAATTTCGAGGACAAGATTCTTTTAAGAGGGAAGGAATGTAACGACCCAGATTTTTGACCATTTAAATTAATATTTAAAAATTGTTTTTAATGTTGACTTGGGTTTTTAAATGGTTTGAATTTAATAATTTTGAATATTATATTAGTTTAATTAATAAATAATAATTTATTTTAGAATAGTTGAAATTTTGTATGATTTGGAAATATAAAAGGATTTATTTAAGTTTATATTTAATTTTATTAACGATTTTGATTATAAACGATATTTGAATGTTTAATTTATAATTTTAATTATAAAACGAGCTGCAGCGACGCGGTTGTTCGTAATATTACGTTTTGAACTTTAAATGGTTGCACAGAATCCAATTTAAGTCGGATTTCTTCGAAATAAGAAGCGTTTGAATCAATTGGATAATAATTTTATAATGAAGCAGAAAAATCAAGTTTTCGTATTACAGATTTTGTTTTATGCCTAAATCAAATTTTCAAATAGTTTCTATGGAATTCATATATATAATATAACAATTTATTATATAAAAATAAAGGGTTTTTAATTTATTGAATAGTTTTTTGGCTTAGGATTCAACCCAGAATATTTTATTTTGAAAATATGCAAAATTCTGCTCAAAGTATGTCCAATTATAATATTTTTAATATTATTATGTAGAGCTATTTTAAAATTGGTTTATTTAATTTAAAATGGACCCTTGAAAAGGGAATTTATTCAAATGATCTCCATTTTTAACGAAACAAATTTTATTCAAACCGCAATAGCTAATTATTGCCAGATTTCAAGTTTCGCGCCAAACAGAGTTATTCTATGAGCATGGAAATTTTAAATGTGAATAAAATGACCGTTAAGACTCGGACGAGTGCTGTTTTTGCAAATAGACATGGAATTTGATGAACAAGATTCATTAGGATCGTAACGTCAAATTATACCATGACGCCCATTTTCGTCACGAACGGAGTTTGTACATGACCACGGGAATTAATAAACAACATTCAGAAATAGCGATAGGTACGATAAAATATCGTCAGTCATTTAACTAAAATATCTTTAGTCACTTCATCAAACAAATCAAATAAAATATAAAATAAAATATTAAAAAAATCTTTGAATTCTGAATTCAGCCGTCCGACCCTGGAAAATTTTCACATGCCTACTGACATTTTCTTCTGCTTGGTTCTTTCTTCGCCTATATAACTGAAACATGTTTCTTCATTTTCCCAGCTATTAAATCATCTGCCACTCTTATTCATTCGAAAAAAAATATTGTCCTCATCTTCTTCTCGCATATCACCTGCTCCACTCTTTTCTCTTCTTCCAGCAATGAACGAAATCGTTCAAGTATATAACAGAAAAATAAAAAGGAATCAGTACACTAATTCACGAATTCAAATATGAGTTCGAAGGTGGAAAATTCACGAGCTCGAACGCAGCGGGTTTCGAGTTGTTCTCCGATGAATGGGACGAGCTATTTTGGAAAGGGGAGGAAGATCAGTTTAGGAATTCGAGGTTAGCCAGGCGTATATGGTGGCGGTGCGGTGGCTATTGGGGAACCGGGTTTCATTTGAAGTAGCTGGGGTAGATGGAGCATCGGAGTACAATTACATGATTTGTAAAAATGAATCAGGAAGAAATAGTAAGAAGTGGAAGAAGAAATGACGAGGCGGGCTGACAGCTATGCGGGCTTGGGTCTTCTTTATTAAAAAAAAGGGGGGGCTACGAGGAAACAAAGGGAAATCGGGTTTGAACAAAACGTGGAGGCATTGTGTTTTCTGAGAAACAGAAAGTGATTATCTATGTTATTAATTAAAGTTTTATTAAGTATTAGAATTAATTGATGACCACAGTTAAGATAATTAATAATTCAATTTAAATTTTAATATTGTAAGTCATATAATTTTTGTGTTCGTGAATAAAATTGGACGAAACGAGTGCTGATGGGTTCGTAATCACAATGCTGACATATACAAGCTAGAATGGATTGATTCAGAGGCCACTAGAATTTTATATAGTTTCAAACGCTAGTTTGAAACTATATAAACAACACATCATCATCGAAAACAAAAATGGTAAGTTAATTCCCACACTTCTGGAATGCTATGATGTCTTAAATTCATATTATTAATATTTATCATTAATAAGTATAAATTGGTTGAATTGATGCTATGGATGATTTTTATTTGATTGTTTGTCTGCATTTATAAATTGGTCGTTCAAATGCATTCGATTATAATTCTCATTTCATATGTTATTATTAAACAATATTATGAGTTGTTGTGCATGGAAGAACAGGTTGGAGGAATCCAATCGGATTCCTCAAATAAATTGTATATTATTTATTGTTTATTCTAATTTATATTATATCCTGTTTAGATATCGATGATTGAGTGAATGTTGGTTATTGAATCAAATCATCGTGTTTTAATCAATAGTCAGTATTGATTAAGTAATTGGCAGCAAATGTTCTAAAATCCATCGTTTTGAGATACTAGTTTACCGTCAGGCGAATTGACGTATTTAAAGTTATAAAATTTATTTTTAATAACTGAATCGAAGTTTTAATTTTATTTTAGATAGAAAGTTTTTTAAAAAATGATATTTATGACTTGGTTTATACACATATATTAAAACGATTATATAGTAACAACTTATGTTTGAATACACAAGGAAGTCATGTATTAACCAGAAAGTTAATAACCCGAGATACTTATTCCTAAGGAAGCAATTAAGTTAGATTCTATTATTTATATGTAGTTTGAACTTAACAATTGTTTTAAAAGCTAAATAAACATCCAATTTGACTGTATTAAGGTAATTATAGGATAGTATATTATTTATAAAATTAATTATTTTCTTAATAAGTTAATATGGAGATTAACTAATCTGTTGTTAGTTAATGATGAAGCAATATACTTTTACTTCAGCAAATGATTAAGTTAATTATTATTTTAATAATTTAAGTAATTACTTCTTAAATAGAATTCATTTAAGATAGAAATTGAATATGTAACGAGATTTTATCAAATTTGAAAGAAGCTTATGGAAAGGGATTTTATTCGAATTCATAAACGAGTTGTAAAAGAAATTTGAGTTTAAAATAAAGATTCTATTCGGGTTGGAATAAAAGAGAAGATTTGAAAAACAAGCAAGTGGAAGTACTTATCAATTAGAGTAAAGAAGTCAATATAAGGGTTTGGGTTATAAAATTCAACTATTAGTTTCCATGATGCTAAAGAGTTTTGGATAAGATATTAGTAAATGGATACGAGTTATGAATAGAATAATATGCAGAAATTTTGAAGCAATGGGTTAATATTTTAGTAATGATTTACTTAATAAATATATTAAATAAAATGGTTATAGTCGATTGAGATTTTCAAAAGTAAGTATATGATCTATAAAACCATGTTTTATGTAGAAATAAGGTCTGGTTGATATTTGGATTTTGAGTAACGAACTTCTATCTATTCTAAGACAAGAACGTTGTCGATTAAGGTCTGAGTGGTAAATAAAATACCCCAACTTGAACGACTTTACTATTATCGAGGAATGATATTAGCTTGTAATGATAAAGGAGGTTGAAAAAAGTTATTATTTTCGTAAAGCATTTGCAAATTCGTTTGCAAGGTTTGAAATGAAATTTAATATAATGAGTTTTAAATTAAACAATGTGTAAATATACATTATTTAGCCCAAGCTGAAATATAAAATTGTTATTTATACCATTAGGCTATTTATATAGCACTGTTTTCCAGAAATGGAAATAATACGAGTTGAAGTATACTTATTTAAAATAATAAGTAATTAGAAATGGAAGGGTTATATTAATTTGGAAATAGAAATAAATATTTAGAAATCAAGTAGATTTCCATAAAATATTCAAGTGGAAGTGAAGTAAAAGCTATCGAGTTTTAAGAAAGCATGTGTCTCTAACAAGGCTTTTTGCTGCATAAGAACTGATAATTGGATTATATTAATGGGTTAACGATATATTGATATATCGACTTTTCCAAAGTTAAGGAAATAAATGGTATATGAAAATATAGCCATATTTTCAGAATTAAAGGAAAATAATGTGGAGTGTGAATAAAAGAGAGGTATTGTTTCCAAATGACGAAACAAAGGATGAGTTGTCAAGATACATAAATGGGATCGACTTTGAATCCATGAAATGATTTTTCAATGATTCGATAAAGAGTTTTAATTAATGATTTTTAAACAATGAGGGCCAGAGCTGTCGAGGTACTTGACAGTACTATCATAAGTTGATAGTTAAAAACCCAACTATCAACGAATATCTTACTGGACTTTTTGACGTGTTGTTTCGAAGAGATCGGGATGGGAATTAGACCCAAAACCACTTCAAATCAACGTTGCGCTTGAATCTAAGTTGCAAGATAAAGATGGAGCAATTGAAGACCATAGATCTTCATAGAACGGAAGAACTACTTATAATCTCTGGTCTACAGTAAAAGATATACTGTGGTTCTGTCGTGGTTGAAATCGGCGGATTTGCAAGGACTACTCGCTACTGATCTATAGGTGATTCCTAGGATGCGATAGGAGGGTGCCTTCAGTTCATCATGTTCCTGGATGACTTGAATGGACGAATGTCTAATAGAGTATTTCCTAAAAACTCACGTACATTTATTTTTACAAATATATCAAGTTTGGTAGCGGAGAAATTCTCTTGCTTAACACCTAGAGTATATTTGGGGACGTCAATTAGTGATTTGACGGATCTGACAATGTGGCATTCAATATGAATATGATGTGATGTTCAAAAAGATAAACGTGACCTCAAGCCTCATCAACCGGGAAATGGCAAAAATCGGGTAGGTTGCATGACTATTTGGGCCGCCCCCAAGCAGGGTGTATTATCACCATCTAAAGATTCCATTTCATTCTTAAATCTTTCGATGTTGTTCCGCGGGAATGGTTGTTGATCCCAACCATGGGTGATAATATATTCGTTCCACTCAAGCTAAATGAGTGACCGGTCATGTTAACTTGTGTTGCAGGATGTTCTTATTGAACCCCAGTGTATCCCCCTCTAGAGTACACTGATTGGGAAGGTGGTCCCATACCTTGCCATGGATGGAATCCAATCTCCAATAAGCGCCATGCTGTTTTTAATTATATATTATGTATGTAGAGCGTGAGATGTAAGCGTTCTGCTAGATGGTTATTTATTTGTGATTTGATAGACACACTATTATAATATCACTGGATTTTGATATATCAAAAATATTTTGGGTTATAGTAAGGTTAAAACCGCCCGTGTTTATATGTGAGTTGGTCTTATTATTATCATTTTCTTTCAAAGGATTTTTTCTAAAGTTAATCCAATTGTTTGATTAAATTTAACACTAAAAGTATTCCAGACCGATACGGGTGTTTATGCTTTACTTCAAAATGTGCTCGGGTCAGACTGAATATATTTTCCAAGTATGTTTTCGCTTGGAGTTTAAGGAGCTGGAAGCAGAAGGCTTCACCGTTAGTCATTTAAAGTTGGTATGTTGTATCTGATATATGTTATACTTTGATGATTGGTGTGTATACAGGATTTTCATTTGTGTAAAGATATATTGTTATATATATATTATTCGTTCCACTGTAAGATTATGATGTTCTTCATTTCTTCTATTCTAATATTTCTTTCTTTCTCTCTCATCCTCTAACTTCTTTCTTTTAACTTTTTGCTTTCCTATATAATTTGGTTTGACTATGATAATTAAATGTCGACTTAAATTGTATGGAAAAGAGGGATGTTACAATGAAAATACGTTTTGAACATTAAATATTCATTCGTACACACATGTTAAGAATTATTAACTTGATAAAACAATAAATCTCAATTATATTATGAAACAAAATATACATAATCATATATGGTATCTCGATATTATTGGAAGGATTATTTTTATATGTAGGTGTAGTCATGCTGATATTCATCTCCATATTAAGGACCTCATTTTTTTCATTTTTCGAATATAAACGTGAACAAATTTCTGATTTTTTGAGTATCCATAAACAACCGTTGGTTTTATTTTCTATAACTCGTCCAAATTATAAAAAAAATTGGAAATCAACCTAAGGTACCACTTCTCTTTCCACATCATTTTTCCTTCAATTATATTTCAACTAAAGTAAAAAAGACTAAAATGGTAAATTGAAAATCGGCACAAATGCAAATACTTACCATTAAAAACTGCATATATCTCAAAAAAATATAGTGAAAAGCATAAATATTTTTACGTGAAAAATGTAGATTAAAAAAAATCAAAGTTTAGTTCATTTTAGGTGGAGATGTTAAAGGATTTAGGAGATCTGATGAAAAGTACCAAATATAGTGCTATGAATTTAGCCTAAATGCTTTTATCGATAGAGAATTTTTGACATGAAAATTTTGTTTATTAATTTTAACTTCAGTTATTGGAACCAAATTGACACATTTTAAATTTAGATTTCCATGAAACAAACTTTTACATGAACATATAGATTTGAATGTACATACGTAGACATAAATACATAATATATATGTAAACTTGTTTTGTCTTTTCATGTGAATATCGTAAACTTTGCAATTTAAATGTGAAAATTAATTTTAAAATTTAGCATCAATAAGAATATTTTTACATTTTAATGGTTCAAATTAATGTAGGAAATTATTTATATTTTGCATTTAGTATATTATATGCTACATAAAACATGTGAATTTAATGTTAACAAGAAATTTCTATATTTTGAAACTGTGGAATCTCAAATTGCCACAGTGATGGCTTGACAAAAAGAGGAGGTGGGTTCTGTAGCAAACCTATTTACATCCTTAGCTTACAAAAGTAGAACTTTTATGTGACACCCCACGTCCGTTAATGTCACTCATAAGAGAATGCATTAAGTTTCGTGAAGCGCAATAGGTAAACAGTAACATAATTTTACAAGACAGATAGAAATAAACAGCGAAAAATCAACTTTATTACTGAAAATAAAACATTGTCTCAAATCAAGTTACATCATTAAACCAGTTACATCAAAAACTAAGAACCTCAATTAATCCATCCATCTCATAATGCAAAATAACAGAGTCCAATAATATAAAACCATATCCCTCATAGCAAGCCATAACAGAGTATAAAGTAAATCAAAGCAGTAAATTTGTGAAAGTCCAGATCCAAGATGAAAGAGAAAGTCCTAATCACTGAGGAGTGCAACCACTCTGAGGACCTGAATGTGCGGAAAAGGAAGAGAAAGAAGCAAAACAAAATGGTAAGACATAAAGTTTAGCGAGTTCCAGTGATTTTCAGTATATGCAGAAAATAGATATATCAAGAAAGATAAACAAGACTGGATGAGAAAGTACAGTATCATATAAGGCAATAGGCAAACAAGATGAACATAACAACAGGATAAAATAATGATCGAGTAAAGCTTCTCATTTATATCCCTAAAAATAGTTTTTTGCACCAATACTAGTATAACAGGATCAGGCATTAACCTAATTACGTCACAAGAACAAGATTAGGTGTTAACCTAATCACTTAACATAAACAACAGGATTACAGCAGGATTAGGTGTTACCCTAACTACATAACAGGATTAGGTGTTATCTTAATTACTACCCATGTGATCGGTTCCGTACTACGTAAATACCCTGTGTCATCACCCGTAGTAGGGTGTATCACTATTATGTAAAAACGGTCGAAATAAAGCCCCTCTTCTTTTGCACGCATATGAGCTAACACACAACTCCCATATAACAAAAGGAATCACTGATGTTACGTGCCTACCAGCTCATATTTGTACGCTATTCCTTCAATTTACTCCACGATGTGGGACTATTAATTCCAACCCGTCATTCCTCCTTAAGAACATGCGAGACAATCCTAACAGTCTCCCCCTTGACTCGCATCCTACAAGTATCTTTTGAGAGCACTGCCTTACCTGCATGGCCCAGTCCGAACCTTCGGCTCTGATACCACTGTTATGTAATGACGGTCGGAACAAATCCCCTCCCTTGCATGCATATGAGATGACACACAATTCCAATATAACAAAAGTAATCCCTAACGTTACGTGCCTACCAGCTCATATTTGTATGCATTTCCTTCAATTTATTCCATGATGTGGGACTATTAATTCCAACCCGTCATTCCTCCTTAAGAACATACAAGGCAACCCTAACATATCACTCCCTAACCCGACAACTTATATAACATAGACCTATTTACTGGTGTTCCAACAACTTAGTTTCCCTAATCGGACCCATGCACGCTCATGACTCCGCCGGAACACGCTCATACCCAACTTCCTCGTTTGAATCTCTTACTACCAAGTTCAGTAAAGCGTGCTCTGGACCCTACCTAGTGTGAGACCCTCTAACAAAATACCAACTGGGATACTGACTGATATGTGTTCCACACAGCAAGATTGACACAAGCCAAACCCCCTAAGCTTGTGCCCCTAAGTAACTAGGATTTAAGCATCCCTAAAACACGATACAACAACAGAATGAGGGACCTCTTAGCTTATTAATAATCAGGTTAACCTAGCAGGTTTAGGTTCATTAATAAGCGTGGTTGTAATATTACATGCTATTATGTGTGTACCACTCTTTCCCCAAAACAAACACATGCCCATATGTATATAATTACTATAGTAATTAAGTTTACATAACCTACATATGGTACTTACGTTATTTTAAAATGTCCATTAATTAATGTTTGTATTAAGTCAAATCTAACATGTTTATACGTATGCGTACTATTCCTTTTAATTATATTTCCCAAATTACAGCAAGTACAAGTATATGATTATTATCCATTTTTATTATATTCCCAAATTATAGTAAATACAAGTATATGCATATTATCCCTTTCCCAAATTACAGTAAAAAATTCCTCAATTTATAATATGTCCATATTCCCCTTTTTCATGTCATTTCTTATTATCCCAATTTTAACTATACGCAATCTTAAATCGAGCATGGTCTAGGCTTTCAATGGCCTAGGCTTAGCGTAAATAAAAGAAAAAAATAGAAGGAGAAAAATAGAACCAAATCAAACAGTATAAAATAGGCATATATACAAGACTAGAATAAATTGAAACAACAGAAATATGGAAAAGGAAGGTAGATACACATAAATAATTAATCAACTGACAGTAAAAGAACATATATCACTGTAACAGTGACATAGATGAATAACAGTAAAGAACGGGTATAACTTATAGGCACTGTATGTTCTAGATCCATCTTTATTTACAGTCATGATATATTTCTAGGTATCAGATCTGAAAATAACATGAAACTAACAGCAGCTCTCTCTTTATATATATATATATATATATATATATATATATATATGTCATTGTAGAAAATTTCACTTCTATCCTTTTTGTTGTTGTTGAGCAGTCCGAATTGTCCTTGCTATTTTATATTTGGGCAGCACCTCAGTAGTTCTATGTATGTATTAATCTCAGAAAAGGGTTTGGAGGAAGGAGGAAGAATGCTTTTGTGTGTAGAACAAATGAGATTGCATTCCTTTATATATATTACCTAGGATAATCCACCACCGTTAGATATTAGGTTTTCAATCTAAGCCATACACGTAATGCTGAGTTAGCAAATGAACCTGGCAAAAAAAATAGTCCAAGTGCAGAACTGAGAATCGAGTCTGCATATGAGTGGGTCGACCCACCGACATACTAGATCGACCCTTGGGTCGACCCACTTAGCCTTGGGTCGGCCCATGGGTCGACCTAGGCAGGGCATGGGTCGCCCTATGACCATTGCTTCCTGCGTAGTTTTCTCAGTTTGGATTTATTTGAATTTATTCGTATATAATCTTCTTATCGTTTTCCGATTTACGCAAACTTAGTGTTTATCTAAACCAGGATTCCAAGACAAACGGAATGGTGAAGTAAGTTTTACTTAATTTTGAATATTTAATTATAAAATATTCATTTTATTGTCTTTATAGTATTATATTATATTGAATTTTGGGGTGTTACATTCTCCTCTATTTAAAGGATTTCGCCCTCGAAATCTCCAAGTTAAGAAGAATGTTATTATTTTTACAACCACCTAAAACCATCTACTCATCCATCATCCACTGGCATCCATTGTCCTAAAGGATTTCTAATTCTTGTATGAACATATGCAAAGGTGTTGTGTGTATATGTTCCTACACTAAAGCGAAAATCAGGCAGTCGACTAATTTAGTTGACCTCCTTACTGCAATATATGTTTATTCCATGTGTCCAATATGCATGCAAAAGAGTCCTAATATAATATATAAGCTCTATATGTGTGCACAATCATTCACCAAAATGCTATATCCATATGACGATTCACCCATTTCCGTCCATAGAAAATTAAAATGCAAACACATCCATATGCAATATGTAAGTGGAGCCGATTTAGTGCCTAGTGTATGTGTATATATGCATCCATGAGCAACTACTAGCAAACGCTTGCATCTTTTTACAACCATCAATCATAACATGTCTCAAACACATGTTTCCAACCATTGGATTCTACCTAAGAATCGAAGGCTCGAATGATAGGATAAACATACTTGAATGATAGAAGCAAATGCGAATTTAAAAGCTTGGAAACAAAATTAAGAAAGTACTCTCAAAAAGAGAAGGATAAGAAGCAAAAATCTTGCCTACGAGTTCCATCTTCGAGGTATTCTCCCCATTGCACCTTCACCAATCTGATTTCTTTGTTGCGTAGTTTCTTAACTTCTGATCCAAGAATATGTGTAGGAACTCTTATCACTGATGCTTCCTTCTCAACTTCCACATCTTCAAGTGTGCTTGGCTCCGTTATCTTTGCCGCATCATATAGACATTTCCTCAAGTGAGAAACGTGATACACATCGTGTATGCCTTCCAGCCTATCCGGTAGTCTAATCCTATAGGCCATCTAGCCTATCCTCTCCACTATAGGGAATAGCCTTACGAATCTTGGTGCCAACTTCCCTATTGAGCCAAACCGAAGTTCCTCAGCGGTGATACTTTAATGAATACCATATCCCCTACTTCGAATTCTAAATCGGTCCTCCTTTTATCAGCATATGACTTCTGTTTTTCCTAAGTTGCTTTCATTCTTCGGTGGATAAGATCAATCTTCTCGGGAGTCTCTAGAATCAACTCGGGTCCAAGTAGAAGTCTGTCCATAGACTCTCACCAACAAGTCGGTAATCTTCAAGGTCGTCCATATAATGCTTTGAAGGTTGTCATGCCTATACTAAAGTGATAACTGTTGTTGTAGGCAAACTCAACCAATGGGAGATGCTCCGCCCAAGTCCCACCGAAATCTAGGATACACAATCTCAGAAGATCCTCAAGAACTCAATCCACCTTCTCAGTCTATCCATCAGTCTGAGGGTGGTATGTCGTGATGAAACATAGCTGTGTACTTAACGCCTCTTGTAAGCTCTTCCCAAACTCACTAGCGAAGATAGGGTCACAGTCGCTTATTATATTGGAAGGTGCCCTATGAAGTTGGACTATCTCTCAAAAGATATGCCAATGCTAGCCAAGTTGTCGTCCTCTTACTCTTGAAAGAAATAAAGTGAGTGCTCTTCATAAGTCTGTCTACTATCACCCAAATACTTGTATTCCCCTTCCATGATCAGGGCAATCCATCGATGAATTCCATAGAGATGCTCTCCCATTTCCATTGTGGGATATTTAAGGGCTGAAGCAACCCGCTAGGTTTCCACTGTTCACCCTTTACTTGCTGACAAGTCAAACATCGGGCTACAAATTCTGCCACGTCCTTCTTCATACCAGTTCAAAATAAAACTCTCTTCATGTCTCGATACATGTTGTCGTCGTCCGGATGGATAGTCATCCAAGAATGATGAGATTCCTCAAGCACTGACTTTAGCAATTCTCTAGTTCTAGGGACACATAGTCTTCCATCTCGTCTTAGCCACCCTTTCTCATCCACAGTATATCTAGCTAGGTGACTAGAAGTCTCTCATCTACCAAGCCAGTCCAATATGTCTGATATCAGCGGGTCCTATCACTACATAGATCGAATATGCTCCATGATAGTAGGTCGCTCCTCCAATGATGCTACTAATCCCAATGTGAAATAAGTAGATGGTTTAAAATCAAAGCTCAAGATAAACTCTAACCTCCGTCGCTCTACAAATAGAGGACTCAAAGTCATCCTATTCCTACTCAACGCTTCTGCCACTACAGTACCCTTGCCGTGGGTATAAGCTTTCTCAAAGTCGTAGGTCGCTAGGAACTTCATCTACCATTGCTGCCTTAGGTTGAGATCCTTCTGCGAGAACAAGTATTTGAGCAACTTATGATTTGTATATAGCTCAAATCTTTCTCCAAGTAGATAATGTTGCCAAGACTTCAATGCAAACACTATTGCAGCCGACTCTAGTTCATGGGTAGGGTAGTTCTTCACATGAACTCTCAATTGTTTGCTACCATAGCATGCTACCCTTCCTTCTTGCATTAGAACGAAACCAAGTCCTATGCCACAAGCATCTGTGTAGACCGTGAGCATCTTGCTTCCATCAGGGAGAGTCAGAACTAGGGATGTTGTCATAGCCCTTTTCAATCTATGAAAGGCAACCTTGCATTCAATGCACCATGAAAAAGCCAAGTTCTTCTTCACCAATCGGTTGAGTGGGGCTGGTATCCTTGCGAAGTCCTTGATAAACTTTCTATAATAGCCAGCTAACCCTAGAAAACTTCTCACCTCTATCGCATTCTTTAGAGCCCTCCAATCTTGAACTGCGACGACTCTAGCGAGGTTCGCTGTTATCTCATCCTTGGAGACTACATGTCCTAGGAACCTTACTTCTTTCTCCAAAAGTGACACTTAATATTTTTTGCCTTGAGCTAATGCAATCTGAGAGTGCGTAGAGCCTATCCTAAGTGTAGGGGATGCTCCTCCTCATTCTTTGAGAAGATCAGAATATCACCCACAACAACCACCACAAACTTGTTCAGAAACATTCTAAACACCCTACTCATCAAGTCCACAAAATAAGCGGGTGCATTGGTTAGCCCAAAAGGCATAACTAACCATTCAAAGAAACCGTATGGAGTTCTAAAAATGGTCTTATCAATATTGTCCTCTCCCACCCTTAACTGATGAAATCCCGTGGCCAAAACCTACCTGCGAGAAAAATGTTGCGCCTACTAGTTGATCAAACAAGTCATCAATCCTCTGAAGCGGGTGCCTGTTCTTCTTGGTAAGTTTATTCAGCTCTCTATAATCCACGTATAGATGAAGTGAGTCGTCTGCCTTAGTTACAAAGACGACTGGAGCTCCCCACTCTGATATGATCCTTCCAATAAATGCTTACTCGAATAGCTCCCCTCCTTGCTTGTTGAGCTCCCTCCTCTCTTTAGGAGCCATGTGGCGCACCGGTAGAGCGAGTGGCTTCGCATTCTCTATCGAATAAATCCAGAAGTTTATCTCACGCCTTGGAGGTAATCACTTAACCTCATCAAACATGTCTGGATAATATTTGACTATAGGTACTGATTGCAAATCATTAATAGAATTATCAAGCGAATCTAGGAACTGAGCACAACTAACCCCCATGGGTCACACGAAATCTGAAGAGTTCTTCCTTGGCAAGTCAGAAGCCTAACCACTCTCCTCTCACTGTCTAGGATGACACCATACATGGCTAGTCAATCCATTCCTAGAATCAAGCCATAGCTCATAAAGCCCAGCACATGTGCGTCGCATCATACCCGACGCCCAAGATAGAAATTCTTAAACCCCTACATATCATGGATAAATGAGCCGTACCTACTATGGGGTTTGTGACTAATACAGGATCAGAGAATATACTATTATTAAGGTGCAAACCATCTACTAAAGAACTGGACATAAATGAATGAGAAGCGCCAGAATCAAAGAGGGTTCTAACAGGATAGTCAAAAAGGGAAATCAAACCTTCAACGGTGATTATCCCACCTCGATCTGGTCCACTAGCCTCAAGAGCATGTACTAGTCCAGAAGATTCTGCCCCTTGTCCTAGCTTGCTAGGGTATAGCTTAGTAAAGTGTACCACTTCACCACAATTAAAGCAAGCTTTCTTTGTCTTTCTGCAGTCCTTCACAAAATGACCCAAAGCTCCGCAACCATGACACTTGATATCATTATTAATCTTTGCCTTGTCAGGATTACCTCCTTTCTTTTGTGCTCCCTTCTTGGGCCACCACTTCATTTTTCGCCCTTAGCTTGTGTCTCCTCAGCCTTGTTGTCTTTCTTCTTATCGTTACAATCTTCGTGCGTTAGAGCCATGTCAACCAGCCACTCAAACGTCACCCATATCGATATATGAGATAATGCAAGGCCTTGGAAAGGTTGAATCAACCCTCTTGCAAACCTAAGTGCCTTCTTATGGGGTGTATTCACCAAGTCCAGACCAAATCTCGTCAGCTGATTAAACTTATTAAAATAATCCTTAACAGACATGTCCCCTTGTTTCAAAGCCAAGAATCTCTCCATTTGTACTCCTTCTGCCTGAGATAAAAACTTCGTCTTAAATCTTTGTCTGTAATCCTCCCAAGTAGTTACTGATTGTCCTGCCTGTGTCACCTCCGACCAGTATAAAGCTTCGTTCTTCAGTTTCCATGAGGCCAACTGTATCTTCCTCTTGTCTTCGAGCTTAAAAAAATCAAACATGTTCTCCGATTCTCTAAGCCAATTTAACGCCTCAACAAAGCCCTCGGTACCACGGAACGGTTTTCCTCCCATAGCTCAAAATCCTTTACAGATCTTAGAAAAGTTATCTTCGCTTGGAGGTGGAGCTACCGCAGCTGCAGCAGCAGATGGGGCATCTCCTTGAACTCTGGCAGGTGTCCTAGCCTCTCGATACCTACGGAACCATATTTGTAGTGGAATGCTCTGAGGAAGATTAGGTGCCTCAAACATGCTAAATATAGAAAAAACAAAAGATTCAACAAGAGATCGAGAGAAATTTAATATGGCTTGAGGGGATATGGTTTTCAAACAATGTTTCTGTTTGAAAATACTTTACTTTTGAAAACAAATTTTCAAAATCTTTCTCTGATCTCATGTAACCTTCAGCTTTGTACCTAGTGTGACACCCCCATCCATTAATGTCACTCATAAGAGAATGCATTAAGTTTCGTGAAGCGCAATAAGTAAACAGTAACGGAATTTTACAATACAGATAGAAATAAGCAACAGAAAATCAACTTTATTACTGAAAATAAAACATTGTCTCAAATCAAGTAACATCATTAAACCAGTTACATAAAAAACCAATAACCTTGATTAACCCATCTATCTCATAATGCAAAATAACAAAGCATAATAATATAAAATCATATCCCTCATAGCAATGCATAACAGAGTAGAAAGTAAATCAAAGTGGTACATCGATGAAAGTCCAAATCCAAGATGAAAGAGAAAATCCTAATCATTGGGGAGTGCTACAACTCTGAGGAACAGAAAGGGGAAAAGGAAGAGAAAGAAGAGAAACAAAAAGGTCAGACATAAAAGCTGGCGAGTTTCAAAGATTTTCGGTATATGAAGAAAATAGAGACATCAAGACAGATAAACAAGACTAGATGAGAAAGTACAATAACATATAATGTAACATGTAAATAAGGTGAACAGAACAGCAGGATAAAATAGTGATCAAGTAAAGCTTCTCATTTGTATCCCTAAAAACGGGTTTCTACACCAATACTAGTATAATAGTTTTAGGCGTTAACCAAATTACGCAACAAGAATAGGATTAGGTGTTAACCTAATCACTTAACAGAAATAGCAGTATTACAACAGGCTTACAATAGAAATAGCTGTTACCCTAATTACATAACAAGATTAGGTGTTACCCTAATTACTACTCATGCGAACGGCTCTCTACTACGTAAATACCCCGTGTTAGCCCCAACAATAGTGTGTCTCACTCCCTAACCCGACACTTATATAACACAGACCTATTTACTGGTGTTACAACGTCTTAGTTTCCCTAATCATTCCCATGCATGCTCATGACTCCTCCGGAATGTGTTCGTACCCACCTTCCTCGTTTGAACCTTTTACTATCCAGTTCAGTAAAGTATGTGTTGTCCCCTACCTAGTGTGAGACCCTCTAACAAAATACCAATAAGGATACTGATTGATATGGATTCCACACAACAAGATTGACACAACCCAAACCCCCTAAGCTTGTGCCCCCACGTAACTAGGATTTAAGAGTTCCCAAAACCCGATACAACAACAGACCTCTTAGCTTATTAATAATCAAGTTTAACCTAGCAGGTTTAGGTACATTAATAAACATGGTTGTAGTATTACATGTTATTATGTGTGTATAACCCTTTCCCCAAAACAAACACCTGCCCAAATTTATATAATTACTATAGTAATTTAGTTTACCTAACTCACTTCTGGTACTTACGTTATTTTAACATGTCCATTACTTAATGTCTGTATTAAGTCAAATCTAACATGTTTATACATATGCATACTATTCCTTTCAATTATATTTCTCAAATTATAGCAAGTACAAGTATGTGCATACTATTCCTTTTTATTATATTCCCAAATTACAGCAAGTAAAGTATATGCATAATATACATTTCCCAAATTACGGTAAAAAAGATGTCAATTTATAATTTGCCCATATTCCCCTTTTTCATGTCATTTCTTATATCCCAATTTTAATTATACACAATCTTAAATCGGACATGGACTAGGCTTTAAATGGCCTAGGCTTAGCGTAAATAAAAGGGAAAATAGAAGGAGAAGAATAGAACCAAAACCAAATCAAACTATTTAAAATAGGCATATAGGCAAGACTAGAAATAAATTGAAACAACAGAAATAGAGAAAAGGTAGATAGATATGCATAACTAATTAACCAACTGACTGCAAAATAACATAATTCACTATAACAATGGCATAGATGAATAACAGTAAAAGAACAGATATAACTTATAGGCACTGCATGTTCTAGGTCCACTTTTATTTACTGTCATGGTATATTTCTAGGTATCAGATCTGAATAGAACAGGAAACTCACAGTGGGTCTTGGTGAAGAAGAGATTATCTCTCTTTTTATATTTATATGTCGTTGTAGAAAAGTGTACTTCTATCCTTTTTGTTGTTGTTGATCTGTCCGAATTGTCCGTGCTATTTTATATTTGGGCAGCACCTCGGTAGTTCTATGTATATATTAATCACAGAGAAGTGTTTGGAGGAAGAAGGAGGAAGAATGATTTTGTGTGTAGAACAAATGAGATTGCATGCCTTTATAATGACTACCTAGGACAATCCACCACCGTTAGATATTAGATTTTCAAGCTAAGTCACACACGTAATGCTAAGTCAGCAAACGAACCTAGCAAACAAAACAAACCAGGTGCAGAACTCAGAATTGAGCCATCATATGGGTGGGTTGACCCACCAACATACCGGTCAACCCACTTAGCCTTGGGTCGACCTACGGGTCAACCCAGGCAGGGCATGGGTCGCCCATGACCGTTTTTTCCTACGTAGTTTTCTTGATTTGAATTTATTCATATATAATCTTTATATATATATATGTATGTATGTGTGTGTGTATGCAAACTTCTAAGGTTCATAACTTCTTCATAAGTTATCTGATTTACACAAACTTGGGCTCTATCAGAACCAGAATTCCGAGATGAATGCAACGGTAAAGTCAGTTTTACTTAATTCTTAATATTTAATTATATAATATTCATTTTATTGTCTTTATAGTATGGTTATAATGTATTAAATTTTGGGGTGTTACATTTTATATATGTGATTATTTGTTTGAAGGACAAAATTGTTTTCCTTTTTAATTTGAAACACAACCAACTTTTCCTTTTTAATTCCAAGAACCCTAACTTATTTTCTTCCCCACCTCCCTATTTTCTATTTCTAACGCTTCCCCTCAAGTTCGACCTACTTTCTCCCACTCTACTTTTCTAGCTTTTCCTATTGCCGTGTGTTTTATGGATCTTTATCCCTCTACAGCTCGTGTCTCTCTCTTCCGCCTTCCAGATCTGACCTTTTATTTCAGTATCACGTTCCCACTTTTGCCCAAGCTCTCCGGAACCTCATCCCGTAGAGTACCCCTCGTCTCTTGTCAAAGCTATACCGAGTCCATTACCGCAACCTCTTTCGACTCCTCTTTGCCTATGCCCCTCTGAAAGGCAGGCTTTATGCTATGGAACGTTTCGATGTCATGCTGGTAGGAGTATTCTCTTTTCCAGGTTATTTGTTTTAGGGGGTTTGGCTTACCCAGTTGTTGGTTGAGTTTTCATTGATTACATGGTGTTTTTATGGTGTCTCGTCTTGGTATTTGGCTAGGAGGGGTCTATTTTGTGTTTAATGTAGTTGGAATTGATCTTTGTTTCGTTCTATGTTGGTTTCTTTGTGTTGTCGTAAGGTTTTGGTGAACATTGCAAGGGAATTTAGTTTGGCATTCTACCTATTGGTGGGGTTGTGAGGTTTTCCTCTGTAGTGTTATTGGAGGAGGTGAGCTGTGGTGGTGATTTTTGTTTGCATGGAGTTTGGTGATGTACGTTTTAGATCGTGAAAAGTGGTGGTTGCCTGTTTGGAGCTGGGTTGGCCTTGTGAGCTTTGCAAGTGTATGCTTGTAGAAGTCCTTCTTGCTATAATTTTTGCTTACGGGTGAGTGTGGTGTTGTCTGTTTGCAATAGTGGCTGGTGCAACTCCAATTTCAGGAGTGACGTTTGCCTGCAAGTCGGCATATTTGGTACTGTTCCATAGTCGGTAGAGTGTGATAACTTCGACTATAAGTGTATGTTTGAGTTGTTTTAAATTGTAGACTGTTTATCAGCCTATGGTAGTGATTGTTGTTGTGCTGGTTTTGTTTTCACTAGTGTTATATGTGACTGCCCCAACAGCTCGCAATGTTAGTATGTATTCACTGCTTTTCTAGCTAGATTCGCACCCTGTGAGGTGATTTATTATCTTGGGATAGGAAAATGTATTTAGCAGATAGTTAATCTGACTATCTCCTATTTGTACTCATTATTTGTTTTAATGTAAAAAGTATTACGGATAACCTTAAAAATCGGTTGGTCTTGACCAAAAAAACTTTTATCATCAACATCGAAGGCAACTTTTAGGTTTAAATCAAATAAGATCCAAATATTTTGAATTAAGGATAAATTTTGACATTAAACAAATAACAAAAATTAACTACAAAAATGTTTTCCTATGAATATGAGATAAAAATAAAGTAAAAAACAAGTTACTTAAGAAATGTTTTTTTTGTTTTGTGGAAAAAAAAAGAACATAAAAAACATGGTGGATAGCTAAAATGCATGTAGCTTCATGATTTATGACTAGTAGTTTCCAAATGCTGAATGATACTAGCTTTCAAATGACTTTGTTTTACATTTTACATGATATAAAATAAGCACTTTCTAAGTTATAAAGTTACGTTCATTTAACTTTTCGATTTTTTACTTCTATAATAATATTAATCGTCTAAAATGTTTTTGAAATTGCTTTTTTTTCTTGGAATTTTGAGGGTAATTTTTTATTATTAATTTAACAAAAATGGGTAATTAGTATGAAATCGAGCTTAACATATTATAATTTAGTATTTGTTCTCGATCTAATTATTAAGGTTAGTTGTCATTGGATCGATATTTTTTCCTGAAATGTCTCCTTGAAATTAAACACATGTTCGTATATAATATGCTACATTTAACTTGTTAAATTATTTTAATTTCCACTGTTGAAGTGTGCATTTAACTAATTAAGGTATTTTACTTTGCATTTAATGAAATACGCAACTTCTAACTAATAATGCTACCCACACCTTGCATTAATAAATTATTTAATTTTAATTTTTCTTAACACTTAAAAAAAATATTGCCTCGAATAGATGAATTATTTTAATTTAGTTTCTGGGTCGGTTTCCTTCTTTCTTAACATTAATAAACTCAAATGCATCCAAAATCAAATTGGTCTTCTCTACTAACTTGAATGAAAATGATTAAAAGATGAGTAATTCAAATGGCTAGTTATCCTAGAAACTCAAATAGTTTTTACGTAGCAAGATTCCAATATCAACTTTTATAGCAAAAAATTGGAGTTTAAACCGCATATGTCTGCAGTCAAAAATGTAAATAACTACAATCTGAACAACTTATATTTGTAGCATACTGTAAAAAACAACATTTTTACAATGGGCGATTACCATTGTAATATGGGTTTCGCAACGGGCATTGTGGTGGTTATATTAGGTCATGTTGTAGGCCACCTTTTTACAATGGTCATTGCCCGTTGTGACAGACTCTATAACAACAATTAGTGCATGTTGTATTAGAACACATTGTAATAAGTCATCTTCTTACAACGTTCATTTCCCATTGCAATAGACTTTATGACAATAATTAATGTTCGTTATAAAACGTTGAAACTTGCAAAGAATTCTTACCATTGTTGACATGATCCAAACATCCCCATAAAGGAAAGCCCGGATTGAGTTGAGAACACGACAAATTAGAACACAAACAGAAGAACATTTAATTTCTTATTACAACAATTTACATCAGAGTACAAGAATATACATAGTATGAACAAATAATATACATTGATAAATATCAGAGTTTAAAATACATTACATAGCAGCGGAAAATAATACAAAACACAACTGAAAGAGATACACAGATATAGAGCTATCCGAGTACCATTCAAGCTGTAAACCAGGACCCTGTGAATATACATCTGCAAACTACTAGCTGCCCGTGTGGAAAATAGGGGCACCCAGGGTTTAGGTTAAAACAATAAACTCCGGGTCAGTTATGTGACTGGTGTGAGAACTAAAACAGTTATTTAAAACTTTATTTTATAAATAAGGTAAATCAAGGGACCACGCCGTATAACATGGAATGGGTTTCCTCCCAAGAAAACCAGTGCATAAAACAAACAGTGCAATGCTTTTTGGAAAAATGAAGCTATTATAAGACTCATGTCCCATCACACAATGCAACGCAAGCCAGAGGATAGAGTTTTACCTTATAATAACCAAACATGCTTGGTACGTTTAAAACAAATCATTTTGATATTATTTTAGTGTAAAGTGTATGAAAACAACATCAAATATAAATGTATCAATCATAGACAGCATAGTGCCACATCCCACTATGTCGCCATACTAGGCTCTAAAAATAAAAACGAATGTCACGTATTGGAAATTGGATTTCCGTCATGAACCAAGGCAAGGGGTCATCCCTACCGCTTCGAGACACTCTAGCCAATATCTCAGGGATACACACTCTGGATGCCCTATGTAACATGCAGGGTCGGTCCACTCTAAGTGCATGGTGGATTCATAATCGCTGAACATGCGTTTCCCCGCCCTTTGGGGCGTCTATGAGCTAAATGACTCAACATCCATCGGCTCCGTAGAGACTGATATAACCGAGGCGCCTTGCTATCCATCATCCACATAAGTAAAACGTCTGGGCTTGCAAAACACAGACATCACTCCTAGCTAGAAGGAAACGCACTGCCCTCCTTGCTGTCCTCTCCCGTTTCTAGTTCATACCGGGGTGTGAGGCTCGCGAATCAACGCCACACAAAGCTATGCTGTATTAGAGCCATGCTTTGATCATCAACTACAAGACTCTGTTTTTCAACAGAAGCCTTGATCATTTGCATCTCAGCATGACACACAGGAAATTCATGACGTGCGACTGATGTCTATCAATATATGACCTCTGAGCTTGTACGTATCAGAGAATGGCATTAAGCAAGAGAATAAATTCTCTGCCGCCAAACAGATATATATTTAATAGAGATCAATCAACACAGAATAATATCCAACGTCAGACACACATCCATTTACAAGTTCATTATGGGTCTGAACGAAACCGGAGGCACCTTATTCCTCGTCCCGTATGTCCAATATAGGAGAGAGGTCCTCGCATACCCGGTCGATCTCCAAGTACGTCTGGACGATCACCACTTATTACCTTGTCTTGGGTGTACCGCCCAATCAAGACATCAGTAATCATGCAAATGATGTGAAGACCTCCGGTCTTCAACCACCATCTTCATCATCGACATATCGTCGAATCAGTAATTAAGAATGGGTATAAACCCGGCCTTTCCGAATAACTCGCGTATATAATAAACAAGTGCTATAAAAACAAGCTTCATTCCAATTCTGAATATTCTTTATTTAAATATTCACATCCTTTGGAAAAGGTTCCCATTAATTTTATCAAAGATAAATTCTCTAAAATTTATTCTTTAATCTTCCTTCGGATATCATTCAAACCATATTAAGGTTTTCCAAACTAGTCGGGATTAGCGATCCTTACCGAAGTAATCATTTATTTTATTTCCCAATCCCAACCTGTTCATTCCATGGATCTAAACTGGTCATACTCCATATATAACACCAAGGTGTTATCGGTAAATTTAATTACCATTTCACGTTCAAATCTAATTAAAGATTTAACTATCGCGAGGAGAAAAACGGGTGATATTCCATTCTTGATCATTTCCCAAATTTGATAATTTAAATATCAATTCCCATTTCAATCTAATTAAAGATTCATTAAAACTCCACTTAGTTTTAATCTTTCCAAAAATCAATATTAGTGATTATTTAACTTTGGAAACACAAACATGCCACATCAACAATCTACACCGTAGTATTGATTTCTGCCGATATATAACCTATAAGATCGTACGTCTTAAAGAAGGGTGTTAAGCAAGAGAATAAATTCTCCGCCACCAAACAGATATATATTTAGCAGAGATTAACCATACAGTTCGAAATACAATGTTAGACATGTAATCCTGTCTTTAACTGGGTTAAAGAACTAATGTCATTTAAAACACAGTTCACAATAAACCCAAATCACATTCCATTAATTATTGAATCTTTACGGAAAAACAAATCAATATATAATTGATATCAATTTCCGTATCCGACTAATAATATAAATGAAATAGCGACAAAGCCCTTTACATTCCATATGTATTAATAGTCTTCCTCCATAGAAGCTCATTTCGATTATTATCAAATCGAATTCCATTCAATTCCAATTTAATATATTAAATTGGAAAACTTTACTTTGAAAAATTCCTGTTAAATCTTAATAAAAAGATTTATAAATTCCAAATCCCATTTCACTGTAAATCGTGTTAAAGAACGAATGCCATTAAAAACACAGTTCACAATAAACCCAATTCACATTCCATTTTCAATTCCAATTAAATGTTAATTAATTGGTAATTCTTCTTTAAGATTTATTCTTTTCACACTGGGTTTAAGAATGGTGTTAATAAACACACCATTCACGACAAACCCAAAATCGAATTCGATAACAAATACAAGGCTCTGAATAGAAATTATATTGGCTTATATTCAATATCAAATTCTGAAACAAACAAATAACGCATTGGAAATAACGATATAAAATATATCTTCCAAATTTCCATAACCATATCATATAATCACAAAATCCAATATCGAAATATTCCGAAGATGATTTCCATTCAAATCCATTCCAGTTCATATATTGGAAATTCTGGTTATTTTTAAAACCATTTCAAGTCCAATTTATTTATTTAAAAATATTGGATTATAATTCTTGTTCATAACTAGTTCATCTGGATAGAAATGTTTTTTTTTCTTTTCAAATATGGAATTTCTCATTCCAATTCTTTCCAAATTATTTATTATCATTTTACATAAATTATTGATATTTTTAGTAATTTTATCAAGGCCCGTACAGTCGATTTCCATAACCGGTCATCGAACTGCACTTACAACGACCTTTTCCAAATTTGATTTGGACATAATTACAAATCCAACCGTTAGATTTCAAATCTCTTATATTCTTTGGAAATCTCTTTTCGATACGAACCCAACGGTTCCAGATTTAAGAGAATCCGACGGTCGGATCTCCAGTAATGTCAATTCTAAGTCAATGGTCCAAATTCGCGAACTGCCGCGGCGCGGCGTGTAACACCCCGCCTCCGCTAGGGTCACTCGCAAAGGAATGCACTAACTTTAGAGGGGCATTATTGGTAAACATGTACAGAAATATCACAAGACAGAACATATAAAATAGCGGAAGTAAAATCGAACTTTCATAAACATCAATAATTAAGGTCTAAAGCCTTTTACATCAGAGTACATCAAAACCTGTCTTGCAATAGTAGAGAAGCATAAAGACTTTTTCATAAATTATTCCCCAAGTAAAAACAGTAAAGTAGCCATAGCCAAGAAAAGTCCAAGCCATCCATGATGACCTTCAAGCAGAAGAAGTCCGAACTAAACAACAGTATTTCCTCCCTGTAACCTGGGGGGGAAACGGAAGAAAAGAGGCGAAACAAAACGGGTCAGTCAAAAAGACTGAGTAAGCCCTATCTACTATCAGCATAAAAACTAGTAAAGTTAACTGACATGAGAAACTGAGATGAACATAAGCATGATGACAAGATAGATAAGCTAAATTAAAATAACAGGATGAACTACTGAACTCAGATAAACTAAGGTGTCATGATAAATTACGGTGTCAAGATAAAACAAGGTATCACATCGTCAGGTTTCTATCAAGTATAATATCCCCAAGATATCTATCACGTATAACGTCCCATGGTATCCATCCTGTACATCTGCTCTGCACCTACCGTACTAGTATCCCAACTGTATCATGTGTTATCCGTGAATGACCCTTACTCAAAAGTCGTATAATGGTCCATGTCAACCTAATATGCCGCATATATAGGTTACTCAACTCATATGTTCCTTTCCGTGTATAAGTTTAGTCCCTTGCCGTAGACCATACGGGCTTTCCCATGAGATTCTATATTACTTTAACATAGTTCCATGATCCTTAAGATCGGTTTGGACTGTTACCCTAAACCTAGCTAGGGTCTTCCAACATGAATTATCGTTTGTACAACTAGGACTTATGCTACCTAGGGCTACTAGGGATTATGCTTACCTATTGCACGTTTTCGTATTTCGGTTTGGGTTCAGCCACCTAGGGCCACAAGGAATTACACTAACCGTCAACCGCGCCCTTTTTCCCACCCATTCATCGTGAATCGTTATTCCATGACTGTATGCACATGTATCACATCGTGCCATCCGAGTCCTGTCACAGGGCAAATCAAGAAATACAGGACTCGGTCGGGAGCTTTTGATTTATCTGCCGATGCAGATGCTAAGGTCTGTTTTTCTAATACGTGGCTATGGTCCCACGAGACCACTCCCTCAACTAGTGAAAGACAAGACAGGATAAATCCTGTATGAGAACACAACACTGGCCAACCCACATCCAAGCCTTACCGCACCCATAATTAGATAGCAATTATGGTCTTTTGGGTGTTCTCTGCCTTTCTGTACGTACACGCTTGACCAAAGATGGTAGGTAGCCTGACGAAATGCTATCTAGGGCACGACCGTGTATCGTCGACTATCCCCTATCCATCCCCGTCTTTAGGTCGCTCGTATAGCAACCAAGGCATACTCTTGGTTCTTCTAACGCAGACCTTAACCTCTCATGCGCCTAGTATGATCACCTGGCAGCTCACAGAGGGATACCAAGAATATCCTCACGTTCCCTGAAGCCGCTGCTTCGTTACCCAGTTCGCTGGAGCCTTTATCTAAATCAGATACTTGCTCCTACTCGTATACTTAAACGATGACCTACCGTATCAGGTTACTCATCTATCTATGAACTGGTCTAAATTTCCTTGACTAAGAATCATTATTTAGTTATTCTTCAACTAAGGTTTACCACTTAGCCTTATTCCCGTTATCCTTGTTAACTACGGTTATCCACCTAATCCTCAGAACTAGGGTTTTCATAATGGATTAAGTGTCACTTAAGTTCATGACTTAACCCGTCTACAATTCATGTCAAAATTGGCTAAGTATCCAAGTTCAAGACTTAACCCTACAAACCATGCTCAAGTTGGTTAAGTATATATTAACTTGACCCTATCAAATTACTGAGTCAAATCGGTCAAGCGTATTTAAGCGATTCGTGACTTAGCCCTATCATGTTTTCACGTTAGATTGGTTAAGTATAGGTTAACTTAACCTCAATAAATTCACGAGTTAGATTGGTTAAGTATAGGTCACTTAACCACCCCAGATCATCATGTTAGATTAGTTAAGTGTTTAACTTAACTCCATTAAACTACCAAGTGGGATTAATTAAGTCTAGGCTAACTTAACCCCATCCGATTTCCATGCTTAGACTAGTTGAGTCCAATCTTAACCCCATCCATTAACTGTATTTTTCGGTTAAGCGTCACTAAGAAAACTTACTTAACCTTACCAAGTTATCGTGTTGGATTGATTAAGTGTTGGTTAACTTAACCCCGTCCACTAGTCGTATAAAAATGGTTAAGTGTCATTAGGCAAATCAAATTACTTAACATACCCAACCTTGTCATGTTTTGTTAAGTATCATTAGCCTAATCAAATTACTTAACCCATTTGTCCATGTCATATTTGATTAAGAGTCATTAATCAAATTAACTTAACCCTATCATGTGGCATTAATTACTTAATGCACCTCAAGCTCTCACATTAGACTTTGTTGTGGTTACTAGTTAAGCCGGTCGGTTCCGGGTAGCTTTACACCACAACTTGGTCTAACCTCGGGTTCAAGCTCAACATGACCAACTTCTCACATTGGGTCCTATTGTTTGCAACTACTAGTTAGGCCGGTCGGTTCCGGGTAGTTTTACGTTGCAAACTCAACCCAACCTCGAGTTGGCCACACTTATATTATCTAAGTGTCATGTCCATCATGTTTCCAAAACATGTTACAAGTTTTCAAGCATTTGGGTAGACCTAACTTAATAGGTAAATTCCCAAAGGGTAGACCTAACTTAATAGGTAAATTCCCAAGCTTATGTTTTTATGCATACTTACATGTCAACTTCCATGTTATATTTCAAGTCATATTTTCAAGTTATATTTTCATGTCACTAGAAATTACCCATAACATAACCCAACGCTTTTAAACTCGCATATACGTTCGCAACAACGTAATGGATTAAAAGAAGAGACTTGGCAAAGGCATGACAAAAATGGATATTAAGCCACAAGTTAATCATGGTGGCAAATGAGGCACAAATGTGTTCATTAACTTGCATGTTACATTCTTAAGCCCCAAAAACATGCATAAACCCAAACTTGGCACATAAGCAAATCATGGTGACAAAAGACATGGAATGATGACTAGTAACTCGCATATATCATCATATAAGGGTTATGACTTCATATGCAAGTTGACATAAAGGTTATGAGGGTTCTCATGTTGCATAATGCAACATTTCAACATAAAGGTTGTAGCTTTTAGCCCACAAGATCAAGATAATGAGTTCATAAACTTGCATGACATGATAGCATGTATCATACTCAATGATCAAACCCAAACTTGCAACATGAACATTTAACTTCATAGTTAATATCTAAGAGTAGGGAAAGGGCTTACATTGCTATGAAGGCACAAAAATATGACAAAGCCCTTATGAAATCAATTAGACCCAAAATGCAAGCTCTAACATAAAAACCCTTGAGCCAAAATGATCAAAACCCTTGCTTTATGATGCCAATATAGAAACTTGACTTGAATGCAAGCTAATGACACTCATACAAGCTTGAAAACACTTGTATGCATGGAAAATCTCTCATAGAAACAATTTAGAAATTTTATGAAGAGAGTGGAGGCCATGAGAGGTAAAATTTTGCCATAGTTTAGTTGCATGAATGAATAATGAGGATTTAGGAGAGGGTTAGGGGCTTATTTATAGATTAGGCAAGTGTTTTAGGCCATAGGATTAAACCCTAGTTGCAATCTCAGCCCTTAAAATCGAATCTGGCCCCCAAACTCAACACAAACCCAAAATGGTGCACCAGGCAGAACTGCCCGGCTGGACCAAGTCGACAGCCAAGTCGACAGGGCTGTCGACTTGGGTCCAACCAAGTCGACTCCCAAGTCGACAGGGCTGTCGACTTGGGTGCTCTGGCGGGAATTTTCCCGCCTGGCCCAAACTGGCCCAAATTTCCAAATTCAAACTTGAATTTGAAATCTGTTTTTACTTTGAAATTTTCTGAAAACTTTGTTGGGCCTTAATCGGGTCATACGGACTCCGATTTTCGAAAACTCGGACTCTATTTCGCGTATTTTTCCGAGACGAACGCAATGCCATAGCCCGTTTTACTTGATTCAGAATTTAAAAATGAAATTCTGCCTTGATTCTCGTTTTAACATGTTATCGAAATACGGGTTGTTACATTCTCCCCACCTTTTAGGATTTCGTCCCCGAAATCTCCAAGTTAGGAAGAACATATCCTACCATCCATCATCCATCTACTCAAAACATCATCCACAAGCAACCATTGTCCTTAGATGATTTCTAATGCTGTATGAATACATGCAAAAGGTGTGTGTATATGCACTTATCTAATGTAAATGATCAGGCCTGAGTGATCTAATGCAAAGTATGTATAGTGCCATGAATCCAACATGTATGCAAATAGTCCTAGTCATATAGATACTATATGCGTGCACAATCATTCATTCATATGCAACAACCGCATGATAACACATTCGATTTCATCCATAAACAAGTATAAATACTCGTGCATATGCAATATGAAATGGGACCGAGTCGAGCTGATATCTAATGTGTATTCGCGCATCCACGAGCAACCACTTGCAACCACTTGCAACCATATCAATCATAACATGTTGCAAATACATGTTTACATCCATAGGATTCTACCTAGGCTTCCCTGAAACAGGGTCGAGAAGATAAACAAGACAAACTCCTTACGGGGTTTGTAACAGAAAATAGGACCGAGAGGATGTCCCCAAAAGATAGCCTACAAGTAAGCTCTACAGAAAACAGGGATCAAGGATATACTCCCAAAAAGAGATATCATGCGCGTATCTAGTCTTTGACCATCAAAGTCGTATTTCCTCGAGCTTAATTCCATTGTGCCTTGACCGTCCTTTAACTTAGCGATTTCGTAGCTTCTTATTTCCTGTTTCCATAACATGAGCTGGAACTCATTTCTTCGTCGCCTCTCGTTCCACTTGCACTTACCCTTTTCCTAGAATACTTGATGCAAACATGACTGCGTACTCATGATCTCATGTAAGCTTTCCAAAATTCACTAGTGAATCTCGGACCTCGTACCACAAGGTATTCCATGTAGAAGAACTTTCTTTTGAAAGTAAACAGATGCCAACCAGGTTATCAAGCGCACTTACTAGGGTGATCTCTATAACCCATGCATAAATGAAGTAAACCATTCATCTTATCGGCGAACACCACTCGATCGGGCTTCAAATTTCCAATAAAGGCATCAAGGGATTCTAAGTAACTAGTCATGACAGAACCTCAAAAAGGTTACACGATACTTCGAGGGTATTACCAAGGCTAGTCAAAAGGTCTAACTACCCTCCTATCAAAACCGAGAGTGGCACCCCCTACTGGATAACCACTTCGTCCCTAGAATCCATCCATAGCTTATAAACATAAGCATTATTTCCAAACTCAACACTTGGCATGGACATTCTCAAATCCAAACAAGTCATGTATAAATGGACTGATTCTCCAATAGGACTTTGAGACAAAAAATGGGATTCTCTATTACGCTAGTACTTAAGGTGCAGAGACTCAAATATCGAAGCAGACTTAAATGATACGAAAAACGAAGTCCTAACGGGATGATAGAGAAGAAAAGCTAAACCTTTAACAAGATCGTTACCCTCCTTCCGAGGTACCCTAGAAATGAGAGCATACTATTGCCCTCCCGATGATCTTGTCCTTGTCCCATAATACTTAACTATCCGCCCCGTTTTACCATGCTAAAGGTACTCTCTCGTCATGGGTTTCATTGTTCATCTTTCTCCCTCCTTTGAGGACTAAGCCATACCAACAAGTTGCTCATCCTTAAGCTCGTATCCTTTATCCTCTTTCTCACTATCCTTTCTCATAACGCGGCCACTGGTCTCTCGAGAACCACCTCCATCGCATGGAAAGCACTTTCGTAGATAGAAAAGACTAGTCGCAGTTAAAACCACTGTGACTACAGATGGAGGAAAGAAAGGAAAAGAGATTCAATTAAGGAAACAAGGATAGTGCTAATGGCCTTTGGGGAATAGCCTTTTTCTTTTAAAAGAAAATTTTCTTGAAAAATGCTTCTTTGTAAACGATTTTCAAATAGTTTTCAGAAGGTCTTTAAAAACTTTTGCCCAGTCTGGTAACCTTCTGCTCTGATACCAAATGTAACACCCCGCCTCCGCTAGGGTCACTCGCAAAGGAATGCACTAGCTTTAGAGGGGCATTATTGGTAAACATGTACAGAAATATCACAAGACAGAACATATAAAATAGCGGAAGTAAAATCGAACTTTCATAAACATCAATAATTAAGGTCTAAAGCCTTTTACATCAGAGTACATCAAAACCTGTCTTGCAATAGTAGAGAAGCATAAAGACTTTTTCATAAATTATTCCCCAAGTAAAAACAGTAAAGTAGCCATAGCCAAGAAAAGTCCAAGCCATCCATGATGACCTTCAAGCAGAAGAAGTCCGAACTAAACAACAGTATTTCCTCCCTGTAACCTGGGGGGAAACGGAGGAAAAGAGGCGAAACAAAACGGGTCAGTCAAAAAGACTGAGTAAGCCCTATCTACTATCAGCATAAAAACTAGTAAAGTTAACTGACATGAGAAACTGAGATGAACATAAGCATGATGACAAGATAGATAAGCTAAATTAAAATAACAGGATGAACTACTGAACTCAGATAAACTAAGGTGTCATGATAAATTACGGTGTCAAGATAAAACAAGGTATCACATCGTCAGGTTTCTATCAAGTATAATATCCCCAAGATATCTATCACGTATAACGTCCCATGGTATCTATCCTGTACATCTGCTCTGCACCTACCGTACTAGTATCCCAACTGTATCATGTGTTATCCGTGAATGACCCTTACTCAAAAGTCGTATAATGGTCCATATCAACCTAATATGCCGCATATATAGGTTACTCAACTCATATGTTCCTTTCCGTGTATAAGTTTAGTCCCTTGCCGTAGACCATACGGGCTTTCCCATGAGATTCTATATTACTTTAACATAGTTCCATGATCCTTAAGATCGGTTTGGACTGTTACCCTAAACCTAGCTAGGGTCTTCCAACATGAATTATCGTTTGTACAACTAGGACTTATGCTACCTAGGGCTACTAGGGATTATGCTTACCTATTGCACGTTTTCGTATTTCGGTGTGGGTTCAGCCACCTAGGGCCACTAGGAATTACACTAACCGTCAACCGCGCCCTTTTTCCCACGCATTCATCGTGAATCGTTATTCCATGACTGTATGCACATGTATCACATCGTGCCATCCGAGTCCTGTCACAGGGCAAATCAAGAAATACAGGACTCGGTCGGGAGCTTTCGATTTATCTGCCGATGCAGATGCTAAGGTCTGTTTTTCTAATACGTGGCTATGGTCCCACGAGACCACTCCCTCAACTAGTGAAAGACAAGACAGGATAAATCCTGTATGAGAACACAACACTGGCCAACCCACATCCAAGCCTTACCGCACCCATAATTAGATAGCAATTATGGTCTTTTGGGTGTTCTCTGCCTTTCCGTACGTACACGCTTGACCAAAGATGGTAGGTAGCCTGACGAAATGCTATCTAGGGCACGACCGTGTATCGTCGACTATCCCCTATCCATCCCCGTCTTTAGGTCGCTCGTATAGCAACCAAGGCATACTCTTGGTTCTTCTAACGCAGACCTTAACCTCTCATGAGCCTACTATGATCACCTGGCAGCTCACAGAGGGATACCAAGAATATCCTCACGTTCCCCGAAGCCGCTGCTTCGTTACCCAGTTCGCTGGAGCCTTTATCTAAATCAGATACTTGCTCCTACTCGTATACTTAAACGATGACCTACCGTATCAGGTTACTCATCTATCTATGAACTGGTCTAAATTTCCCTGACTAAGAATCATTACTTAATTATTCTTCAACTAAGGTTTACCACTTAGCCTTATTCCCGTTATCCTTGTTAACTACGGTTATCCACCTAATCCTCAGAACTAGGGTTTTCATAATGGATTAAGTGTCACTTAAGTTCATGACTTAACCCGTCTACAAATCATGTCAAAATTGGCTAAGTATCCAAGTTCAAGACTTAACCCTACAAACCATGCTCAAGTTGGTTAAGTATATATTAACTTGACCCTATCAAATTACTGAGTCAAATCGGTCAAGCGTATTTAAGCGATTCGTGACTTAGCCCTATCATGTTTTCATGTTAGATTGGTTAAGTATAGGTTAACTTAACCTCAATGAATTCACGAGTTAGATTGGTTAAGTATAGGTCACTTAACCACCCCAGATCATCATGTTAGATTAGTTAAGTGTTTAACTTAACTCCATTAAACTACCAAGTGGGATTAATTAAGTCTAGGCTAACTTAACCCCATCCGATTTCCATGCTTAGACTAGTTGAGTCCAATCTTAACCCCATCCATTAACTGTATTTTTCGGTTAAGCGTCACTAAGAAAACTTACTTAACCTTACCAAGTTATCGTGTTGGATTGATTAAGTGTTGGTTAACTTAACCCCGTCCACTAGTCGTATAAAAATGGTTAAGTGTCATTAGGCAAATCAAATTACTTAACCTACCCAACCTTGTCATGTTTTGTTAAGTATCATTAGCCTAATCAAATTACTTAACCAATTTGTCCATGTCATATTTGATTAAGAGTCATTAATCAAATTAACTTAACCCTATCATGTGGCATTAATTACTTAATGCACCTCAACCTCTCACATTAGACTTTGTTGTGGTTACTAGTTAAGCCGGTCGGTTCCGGGTAGCTTTACACCACAACTTGGTCTAACCTCGGGTTCAAGCACAACATGACCAACTTCTCACATTGGGTCCTATTGTTTGCAACTACTAGTTAGGCCGGTCGGTTCCGGGTAGTTTTACGTTGCAAACTCAACCCAACCTCGAGTTGGCCACACTTATATTATCTAAGTGTCATGTCCATCATGTTTCCAAAACATGTTACAAGTTTTCAAGAATTTGGGTAGACCTAACTTAATAGGTAAATTCCCAAAGGGTAGACCTAACTTAATAGGTAAATTCCCAAGCTTATGTTTTTATGCATACTTACATGTCAACTTCCATGTTATATTTCAAGTCATATTTTCAAGTTATATTTTCATGTCACTAGAAATTACCCATAACATAACCCAACACTTTTAAACTCGCATATACGTTCGCAACAACGTAATGGATTAAATGAAGAGACTTGGCAAAGGCATGACAAAAATGGATATTAAGCCA
The DNA here is from genome assembly GCA_030737875.1 of Allium sativum. Taxonomy (NCBI): domain Eukaryota; kingdom Viridiplantae; phylum Streptophyta; class Magnoliopsida; order Asparagales; family Amaryllidaceae; genus Allium; species Allium sativum. The sequence continues at coordinate 178,002,060 of CM060927.1, forward strand.
CAAGTTAATCATGGTGGCAAATGAGGCACAAATGTGTTCATTAACTTGCGTGTTACATTCTTAAGCCCCAAAAACATGCATAAACCCAAACTTGGCACATAAGCAAATCATGGTGACAAAAGACATGGAATGATGACTAGTAACTCGCATATATCATCATATAAGGGTTATGACTTCATATGCAAGTTGACATAAAGGTTATGAGGGTTATCATGTTGCATAATGCAACATTTCAACATAAAGGTTGTAGCTTTTAGCCCACAAGATCAAGATAATGACTTCATAAACTTGCATGACATGATAGCATGTATCATACTCAATGATCAAACCCAAACTTGCAACATGAACATTTAACTTCATAGTTAATATCTAAGAGTAGGGAAAGGGCTTACATTGCTATGAAGGCACAAAAATATGACAAAGCCCTTATGAAATCAATTAGACCCAAAATGCAAGCTCTAACATAAAAACCCTCGAGCCAAAATGATCAAAACCCTTGCTTTATGATGCCAATATAGAAACTTGACTTGAATGCAAGCTAATGACACTCATACAAGCTTGAAAACACTTGTATGCATGGAAAATCTCTCATAGAAACAATTTAGAAATTTTATGAAGAGAGTGGAGGCCATGAGAGGTAAAATTTTGCCATAGTTTAGTTGCATGAATGAATAATGAGGATTTAGGAGAGGGTTAGGGGCTTATTTATAGATTAGGCAAGTGTTTTAGGCCATAGGATTAAACCCTAGTTGCAATCTCAGCCCTTAAAATCGAATCTGGCCCCCAAACCCAACACAAACCCAAAATGGTGCACCAGGCAGAACTGCCCGGCTGGACCAAGTCGACAGGGCTGTCGACTTGGGTCCAACCAAGTCGACTCCCAAGTCGACAGGGCTGTCGACTTGGGTGCTCTGGCGGGAATTTTCCCACCTGGCCCAAACTGGCCCAAATTTCCAAATTCAAACTTGAATTTGAAATCTGTTTTTACTTTGAAATTTTCTGAAAACATCGTTGGGCCTTAATCGGGTCATACGGACTCCGATTTTCGAAAACTCGGACTCTATTTCGCGTATTTTTCCGAGACGAACGCAATGGCATAGCCCGTTTTACTTGATTCAGAGTTTAAAAATGAAATTCTGCCTTGATTCTCGTTTTAACATGTTATCGAAATACGGGTTGTTACACGGCGCGTTCTATTCAGGCCATTAAATATATTAATGATAATGTTTTCAAAACATTAGATCTTGAAATGATTTCCTTTTCGATATTCATAAAAAATGAATAAAATCGATATAAATATTATTCACGTCAAAATGACGTTAATCTAATCAACACGGCTTCATACATTTAAATATTTCCGTGTCCATCCCAAATCGGACATCAAAATCATATTTTGATCCATTACTGAATATTATTTTAAAATATTAGTTATTTTAAAATATTCATTACTCGTCATTTTAAAATATTCTTTAATTTAAAATATTCGTTCTTTCCGAATTGGAATCAAACACAATCAATTACCATATAATTTTATTCATATGGATTTCATACACATGTACACAACCATAATCACTCATAGTCAACCATCATCCAGAGTGCATTACACAACTGCATAAGTGTTAAATATGAATAATTAATGCTTGCAACAGCCTATCAACCAATCAATTGACATACAACAAAATATTGGGATCAGTGTAGGTCCAATATCATCCCAATACCTGTGTGGGGTTTTCAAACAACAAACACTTATTATTATTTGTGCAGTTGGGCGATGTGTAAAATATTTCGTCACAATCCATATCAGTTAAATGTGTGTATATAAACAAAAATCGTCCGATTTGTAAATGAATATTTATTTTATTCATATACACGTTAAAAATAATATTTTTAACTATAAAATATTTATTTCACTCGTGAATATTTTATATAATTTAATTATATAATAAAAATATATTTTTATTGTTCTAACAATTTTTTTGAAAATTTTGGCAGCACAACGACTTGATACTAGAACCGGAATAAGGTCTAGCCTTATCCCTCGCCTACAATGGCTTGCGCCATGTACATACCAATTCTAATCAATTCATTTCATTTCCCAAACCAAATCCAAACAACTAAACCAATCAACCAACCAACCAAACAAACATGGTTTCAAACAAAGGTGTCGGGTGCTACAAAGCACCGTCTGCATCCTAGTATATAGTCTTAACTAGAAAATAAATTAATGTGAGAAGTTCTCACCTTTAGGTTCCACTCCTCCATTTCATTTCTGAATAGCTTGGATTTGCCCGAAATTCAACGCAGTCTTTTCCATGCTGTTCATATTGAAAATCACATTCTCAATATGATGTTTATATATTTTTATCTAACTAAAAATCATACTTTTCCATCGATGCTTATACTTTTACAAAATCCCACTAATTTTATCGCTTCATATATAATAAAAATCATATTTTTACAATTCAGTTTTCTATATAAAAATCATATTTTTATAACGATGTTTATAGTATAAAAATCATATTTTGATGTCGCTATACATATAATAAAAATCGTATTTTTATAGCAATGTTTATAGTATAAAAATCATATTTTCATGTTGCTATACATAAAATAAAGATCATACTTTTTTCTTCGCTACTTCATAATAAAAATTATATTTTTATTCCGCTACTTCATATATAAAAATCAAAATTTTATATCGCTATTCAAATAACAAAAATTAAATTTTTATTTCGATATTCAAATAATAAAAATCGGATTTTTATTTCAAATCTATATAGATAAAAATCATATTTTTATATCGCTACTTATATAATAAAAATCATATTTTTATTATGCTATATATATATATAAATCACGTTTTTAATTTCAATGTTATATAATAAAAAATCACATTTTTAATTCCCTAATATATATATATATATATATCACACTTTTAATTAGCTAACATATTTATATAAATCACATTTTTTATTAAAGCAATTTATATAATAAAAAATTACATTTTTATTTAAAGCTATTTATATATTAAAAGAATATATTTTTATAACCATGTTTTTCTTATAATAATCAGATTTTACATTATTAACTAAACTAAATAAACTAGTTAATTTAATTAAAATTAGCACCACGAAAAAGGAACGTTACCTTCCTCCTAAATCAGCCGACGTCGACTTTTTCCAGCCTAAAAAACTAGGGCTCGAGTTTTCGCCACCACCGAGACGTCCGACCTCGATCGGATCCTTCCACCCGATTCACCCTCGCGAGAGCCACCAGCGGTGGGCACCCCGACGAACTCGATCATCATATCTCACCGGAATCAACCTCGAGACGGTAGCCCTTTGAGGCTTGAGAAATTGCGATTTACCTCACGATAACTCATCACCCATATATGGATTTGAAGCTCTCCCATTGCTCTTCGATTTTCATTTCATGGGTTCGGATTGAAAGTGTGTGGATTAAGCGATTTTGGAAGAGGAAGGATTGAACGGTTTTTCATCGTTCGCCTCGGCAGAGTCAGGGAGAGAGAAATAAATTAGGTTTTTTTATTGGCCGCATATTAATATAAATATATTTTTAATTCTAAAAATAGCCGCTAATTGATACGAACTCTAAATCGAACCCAACGACTATCGTCCCTTGCGTAATACCCCCATTCCGGACACAATGGGTCATGTTTTATAACCCAATTTGGTTATTACAATCAGTTTCCGCTAAATTTAAAATATAAATCATTATATTTTAAATTCCAACGCACATTTTAATTTACCGGGGCCACATACGGACTCTAAGAATTCCCGAAAAATAAATCTAGCTATGTTTTGATGATACGGTCCTAACAAAACTAATTTCGTCGAATTTGGAGACCGTTTGAAAAACGGTCATTTTTTGGTTTATTAAATTCAAACTGAATTTGCCAAACACGTTTAAATTCACCACGCTCACATATTGATTCCAAAAATTATGAAAATTGGAACCAAGTAATAATTTGACACTCTGAATCCAAGAAAAGTGGTTTCGTCGAAAACGGAGGTCGTTTGCAAAATTGCTATTTTTACGGGCTATATTTCCATAGCTACTATTCTGAATTTTCAACTGGACATAACTTTTTATTCCCGCTATGAAATCTGGATTTTTCAGATTTACTAAAAAGATATTTTCAAACATATTCAAATATTTCTTGTTTCACTAAAATCCGGTTTATTTTGAATCATGTACTTTCATTTGAAATTTGAAATCAAATTTTCAAACTACAGCGCCATTTCCAATTCTTTTTATAATTAAAATGAATATTTATATTTTAATTTCGATTTAAATAAATATATACATTCTAATTCTATTTAGAATAAATTTCTAGTCATTATTATTTAAAATAAATCATTTTAAATATTCAAAATTCATTAAAATTACCAAAATAAATTTTTTAAATTGGTTTTGATTTTCCGGGTTGTTACAGTCTCCCCTACTTAAAATCTTTTCATCCTCGAAAAGGAACAGAGCTAAAAGTTGTTTAACTAACCAACTCAACTTCCAGTTTGGCTTTCATTCTTCAATTTTTCAGTTTCTAAGAATTTTCAAATTCTTCAAAAATTTGGCTAACACCCTAAATTTTTGAAAAATTTCGCCATAACCTCCTTTGTACGGGGAGACATTTAAATCCGCAACTCACCTCATAGGGCCCTTATCCATCCAAAAGAAAAGAAAATGCCAAGCGGCCAACCTAGCTCATTAATCTTTAAAAGAAAAATAAAATGCCAAACGGTCAGCCTTAGGCTCATAAATCTTTAAAAGAAAATGCCAAGCGGCCAGCCTTAGGCTCATAAATCTTTAAAAGAAAAAGAAAACTAGTAAACACCTACCTATTTGTCAGGCATACAATTTTATTCCTCTTCTTAGTTTCCCTGTTATGACCTGTTCATTGTATATACATGTATAGGCATGCAATTTCAATCAATTTTCAGTTCAGTTCGACATTTGATTCAATTTGCCTTAATGGTTCAAAATTTTAATTAATCAACCAATAATCAAACAACACAACCAGCAATCAATTAGTTCATTAGCTTTTAAAATTCATAATTTATATATATATATATATATATCCATTTTTGATGCCAAATTACAACAAATAACCCTATCTAGTTTTGGTTCTCACACCAGTCAATTGGAAATATATAGACGTCCCACCTTCGAAACTCGAGCACAGACTCTGATGATGAGGACTCATCATCAGGATCATCCCCGGGTGACTAGAGTGTTATTCTATATCTATCCAGTATATTAAAACTTCGAATATACGTTTGCAAGGTGTATATGCAAAATCTATATATATTGGATTGTCCAAATTTAGTACAAATGAATATTCAAATACGTTGAATAAGGTTTAAATTTTCAAAATAATATTTGTTTTTAATTTTAATTTTAAAAACACTACTCTTCACACTCGTTCTAGGATACTACTGATCCTATCTCTAACGAGTAATTCTCATTGGATATTACTAATCCAATCTCTGATGGATTCTTTCGTTTGATTCTAATGTGCCTTGTTCTCGAGCTATGTAAACCAAAGCTCTGATACCAAACTGACACGACCCAAACTTTCCCGTAAAGGAAAGCTCGAATTGAGTTGAGAACACGATAAATTAGAACATAAACAGAAGAACATTTCATTGATTATTACAACAATTTACATCAGTGTACAAGTATATAAGAGTATGAACAAATAATATACATTGATAAATATCAGAGATTAAAATATATTACATAGCAGCAGAAAATAATACAAAACACAACTGAAAGATATACATGAATACAGAGCTTTCTGAATATCATTCCAGCTGTAAACCAGGATCCTGTGAATATTCATCTGCAAAACCCAAACTACTAGCTGCCCGTGTGGAAAATAGGGGCACCCAGAGTTTAAGTTAAAGCAATAAACTCCAAGTCAGTCATGTGACTGGTATGAGAACTAAAACAGTTATTTAGTACTTTACTTTATAAATAAGGTAAATCAAGGGACCACGCCGTATAACACGGAACGGGTTCCTCCCAAGAATACCAGTGCATGAACAAATAGCACAATGCTTTTTGGAAAAATGAAGCTATTATAAGACTTAGGTCCCATCACACAATGCAACGCAAGCCGGAGGATAGAGTTTTACATTATAATAGCCAAACATGCTTGGTACGTTTAAAACAAATCATTTTGATACTATTATAGTGTAAAGTGTTTGAAAACAACTTCAAATATAAATGCATCAATCATAGACGGCATAGTGTCTCATCCCACTATGTCGCCCTACTAGGCTCTACAAATAAAACCGAATGTCACGTATTAGAAATTGGATTTCTGTCATGAACAAAGGCAAGGGGCCATCCCTATCGCTTCGAGACACTCTAGCCAATGTCTCAAGGCCACACACTCTGGGTGCCCTAGGTAACATGCACGGTCGGTCCACTCTAAGTGCATGGTGGATTCATAATCCCTGAACATGCGTTTCCCTGCCCTATGTGGCATCTATGAGCCAAATGACTAAACATCCATTGGCTTCGTAGAGACCGATACAACCGAGGCGCCCCACTATCCATCATTCACATAAGTAAAACGTCTGGGCTTGCAAAACACAGACACCACTCCTAGATAGAAGGAAACGCACTGCCCTCCCTGTTGTCCTCTCCCGTTTCTGGTTCATACCAGGGTGTGAGGCTCGCGAATCAACGCTACACAAAGCTATGCTATATTAAAACCGTGCTTTGATCATCAACCATAAGACTCTGCTTTTCAACACAAGCCTTGATCATTTGCATCTCAGCATGCCACACAGGCAATTCACGCCGTGCGGCTGATGTCTATCGATATATAACCTCTGAGCTCGCACGTCTCAGAGAAGGGCGTTAAGCAACAGAATAAATTCTCCGCTGCCAAACAGATATATATTTAATAGAGATCAATCAACACAGAATAAAATCCAATGTCAGACACACATCCATTTACAAGTTCGTTCTGGGTCTGAATGAAACTGGGGGCACCTTATTCCTCGTCCCGTATGTCTAATACAGAATAGAGGTCCTTGCATATCCGATCGATCTCCAAGTACATCTAGACGATCACCACTTATTACCTTGTCTTGGGTGTACTGCCCAATCAAGACATCAGTAATCATCCAAATGATGTGAAGACCTCTGATCTTCAACCACTTTCTTCATCGTCGATATATCGTCGAATTAGTTATTCAGAATGGGTATAAACCCGGCCTTTCCGAATAACTCGCGTATATAATAAACAAGTGCTATAAAAACACAACATATGCCTCATTCCAATTCTGAATATTTTTTTATTTAAATATTCATATCCTTCGGGAAAGGTTCCCATTAATTTTATCAAAGATAAATTCTTTAAATTTTATTCTTTAATCTTCCTTCGGAGATCATTCAAACCATATTAAGGTTTTCCAAACTAGTTGGATTAGCGATCCTTACCGAGGTAATCATTTATTTTATTTCCCAATCCCAACCTATTCATCCCATGGAGCAAAACTAGTCGTACTCCATATCTAACACCACGGTGTTATCGGTAAATTTAATTACCATTTCACGTTCAAATCTAATTAAAGATCTAACTATCGCCGGGTGCAAAACTGGTGATACTCCATTCTTGATCATTTCCCAAATTTGATAATTTAAATTACAATTCCCATTTCAATCTAATTAAAGATTTATTATAACTCCACTTAGTTTTAATTTTCCCAAAAATCAATATAAATGAAAACTTTGGAAACACAAACATGCCGCATCGACAATCTACACCGTACTATTGATTTCTGCCGATATATTACTTCTAAGCTCGTATGTCTTAGAGAAGGGTGTTAAGCAAGAGAATAAATTCTTCGCCACCAAACAGATATATATTTAGCAGAGATCAACCATACAGTTCGAAATACAATGTTAGACATGTAATCCTGACTTTAAATGTGTTAAAGAACTAATGTCATTTATAAACACAGTTCATAATAAACCCAAATCACATTCCATTAACTATGGAATCTTCACGGGAAAACAAATCAATATATAATCGATATCAATTTCCGTATCCGACTAATAATATAAATGGAATAACGGCAAAGCCTTTTAAATTCCATATGTATTAACAGTCTTCCTCCACAGAAGCTCATTTCGATTATTATCAAATCAAAATCCATTCAATTCCAATTTAATACATTAAACTGGAAAACTTTATTTTGGAAAATTCCTGCTAAATCTTAATAAAAAGATTTATAAATTCCAAATCCCATTTCACTGTAAATTGGGTTAAGGAACGAATGTCGTTAAAAACACTTTTCACAATAATCCCAATTCACATTCCATTTTCAATTCCAATTAAATGTTAATTAATTGGTAATTCTTCTTTAAAACTTAATTAAAAGATTTATTCTTTTCGCACTGGGTTTAAGAACAGTGTTAATAAAGACACCATTCACGACAAACCCAAAATCCAATTCGATATCAAATACAAGGCTCTAAATAGAAATTATATTGGCTCGTATTCAATATCAAATTATGAAACCAACAAATATTGTATCGGAAATAACGATATAAAATATATCTTCCAAATTTCCATAACCATATCGTATAATCACGAAATCCAATATCGAAATATTTCGAACATGATTTCCAATCAAATCCATTCTAATTCATATATTGGAAATTCTGGTTATTTTAAAAACCATTTCAAATCCAATTTATTTATTTAAAAATATTGGATTATAATTCTAGTTCAGAACTAGTTCATTTCGATAAAAAAATATTTTTTTTCTTTATAAATATGGAATTTTTCATCCCAATTCTTTCCAAATCATTTATTATGATTTTACACAAATTATTGATATTTTTAATAATTTTATCAAGGACCGTACAGTCAATTTCCATAAACGGTCATCGAACTACACTTACAACGACCTTTTCCAAATTTGATTTGGACATAATTCCAAATCCAACCGTTAGATTTCAAATCTCTTATATTCGTTGGAAAACTCTTTTCGACACGAACCCAACGGTTCCGGTTTTAGGAGAATCCGACGGTCGGATCTCCCATAATGTCAACTCGAAGTCAATGGTCGAAATTCGCGAACTACCGCGGCGCATTCTATTCAGGCCATTAAATATATATAATATATATTATATATATTTCATCGATTTCCATTTAAAATGTATTTTATAAATCATTTTAAATTTGTTTTTAAAATGATTTCAACTTCATATTCAATTTTAAATCAAATTGAATATTTCATATCATTAATATATAAATGATAATATTTTCAAAACATTAGAATTTGAATTCACTTCCTTTTCGAAATTCATATAAAAATGAATAAAATCGACATAAATATAGGTCACGTCAAAATGGCGTTAATCTAATCAACACGGCTTCATATATTTAAATATTTCTGTGTCCATCCCAAATAGGACATCAAAATCATATTTTGATCCATTACTGAATATTATTTTAAAATATTAGTTATTTTAAAATATTCATCACTCGTCATTTTAAAATATTCTTTAATTTAAAATATTCGTTCTTTCCGAATTGGAATCAGACACAGTCAATTACCATATAATTTTATTCATATGGATTTCATACACACATGTACACAACCATAGTCACTCATAGTCAACCATCATCCAGAGTGCATTACACAACTGCATAAGCGCTAAATATGAATAATTAACGCTTAGAACAGCCTATCAACCAATTGATTGACATACAACTAAATAATGGGATCAGTGTAGGTCCAATATCATCCCAATACCCGTGTGAGGTTTTCAAACAACAAACACTTATTATTATTTGTGCAGTTGGGTGATGTGTAAAATATATCGTCCCAATCCATATCAGTTAAATGTGTGTGCATAAACAAATCGTCCGATTTATAAATGAATATTTATTTTATTCATATACATGTTAAAAATTATATTTTTAACTATAAAATATTTATTTCACTCATGAATATTTTATACAATTTATTTATACAATAAAAATGATATTTTTATTTTTCTAACAATTTTTTTTGAAAATTTCGGTAGCACAACAGCACGATACTAGAACCGGAATAAGGTCTAGCCTTATCCCTCGCCTACTACTGGCTCATGCCATGTACATAACAATTCTAATCAATTCATTTCATTTCCCAAACAATCAACCAACCAACCAAACAAATATGGTTTCAAACAAAGGTGTCGGGTGCTACTAAGCACCGTCTACATACTAGTATATATTCTTAACTAGAAAATAAATTAAAGTGAGAAGTTCTTAACTTTGGGTTCCACTCCTCCATTTCGTTTCTGAATTTTTAAATAGCTTGGATTTGCCCGAAATTCAACTTAGTCTTTTCCACGCTGTTCATATTGAAAATCACATTCTCAATATGATGTTTATATATTTTTATCTAACTAAAAATCATATTTTTCCATCGATGCTTATATTTTTAAAAAATCCCATTAATTTTATCGCTTCATATATAATAAAAATCATATTTTTACAATTCAGTTTTCTATATAAAAATCATATTTTTTATAATGATGTTTAGTATAAAAATCATCATATTTTTATAATGATGTTTATAGTATAAAAATCATATTTTGATGTCGCTATACATAAAATAAAAATCATATTTTTTTTCTTTGCTACTTCATAATAAAAATTATATTTTTATTCCGCTACTTCATATATAAAAATCAAATTTTTATATCGCTATTCAAATAACAAAAATCAAATTTTTATTTCGATATTCAAATAATAAAAATCGAATTTTTATTTCAAATCTATATAGACAAAAATCATATTTTTATTATGCCATATATATATATAAATCACGTTTTTAATTTAAATTTTATATATAATAAAAAATCACATTTTTAATTTGCAAATATATATATAAATCACACTTTTAATTAGCTAACATATTCATATAAATCACATTTCTAATTAAAGCTATTTATATAATAAAAAATTACATTTTTATTTAAAGCTATTTATATATTAAAAGAATATATTTTTATAACAATGTTTTTCATATAAAAACCAGATTTTACATTATTAACTAACTAAATAAATTAGTTAATTTAAGTAAATTAGCCCCACAAAAAAAGGGAACGTTACCTTCCTCCTAACTCAGCCGACGTTGACTTTTTCCAACCTCGAAAATTAGGACTCGAGTTTTCGCCACCACCAAGACGTCCAACCTCGATCGGATCCTTCCACCCGCTTCACCCTCACGAGAGCCACCAGCTGCGAGCACCCCGACGAACTCGATCACCATATCTCGCCAGAATCAACCTTGAGATGGTAGCCCTTTGAGGCTCGAGAAATTGCGATTTACCTCACGATAACTCATCACCCATATATGGATTTGAAGCTCTCCCATTGCTCTTCGATTTTCGTTTCATGGGTTCGGATTGAAAGTGCGTGGATTAAGCGATTTTGGAAGAGGAAGGATTGAACGGTTTTTCACCTTTCGCTTCTGCGGAATCGGGGAGAGAGAAATAAATATAGAAATGAATTAGGTTTTTTTATTGGCCGGATATTAATATAAAAATATTTTTAAGTCTAAAAATAGCCGCTAATTGATACGAACTCCAAATCGAACCCAACGACTGTCGTCCCTAGTGTAATACCCCCATTCCGGACACAATGGGTCATGTTTCGTAACCCAATTTAGCTGTTACGATCAGGTTCCGCTAAGTTTAAAATATAAGGCATTATATTTTAAATTCCAATGCATATTTTAATTTACCGGGGCCACATACGAACTCCAATAATTCCCGAAAAATAAATCTAGCTATGTTTTGACGATACGGTCCTAACAAGACTAATTTCGTCGAATTTGGAGACCGTTCGAAAAACGGTCATTTTTCAGTCCATTAAATTCAAATTGAATTTGCCAAACGCGCTTAAATTCACCACGCTCACATATTGATTTCAAAAATTATGAAAACTGGAATCAAGCAATAATTTGACACTCCGAATCCAACAATAGTGGTCTCGTCGAAAAGGATGTCATTTGCAAAATTGCTATTTTTACAGGTTATATTTCCATAGCGACTATTCTGAATTTTTAACTGGACATAAATTTTTATTCCCGCTATGAAATTGGATTTTCATATTCGTTGGAAAGATATTTTCAAACATATTCAAATATTTCTTGTTTCACTAAAATCTGGTTTATTTTGAATCTTGTACTTTGATTTGAAATTTAAAATCGAATTTTCAAACTACCGCGCCATTTCCAATTTCTTTTATAATTAAAATAAATATTTATATTCTAATTTCGATTCAAATAAATATATACGTTCTAATTCTATTCAAAATAAATTTCTAGTCGTTATTATTTAAAATAAATCATTTTACATATTCAAAATTCATTAAAATTGCTGAAATAAAAAATTTAAATTGGTTCTGATTTCCCGGGTTGTTACAATTGTAATATAAAATATTTATTTGAGACTTTCTAATTTTGAATAGATATTTATTCAAACAAATACTTTATATAATTTTGAATAGTACACAATTCTGCTCCTCTTTGTTACATAATCACTATATACAAAATACTCATTTGTCTAGCATTACATCACTATATACACTGAGTTACACTTACTCACTCTCACACTCAATATCTTTATTTTCAATGTTTGATCCAGAATTTGTTCAATCGTTCATAGTACCTATCGAAATAGAATAATGCAATAAACTGAAAAAGAAACAATTTTTAATTACTTGGATGGATATTAGAACTTAGTCTAAAAGAATAACGCGTATACCAATAATATAACATCACGAGGAAAAACAAACTTAGTCTAAAAGAACATGACTACTGGACGCAAAAAAAAACATAAATTTCAACTTCTCTACAATTATGGAATATTGTAGTAACAAGATAAGCTAGCCTTACAATAGCAATGAAGCAATACTTTACCGATGCATTCTTTAAATTTTAAAATTACTTCTTGATGTATAAAACATGTTAACATAGCTAATTGATCAGTTTATCTCATATGTTAAGACTGCAGCAAGATGTCAAATAATGCCTAATAGCTCATAAAACAGACCACAAAATTTGACATCCAGAAAAATTTGCATAACATAATGTACCGTTTAAATTATTTGATGCTTATCAAGCTTATCTAGTTCTTCCTTCTCAGCGTGTGCCAACTAAGGTTCAATCAACTAACTGAGCAGTCCCTAAACTGAAAAGAATGATGGTCGACAAAGCTGACATCTCATAATTTAATAACAAGTATTATTTATTTCTAAAAATTATACTATCTAAAAACTCAATTTTTAACATTTTATGCAAACCAACAAAATTTAAATGATATTTTTCATAGTAATTTATATCCAAATGTGCTAGTTAGAATCAAGGATTATAAGAAAACAAGCAGAGCTTTGCATATTGCAGTTGTAAAATACAATAAGGGCAGAAAAAAGAGAATACAAGCATAAGTTTTACAGATGTGTTTGGTAATTAAAGTGAAATATCATTCTTCCACTATAAACAGCACCACTGACTAAAATAACTGGAACATTGATTAAAAACAATAGCAAGAGCAAAAGCATTTTCAATAGTATAATATCTGCATGCTTCCTAAGATCACGACATGCTGAACAATTGGTATACATTGCATTTGTTCATGATAAACGATAAATAAACTTAGATAAGGTAAAAGGGGAGAAACATCATTACTTTAATTCCAGTGATTGAGCATGGTACTTTCCTTAGTAGCACCAGTGTCAAATAAAGAAATAAATTATCTTGCATAAATCTAAGTACAATTAACTCAAAATAAACCACAAAATAGCAAATGCTTTTTGACTACACAATAATTAAAATTCTTATGGCATAACCATGGAACCAAGCAAAGATATAGCAAGGCAAGTAGCACTATCTCCTTTAAGTTGCTGGACAAATAATCCTCTGAGAACTTCAGAAGTTTTAGGCTTGGCATGAAATTTTTGAATGCAAAAATTAATATACGATTGAATGTTATATTAGTCAGCCTAAGCAATAGAAATCATAAGTAAATCATATTTTGATGTTACCTATGACAACCCACAATCTAGCAGCTAGATACTGAATAATGAGAGCAGAAAAGGAGGCCACTAGTATAATCCACAAAAGCTAACAAAATATGTAAATTTAGTAAATAAGTTATATTCTCTGAAAATTAATAAAATAAATGAATAAAAAGGAATATATAAACAAACTTCAAACACACCTCGTACTTATGTTGTGCACCAGATTGCAGTTCCGTCTCAACTTTGTAACATTCAAGAACAAGTTAGACAGAGATATAAACGATACACATGCAATAATACAAACATATAGAATAAAAACAATCGATTCAAAATAAATAGTAACAAACTTTATACTCACAGTTTCCTGGATCAATAAAAGCAACTGATACAAGGAATCAAGGCCTAAATATGAATAAGTTCCTCTAGCCATTGTTATGGTTATAGTTGCATGTATCTTTCGCCTAAAATGCATGTTTTTGTTGGAAACTTAGGGTTTGTGAGATGAGCATTTGGTTAGTTTGGTTTATCCATGAGAATGATTAAACTGAACTAAAACTAATTAAAATGAAAACCAAATCAAAACAAACAAATTTAATTTAATTGGTTTAATTGATTATTCAATTTAACAGAACTACAAATGATTCATAATTTTGTATAGAATATTCGCCGTAATTTGAAAGATAGCCTAAGTATTGATTGAAGCATTCTTATGCTCTTTAATATTAACTTTAACATATGCATGTTAAAAGATATCATTTACACCACTAACTTAATCTAAAAAATTATTGTAATATTAGTAATTTAAAATTTTTAATAAAGTTTGGTTAATTTGATTAAATGGACGACCAAAACGAAAAAAATTCATGAATCAATCATAAATCGATTTTGTAACGACCCGAATTTCCATATTCTTTAAGTCGACTAATAACACCACACGTCCAACCCAAATTGTACAGAAATACGAATCATCATTAGAAAGAAGTTAGAGGATGAGAAATAGAAAGAAAGAAATATTAGAATAGAAGAAAACGAAGAACACAATCCACACAGTGGAACGAATAAAATATATTAGGTAACCTATACTCTGAAATATAATTCAATAACTTTATATACATACCATCATCAGAGCACATAAGCTATTTCTGGAACAGTTATAAACACCTGTTTCCAGATACAAACATGGTACACAGCACAATATATGATAGTCTATAGCTAACCGGTGAAGCCTCCCGCTTCAAACTCCTCCAAGTGAATTTGAAAAATCCCGACTACTTGACTGCCCATACAAATTTGGGCACCCAAGAGTTTAGGGAAAACAAACAAAATAAACTCTGGGTCAGTCATGGGACGGGTGTGAGTAAACTTCAACCATTTGTTTAACTTTCAAAATCCTTTCAAAAGAAATGATAATTGTAAGACCGGTCCACACATAAACACGGATGGTTTTTATCTTATGATAACCAAAAATATTTTTGATGTCAAATCCAGTGATATTATAATAGTGTCTACATCAAATAAATAGGAATCTAGCGGAACGCTTGCATCTCACGCTCCATATATAATATAAAATCAAAAACCGCAGGGTGCTTATTAGAGATTGGATTTCCAACATGACAAGGTATGGAACCACCTTCCGATAGTATATCTCTAGAGGGGAATACACTGGGTTCAACAAGAACGTCTTACAACCTGGCCCGCACATGGCTGGCCACTCATTTAACTTGAGTGTATCAAGCATATTATCACCAACAGTTGTGATCAGCAACTGTTACCGAAAGCATACAGCAGCGAATAGGATCAGAAATAAGTGAAATTTCTCTAGATCACGTGATAATACCCCTAATGGGAATGACCCACATGGCCATGCTGCATGCCCGATTTCTGTCATTTCCCGGGTGATGAGGCTTGAGGTCACAATTATTTTTCAAGAACATCTTGTCACCATTTACTTTAAATGCCACCTTGTCAGATCCGTCCATACACGTTGTCCTAGGACTAGACAAACTGAAGGCACCATTCTATTAATCTATCTTGGGAACTTTCTACCTAGGATTAACAGAACAGCCCTAGCATTTTACTCCTTCAATTATCTTCAGCATAAGTTGACTCGTAATGCTTATGCCAATACGAAGTAGTATTCAGATAATAAATCTGATCCCGGTCTCTCCGTATTGTCAACGATGTATAAAATAAATCCAAAATTTTGATAGTTGGTGATTTAACCATCAAAGAAACATCCATAAAATCAATGGTCCTATTTCCAACTGGAAATTCTAATGATCAAGCATCAAACAACACTGGCCCCTTTTATATTAATTCCTCATTATATTATCGATTCCAAATTTCCTTTTTTCCCTCTTTTAGATTCTTTCAAAATTCACTTGTCCTTTTCGATTCTTGAAAAACATTTCCAATATCACAATTCCTTTCTTCGAGAAAATATCTCTTATTCCAATTAGAAAACATCTTTATATATTCACGAAACCTTATTTTCTATATTCAAAAAATATACGTCATTCATATCGGAAAACATTTCCATATTCCTTTTCATAATTCTTTATCCACCAATTCATTTCCTTTTCTATGCGTAGAAAATACCTCCCATTTTATTTGGGAAAAACATTTCAAAATCCTTTAAATTAACGTGATGTTATAAAACATCGTTATTATAACTCAAACCATTAATTATTTATTAACTAACCATATTACAAACCAATCTTCACTATCGAACCTTAACCATTCCTCCATTAATCATGAAGTCAATCAAGTTGGGGTACAATTACCTCTCAGACCTTAATTGAAAAATATTCTCAATTTTGAAATAATCAAAGCTCACAACTTCAAACAAAACATCGCTTATGCAATTCTCGGATTCCATCTGAGGATCCATTTCTTTTATATAAAAACATTGATTATAACGGTAGCGTTATAATCACTGTATTTGATTTATAAAACATTTATTATCATGGTAGCGTTAAAATTGATGTTTAGATTTACAAAGCATTTATTATAACAACAGCGTTATAATCATTGTTTAGACTTATAAAACATTTATTATAACGACAGCGTTAAAATCGTTGTTCCCAAATATTTGGTTTATAAAAATATAACTTGTACTTATTAATTTCAACAAATAAATTAATAAGTAAATAAATAAATAAATAAATTTGATTCAAAACGGAAGGTAAAAATAACTACTTCCCCAAATTCGATATAATCGAATTCCAATAAATAACTCTCTCTCTCTCTCTCTCTCTCTCTCGAATAATCTATATTCGATTTATATTCCTAGCTTCGGAATTTATCTACCATTTCAAGTTAACTCAAATTCCAAGTTCACTTTTGAATTTATCTTTTTCAAATCATTACCAAATTTCTTTATAACCATTGTAGTCTACACAACGTTATCACACTTTATTTTATATTCTGAATTTTGAACTAAAGCTCATCGTTTTCTTTAAAACGATTATCTGTTTCCCTTTTCACTCAATTTCCAATTTGGATTCATATTTCGAACTAAATTTCCTTTAAAGATATTTCTTTTGCAAAATATTTACTTTGAATCATTATTCAATTTAATCCTGAATATATTTCTCTTGTATACAATCATTTGGTTTCGTACTTATAAATATTTTCTTACACCCAAATTCTATTTACAACCTCTATTCAGAAATTTTCAACAAATCTAATTTTATTCCAATCATTTAAAATCTCATTTATGATTTACTTTATAATTTGCTAAGTTCAAATATATTTTCAAATATTGGTCTCAAAACCGATTTTCACTTTCTCATATAAATTCATATTTGAACTTATATTTCAACTTACCAAATGATTAATGATTCACTTAATTTATATTCTTATTTATAAACAACTTCTTAATTTATCCGCTTGAACAGGTCTCTATAATCAATTCTATTCAAAATTCTATTTCTATTTTGAAAATAAATTCCATTTTAAATTCCCAATTTTCTTTTCCACATTCGAAAATATTTTATGGTATCTAACATACCAAATTTCTAGGGCTAGGGTAATTCAAACACAACCTATCCAATCATGGATTATATAACACATCATATAGCACAATCAAATAAAAATAGTAATATAAATATTGTTGAGGAATCCAGTTGGATTCCTCCGAACTGTTTTCCTGCATCCACAGATATTAATCAACAAAAATATCATCAATTCCATTTAAATATGGTGTTAGAATCAGTATTCAATCAATGGTTTCTATATCAACCATTCCAATCAATTTTATCAACCATTCATCCAATCAACAATCACACAGCATAAAATTTATATATCTAAAACTCGATTATATAGAAATATAAACGAAGCAGGGTTAGTGTACTCACATTGTTTCGCAGTTCACGATTCTGCTTCTGTTTCGTTTTAAAATCAAACAGGTGTTCAATTTTATCACAAAATTCAAGTAGCTCTTGTTTTCAGCCACATCAATACCAAATGTAGATTTCATCGTCATGGTTCACATGGATTCGGCCGCGTCCAATTTTATATAAGTATACAAAAGTTATAACATTTTCAATTTCATACATTAATTAAGATAAATTAATTTTCCGTTAAATTTGATTATTATTTTAAGTACCATATTAGCCTTGTTAATAACGTCCATACCCGTAATCCTTCTTCTTGGTTGTAAAAAACAGACCTGAACTCCAGGTTCCTTTCCACTCTCCTCCATTTACCCGAGAATCGAATGCCACAAATCCACCATTACTTCACCACTTTTGCCATCCCTTTCATCATCACCTTACTACACCTATTCATTTCTTCTGTCATCACTGTTTATAGTTAACAACATATACTCCTCCTTAAACACATTCACACCCCGATTGTCTCCCTTCAGCACAAAACGAAAACCCACTAAACCAAAGTTATGCCTTCCTCAATATACTGCTGCGCCAACTACACAGGACCCCAATCTTCTAGTTAACCAACGTTAATCCCCATTTCCAGAAGTTTATAACAAATACAAGACTTCATACAAATTCAACGTCACCTTGGATGCATTAAACCCTGCTGCAATACATGTTAATCACGAGTTTGATTTCACTGATCCACGCGGTTTTGACCACTCCCTTGTTTCATCACTGATACTTTCCTTTTCCAGTATTTCACAAACGCATCCACCTAACAAAAATATCCCTTCATCCTTGTTTTCTTCCTCATGTGCTCCCGTTTCTCACTACAAAAAGAAATTGGAACAAAAACTGTGCCTTCCCATCACAACAAGACCGCAGGCACAGAGGACCTCAAACATGAAAAGAAAAAATATTACCATTTACCCACTGTTACTTCTTCTTTCCTTCCACATCAGCCAGAGCACCACTACTTCAAGGCCCACCCACTTCTTCGAAATGTAATATACTACGGTGACGCATAGTTCTAAAAAAACAGAACGACATCTTCTTCAACCAATACTCACGAACTCTCACCAACGGAGGCGCCTTGCTTCCAGGAACCCCGCTCCACGATTCGATCTTGTCCAATCCCCATGAATTCGAGAGGAATCCGAACCCTAAGCTGACTGTAAAACAAATCGACCGCCACAACCTGGTTCGCATCACTTAATACATATATGAGACTGAAGATCTCGATCTCAGGGTTAAGATGAATCGAAGATTGAATTTTTTCGTCGAATAAATGATTTTTAAATTGATTTTGAAGTGGTGAATGGTTTGGTGAATACTGGAAAAAAAACAGGGGAAACAGAAGAGTGGGTGGGGAGAATACACGGTATTTAAAGAAGACGAGGACTTTTACCTTGGCACGCACGATTACGAAACAGCTTGGCAGACACGGAGAGAAATAGCATGACGCACACGGAATACAGTAGCTTGGAGAGTACGCTGAAAGTGGGATTTTATTGCTTTTATTTTCGGTTTGAGTATCCTTCAGTTTGTTGTGTTTAATTGGAGAATGAGACAGGTGTTTTTATTTCACAACTAGTATCATATATATCATTATATAATGCCAAATACTGCCAAGTTATTGTCAATCACTTGATAAGGATATTGGAGATTTCAAATGGATTAAGTATCGACCTAAATGTTTCACTCGCGCACATGAATTCCTACTTGATGACATGCAACTTTAAATAGGAT
Source organism: Allium sativum (assembly GCA_030737875.1). Taxonomy (NCBI): domain Eukaryota; kingdom Viridiplantae; phylum Streptophyta; class Magnoliopsida; order Asparagales; family Amaryllidaceae; genus Allium; species Allium sativum. The sequence goes on from CM060927.1 coordinate 178,022,253, forward strand.
AAGATTTGTATTTGCGAGTGATAATATTTGGATGAGATATAACAATATTTCGATAAGATTTTTCTTATAATGATTTTCCAAATGACATTGAAACCATTTTTTCCCTCATTAATTCCTTTTTTCTTCTAATAATGTTTTTTAAAGAATTACATAACGCTTAAATAAATTGATTAAAATATAAAAATTTCCAAAATAATTCAATTTAAGAATAATAAATTATTATTATCGTATATATCTGAATAGAATATCACATAGCTCCAATATAAACATATTTGGAATTCATAACTCGATATTTCAAATTAAAATGACGTTCGCATTATTTAATGTGCAATTTATGTTCAAATTTTTTTATTTCTTTTTAATTAAATAAATTTCTTATATAAAAAGAAAATCGATTTATATCTCCAATACGACATTTAAACAATTTAACTGTTCGAAAATAAATGGCTAAAAATCCGGGTCATTACAGATTTAGTTTTAAAGTCAAACCAATTTAACAAAATAAATTGATTTGATTGGTGTGACGACCAGCAGACCCTCGCCCTTTGAACCAACTATGAACCACACAAGTCCATCAAAAAAGTAAGCATTCACGTAATGTCCTACGACAAATCAAATTTATGATTTTCGATAGTCGATACTTGAACACATCCATGGTGTTCATGTACCCCAAAGCCGAATATCGCAAACTCAATCCATTGGGGTTTTATCAGAGCAAACACAGCGGAACAGAACAAAAGGAAGAACATAATCTCATAGCAGAATAGAACAAATATAATATTCAATATAACTTTACAGCGTAAAACATTTAAAATATCTAAGTGAACATACCGTGGATAGTTATAAACACTGTCCCCACATAATACAACCATGACATCCAAGTATAGATAGTAGAATACTCCCTGCCTTCTAACAAAGATCACCAGCTTCTCTGGAATCGTTTGGGAACTCCTCGAATCCTGTCTAAACCTGAAATACACTCGGATCCGACCCGAGTGTCAAACACTCAAGTCAAGCTTGGATTAACCAGCTTGAGAACTAGATAACAAATCATACATATATCAAATGATCATCAAAAAGGATTTCAAAACTCCATGCATGCTTTTTGGAAAATGAAGTTACCATAAGACCCACATCCCATCACAGAATGCAAACACACACCTTTAGGAGCAAGTTTTACCTTATGATAACCAAATATGATTGGTACGCAAGAATCATTTGATATTATCATTAGTGTCTATTTTTGAAAACCTTTTTGAAATAAATGTAACAATCCTAGTAGACGAAGGAACCTATATATTACATCTACATGCATAGATTGCAACAAAAACCGTAAATGTTCGTATTGGAAGTTAGATTCTATCAATGACCAAGGTAAATGATCTTCCTCAACAACGATTTGGGTATACCTCTAGCGGGATAACCCAGGATCAACAAATCCTCCTTTCCTATAGCGGCAAAGTCGGCCCACCTATAACGGGTGTAGATCAGGTTTCTCCTTAACAGAATGTCACTCGGTCATTACCGACCATTATCTGAGGTGCCTCGATCTATCATCCATTAAGTAAATTGCCTAGGCTTCATACCATAGCATCACTTTTCAACTAGAAGGAAACATTAGTCCTTAACTCTGCGATACTTCATCCTGCTTCGGCTCATTCCAGTTGTTAGGCCCTGAAGTCACGCTTCCAAGCAAAGCTCTGATTTTTAACAAAAGACTGATCATCAACAACTGAGTACTTAGCATGCCACGTTGTCAATTTATAACATATAATCGATGTTTATTAATATATAACCCACTAAGTATATATGTCCCAAAAGAGGGTGTTAAGCTAAGGCAATAGATCCTCCGCCACATATATATATATATATATATATATATATATATATATATATCATCAATAAAAAACCAATTCATTATGCCATAAAATACAACCTCAGACATACATCTATTTACAAGTTCGTTCTCGGTTTTGAACGAAACCGAAGGCACTTTATTCCATGACCTTGCCTAGGTGCGAAAGCCTAGCAATCTGAATCGCTTCAAGTAACGTCAGATCACTGTCACAATATAACCTCATAATGGGTGGCCTCCCGAGGCATCAACGAGCAATCCTTCTGATGTGAACCTCTTCGGTCTTCAATCACAGTCATCGCCATTTTCAACTGCTCTTATCATGTCATATAGCTATTCACAATAGGTTGGAACATGGACTTCCTGAATAACTTTTCATCTTTAAAATCAATATAGATATACGAGATATCATGAGTCTCATTCTATTTTGGAATATTCTTATACTCAAACCATTCTTTATATTGGGTATACCCATTTAAATCTTATTCAAGATTTAGATATTTTAAACTCTTGTTTAAATCTTTCCTTAGAAATCATTTCAAAAGATTATAAAATCTCATTTCACAAATTTAACTCACATTAAGGTTTTATGTTTTATTAGGATTATTGAACCCCACGAAAAGGAAACTTCTCAAATTGTTATCCCATTCCCATCCTATCTATCCCATGGAGCAAAACAGACAGTACTCCATAGCTAATTGCCCTTGTATTTGGGTAATTTTAATTACCCATATTAATTCCATTCTTTAATTTCAAATCTGGTTAAAGATTTCATTTATCTTTATGGGAAAGCATATTTACCCAAACTCATTCATTAACCAAAATTGGTTCGCGATTGCACAATTCCAAGAGAACTATCTATCAAGTGTATGACCCGGAAGGCCTAAACCAACATCATATCAAAACACATAAGATCATCTAACTCAACGATAAAACAATCAAGTTCTAGTTTGTTTCTTTATCCCTAAATCTTATTTAAATTCAAACTTATCTTCACGTGGAAAACGCGCTTATCTTCTTTTAAGCAATCTTTAAACTTTGTTCCCATTATCGTTTGCCAGGGGAAACTTTTTTATTAAATCTTTATAGTCAAATTTAATAAATATTACTCTTCGACTTAATCTTGGAAAATCATCTTCCCTTCAAATAGGTTACTAAACAAATGTTGTTTAAGACATCGTTCACTATAAACTCAAAATCATACTTTCATTCTCAATGAAATCTTCAAGGAAATTATATTAGCTCATAATCGATATAAATTCCTGTATCAGACTAATAATATAAGAGGAATAACTGCAAAGCCTTTTAAGTTCCTTAAATAGTAAAGGTCTTCATCCACACTGGCTTATCTCAATTATAACCAAATCGATTCCCATTCAATTATAATTCAATTCATTGATTGGAAAACTTAATTTTGTTACATACTTTTAAAATCCCTAAAATATCTTATAATCCTCATTTTAATCCTTTATATTTGTTTGCAAAACCTTTGGATGTCATTGGTTGTATCAAAACCTTTTATTTGAACTCGTTCCAATAACCGGATGCAAATAGTGTTGCTAAAACGACTCATTTTCATAAAATAGTTTTTCATCTTTCAAAACTTATTATATTCAATCCAAATTACTTTCAAACCATTTATTATGATTTATCATAATTTATTTCTATTTTAATAATTTAAAAATAGCTTATTTAATAAAAAACCAATTTATGATCTCAAATGGCACTAGCGTTGTTTTTATTCAAATTTGATTTGAAATTATTTCGAGATCTAACCATTGGATAATAAAACTTTCCTTTGTAGTTGAAAACTCTTATCATTTCGAACCAAACATTTTTTGTGTTGGGAAAATCCAATGGTCAGTTCTGTCGGTACGTCAATTTGAAGTCAATGGTCGAAATTCGCGAACTACCACCGCGCGAGTAGTCATACAGACCAAACTTCGACAATATTTAAAACAGAATCGAATTTCTTTAAAAATAGATTATTAATTATACAAAACATATATAATGACAATCAAGGGCTTCGTCTTCAGTTAGAGCTACTGTTAATGGCGACAAGTTTTTCCTTCTTTTCTTCTTGTCTTCGTGTTTCTTCCTTTCAAATTTCACTATCTCCTCCAACTATTTTTGTCACTTCCGATCTCTCTTCCTTCACCCAATAAATTTCTTTTGCCAACATAGTATCTTCATCGAGCCACATTTTCGTTCTCAGATCTATAGCCCTATCCTCCACTCTTCCATGATTTTTCACTCCTCAAATCTGTCCCTTATTTTTCAATTAACCCCAAATTTTCTTTTGATGAGCCTCCTCAGATGTTTCTGGCGCGGTGTTCCTACGGCACCTCTTACCACCCAGACCATTTAATGTCGCCTTCCGATCCACAACAAGACTGAACCCAACTGTCATGGGTCAGCGGTGCTAGTGGTGTGTGGTACTGTCGGTGCTTTGGGATCGACTGTGGCCTTTGTCTTGTTGGTTTTGCGTCTTGGTTTATTTTGGGTTATTGGTTTATCTATGTGCCTTTCCGTCTTTAATTGGTTGAGTGATTGGTCGGGGGAGAGTCGTAATTTTCACTTCCACAGTAATGCTTTGAACTGCCTACAAGGGAAGCTTGCTCCAATCTGACTATTCGAAGTGTTGGTGACCCATACTGCACTCTTCTCCCCCGGTGTAATGATTCATGTCAATATCCAGTGTATATTTTCTATGTCATTCATATATTTGGTAATTGCTTTGGCTAGCCTGCTGTTTACCTCGTTATGGAAGTGTGCTTGAATGATGGTTTTCAAGTGTAAGCTTTTGACTACCAGTAATCGAGGCTCTCGACAATAACTTGCCTACGGAGAATATCTAAAGTGTATTTGGTTCTCATTTCACGTATTTGGACCTTATTACTTGTTTCCCTACAATTTCGGTTAGCCTGATATGTCAAGACAATTGGAAAGTTGTTGTTGTTTGTTGTAGTTCTTGGTGTGCTACCTTCCTGCGCTTTGGCAATGTGATGTATGAAAGTACACTGCTCACGTAAATCGGGGTTTGGACAGTGTGGTAATATACTTTGGATTGGCTATCTTCCAACTCATTTTTTCTGTCACTACGTCCTATGCAAGATGCTATAGTTGAGTATTGTGTGACTGTAGGCAATTGTCTTTGTCGTTGCAAAGTACTTGATGTAGCTCTTGCTAGATCCTATGTATATGTTTAAGCTATATTGTGTTATTTCGGGGTTAGTCCCTATGTCATTGTAACTGCTTGCAGTGGGAAAGTTGTTTTAGCTAAAGCCTCTTGGTTATGACTTATGAAATTGTAACAGGCACGACCTGATGAAATGCTCCCTGTGCAGACAAGCATTTTGTACTCTAGAAGTAGTGTCTAGCTCCAGTGTTATAACCTAAATAGGATGTTAGTGGACGGTCCAACTTAAAAACCGAATTTGTAAGAGGCTGGTAACCGCCAACCTCCTGCATTTATTTGTATTTATTATGGTTATAATAAAAGTGTTTGTGATCACTTTAAAAACCGTCGGCTTTGCCAAAAAAACATATATAATGATATTTGGAAATTGTATTTCCAATATTTAAATTTATATTCAAATATTCCATTATTTAAATATTATAATATTATATAAATCATTAAAATAATACTATTTTTCAAACTTCATCTTTTGAAATCCAAACTTTCCTGAAACCCATAATAAAAGTAAATAAGATAATTTGGATAAAAAATCTAGTTAAAACACGTTCTAGATATCCAAACCGAACTTCACTTTTTTTAAATTACTATTCATTTTTAATTTCAAATTTGAAAAATGCCTTAATAACCTGAAAACTTATTCAAATAAATTTTCCTTCTTTACAAAACTATTTGTAATTACTTAAACTCTCTTTCCAAAACATTTTGAATTAGAAATTCAAACTTTTATTTTTCTTCATTTATTTAATAAAATATTCAACTAAATTCGATTTGGAATAAAACTCAATCAATTACCATATAATCCAACTTATACGGGTTTAAAACATCATTAACATCCATTAACAATCATTAATCACCACTAACATCCAATTATCACAATGACATCATTTACATAATCGTTAAGGTCATTATTACTTAACTGTTATTTCAAATCACTTTAACTAAATTATTAACCATCATTAATAATTTACTTGCTATTATTAGCAAATTTAGTCATGTCAAATTAATGTCTACCTACATCGCATCAAGTTTTCAATCAATGTCACATCAAGTTATCAATCAATGTCACATCAAGTTGTCAATCAATGTCACATAAATTAATTGATGTCACTATTCATGCATTCCATAACAATCACGTTATCAACCAAACTAACCGATCATTTATTTACGGTTTAACTTCATAACCATTCGAGTATTCACTTTAATTACTAAACAACTAAGTAATTAACTTTTCTAACTTCCATTAACATCATTAAACTCAAAATTACTCAACAAACTAGCAATTATCAAGCATAACATAATTAGCTAACTATACTAATTAACCAAACGTGAGAAAAATTAGCTCAGCATAGCTTATCCACTTCACCAAACTTTAGCGTAGGACTTCTCTAACTTCACTACAACTTCGGACTTCACGTAGCAACCAAGTTGTCACCTTTTCTACTTCAAACACTACATATACCAGTATATATATTTTTATTTGCATTTAAGAGAAGAAAGGTGGGATCTTTAAGTCTCTAGGCTTGGCTACGGGGTGTGGGGCCCACGACCTGAGGGAGAGAGGCTGTGTGGGGTTGGTGTAGGGCCGAGGAGGTGCAAGTGGCTTGGGTGGTGTAAAATGGAGTAAAAAGAGGTAGTTTTAGGTTTTTAAAGGAGAAAGGAAGGGTTTTGGACTTGGAGGTACCCACGTGGGGTAGGGGAGGCTGACACACGACTGGGCTGGGGGGGCTATTGGCCGACGGTGGTGAGGAAGAGGGGTGTTTGGAATTTGTGGAGGAAGAATAAGAGAAGGAAAAAAATGGAAACAAATGAAGCAAAATGTTGACTTAACCTATGGTAATTGCTTAAGAGAGGGACAACTAGGAAGCGGGTGACATGAGGAGGGGAAAGAGGATGAGGTGTCAAAGTCTAGGGGAGTTTAGTAAGCTGTGTAAAGAGTTGATTTGATTTACTCAAACTTGGATTTAATTAACGACCTATACACATTCTCAACTCGCACGATAAAACCATAAGACCAATTGATACGAAATTTGAAATCCTGCTATATTTCATAGAAACAGATCCACTAAAACTGGTTTCATCAAATTCGGTGACTGTTTGCAAAGCAGCCTATTTTTATATTATTAAAAATATATTAAATTATTGAATTTTAATATACTTGCTTTTAATTCAATTTTAAAAGTTCATTAACCTTATTTTAACTTCGGTAAAATTTAAAATAAAATTAGAATTCATCTTCAATTATTTTCTTATCCAATTCAATAATTAACAGTTTAAAGTCCATAAAAAATCTATTTAAAATCTATGTTTTAAATTGACAAAAAATACGGGTTGTTATAATCTCCCACACTTAAAAAGATTTCGTCTTCAAATCAAATACGGAATTGAAGGTCATTTACTTAACCAACAAAGCCATTTTTCTAACTAACAAGGCCATACCATATCAAACTTAAGTTCGAACTTAACTCCATAAGTTACATATAGATCATCGGTGGGGAATAACTAATTCGATTCTCATTCGAATACACAACTTATCTCCGAATTAGTATTGATCCCTCGATCCCTTGATCCCTTAGTACGTACACTAATCAGGCTTCTTTGATTATCAAACTCTAGCATTCCATGCATATCTCACCACTATGATAGAAAACTCAAGCAACTAACCACAAACCCTCATCCAGGTTCATCTTCAAAGATCGAGTGATAAATCCTTTCCCTAATCGATGTAAATACAACTTTAAGTTTTGCACTCAAATAGAATCTATTTGAAGAAATAATCCTCATAAACTCACGTAGTTATTCCTATGATTTTCCTTTCTTTATCCAAGCCAAATATTTCATTTGCAACTTAATCATATTTCAGAATTTATCGATTGCCCAAAATCGTAGAGAATCCTGATTTCTCACCTTAACCCAATTGGTTTATAACTTAAGTTTTTCAGGTTTTTAGTGTCCTAAAAATTTCTGAATTCTTAAACTTCTCTAACACCTTAAATTTTCAAAAAAAAAATCGCTATAACCCACGGCTCAATTGGTACAACCTTAAAAACCTCTATATCCCCTCACCGATCAAAAAAGAAAATCAAAAGGCTAAGCATTTTGCCAACTAGGTTCATAAAATATCAAAACCAATTAATACAGTAAATATGTACCTTATAGACGAGCATTCAGTTTTATTCCTTACCTTAGATTCCATTCAATAACCTATTCAATATGTATACATCCAATTCCAACTAATTTTCAAATCCGTTCAACACTATCATTCAATTTACTAATAAATCCCTTAATTAGTTCACTTTATTAATTCACATCTAGTTTGGCTCAATCATCTTCGAATATATTTTATTTGCCTAGAAACAAGTCAATTTTTTGTTAGAATTCAAGTTCCATATTCACAACTTAACTAATTCTTTACTTCTTCTTAGGTATACTTATACTTCTCTTAACTAGTTAGACTAATTATCACACATCACATCCAACAATCAATCTGTTGATTAACTTTTAACCTGTCTTTCATGTTATTAAAACATATACCTTTTACATACTCAAAATACATTTTCAAAACCAAAATCATTTTTATATGAAAATAGTAAATACGTCTCTCATATATAATACCCTCAACTCATTCTAGGAGGTTACTAACCCTATCTATAATGAGTTACTCATCCTAGGATACTACTGATCCTGTCTCTGACGAGTCTCTACGCTACAATCAAGATTTATTGCTAAACTAAAGCTTTGATACCACATGTGATGATGCACAGACCCTCGCCGTTTGAACCGACTATGAACCACAAAAGTCCAGTCCAAAAAGTCTACATGATGTATTATGATAAAATGAATTTCCGATTTTCGATAGCCGATACTTAACACATCCATAGTGTTCATGTACCACGAATCTGAATATCGCAAACTCAACAAATCGGGGTTTATCAGAGCAAACACAGCGGAACAGAACAAAATGAAGAACATAATCTCACATCGGAATAGAAAAAAAAATATAATATTCAATATATCTTTATAGCATAAAACATTTAAAATATCAGAGTGAACATATCATGGATAGTTGTAAACACTATCCTGACATAGTACAACCACAACATCCAAGTATATATAGTATAATACGCCCTGCCTTCTGACGAAGATTGAAAGCTTCTCTGGAATAGTCTGGGAACTCCTCGAATCCTGTCTAAGCCTGAAATACACTTGGACCTGACTCGAGTGTCAAACACTCAAGTCATGTTTGGATTAACCAGCTAGAGAACTAGATAACAAATCATCATAAAAAAGGGTTTCAAAACTTTTTGCATGCTTTTTGGAAAATGAAGCTACCATAAGACTCGCATCCCATCACACAATGCAAACACACACCATTAGGAGCAAGTTTTAGCTTTTGGTAACCAAATATGCTTGGCACGCAAGAATCATTTGATGTTACCATTAGTGTTTATTTTTGAAAACCTTTTCAAAATATATGTATCAATCCTAACAGAAGTAGGTACCCACATATTACGTCTACATACATAGATTACAATTAAAACCATAAAGATTCGTATTGGAAGTTGGATTCCATCAATGACAAAGGCAAAGGATCTTCCTTAACCGTGATTTGGGTACACCTCTAGCGGGATGACCCAGGATCAACAAATGCTCCTTTTCTGTAGCGGAAAAACCGACATACCTATACCAGGCGTAGTTCGGGTTTCTATTGAACATAATGTCTTTCGGTCATTACTGACCATTATCCGAGGCACCTCGTTCTATCATCCACTAAGTAAATTGCTTGGGCTCCATACCATAGCTTCACTTTCTAAACCATAAGGAAACATTAGTCCTTAACTCTGTGGTACATCAACCCATTTCGGCTCATTCCGGTTGTGAAGCCCTGAAGTCATGCTTCCACGCAGAGCTCCGATTTTCAACAAAAGCTTTGATCATCAACAGCTCATCACTTAACATGCCACATTCTCAATTCACAACATATAATCAATGTCTATTAATATATATCCGTCTGAGTACATATGTCTCAAAGGAGGGTGAAGAGCTAAGAGGATGGATCCTCTGCCACCTATATGGTATATCGTCAATAGAAACCAATTCGTTATGCTATAAAATACAAAGTCAGACATACATCCATTTACAAGTTCATTTTAGGTTTTGAACGAAGCTGAAGGCATTTTATACCATGACCCCACTTGGGTGCTGTAACAACCCAAAATTTAACAACGTGTTAAGTCAAGAATCAAGGCAGAATTAAAATATAAAATCTGAATTAGGAGAAACGGGCTTTGCCATTGCGTTCGTCTCGGAAAAATACGCGAAATAGAGTCCGAAATTTCGTAAATCGGAGTCCGTATGACCCAGTTAAGGCCCAACGAAGTTTCACGAAAATTCAAATCCGAAAACAGAGTTGAAATTCAGCCCAGAAAGAGAAGGCGGGAAAATTCCCGCCAGACCCACAGGGTGTCGACCCCTGGGTCGACCCCCCTCCAGGGGGTCGACATGGGTGTCGACCCCTGGGTCGACCCCCCCCCCCTGTAGAACTCCGACCTGGTGCACCTGCTTGTCATGTTGGCTCGATTTCGAAGGCTTGTGACGATTTTTGAGGGTTCAGATCTATCCTAGGGTTTATCCTACGGCCTAAACTACTCCTAATCTCTATAAAAAGACCCTTAAGCCTACCCTAAACCCTCACAAATCACTCATGCCACGAAGTGCTGCCCAAATGCCAAGTGATCATGGCCTCCATCTCCAACTCCAAGAGACTATACATGCAAATCGGATCTGAATCGAAAGGTGCAAGCTTGCTACACCAAATAGAGGCTCGATCAACGTCGCTACGGCAATTTCATGACGGTTCTTCATCAAAGGAGTCATCTTTCATCGTCAAGACGATACATGCGCACCCTCTAAGCCTCGCTATGTAAGTTCTAGCTACTTCGAGATGTTAACGGTAGTTTAATCATGGCATGGAATAAAGTGTGGTTAAACATGAATGCTATAACCTATGCGAGCCTAGTTTGCTTCTTTAACATGAACATAGGACTTTAGGTTGTGTTTTAGCGATTAAACCATGCTATTCATGTTGCATTGGACCTAGTTTGCCATGCAAGATTGGACCTTTACTTGTGGTATGTTAGCATGCACACTTGAAACCACTTTGACTCATGAAACATGTGCATGAATGTGACTTTGAGGCTATGCAAGTATATGAACCCGAAGTCCCTTATGATAATATGCAAGTTTACCCTTTTTATGACATAAGTAACATGTGCATGTTTATCCCTTCATGATAGGTTTATGACATGAACACTTAGGCAAGTTACCCTCTTTATGACATTGTGCATGCTTGTGGCCAACCCCTATATGATAGTATGCATGTACAAGGCCAATCCCTTGATGATACCATGCATGTTTGAAGCCAACCCCATCGTGGCATCGTGCATGTTTTGGGGTAGTTAGACAAACGTGAACGTGACGCGAAAACTTGACTTGTATGTGGCACGAAAACTTGACATGGGGTTGCATGAAAATGTGACACTATTGGAAACACTTAAACATGAACATGACACGTACGAAAACATGGAACTTGGGGCTAGACACGTATGGGTTGTAAGTGTAATATGACACTAGACCAAACATGAAAGTGGCCAACCCGAGGTTGGGTTGAGTTTGTAGCATAAATCTACCCGGACCCGCCCGGCTTAACTAGTGGCTACAAACAATAGGATCCAATGTGAGAAGTTGGTCATGTCGCGCTTAAGACCCGAGGTTAGACTAGGTTGTGGTGTAAAACTACCCAGACCCGCCCAGCTTAACTAGTAACCACAACAAGGTCTAATGTGAGAGGTTGAGAGTGAATTAATTAAATTAATGCCACATGATAAGGTTAAGTAAATTTGACTAATGACACTTAACCGATATGACACGAATCGGTAGGTTAAGTGGGACCGGGCTTGATTTCTTAATGACACTTAACCATACAAGATGATTAGGGGATGGGGTTAAGTAATTTACACTTAACTAATCTAACTTCGTAATTAGATGGGGTTAAGTAATTTAGACTTAACTAATCTAAACACGGTAATTAGATGGGGTTAAGTAACCTACACTTAACTAATCTAAACACGGTACTTCGATGGGGTTAAATTAAACACTTAACCGATCTAAACTTGGTAATTCAATGGGGTTAAGTAGTCAATACTTAACCAATTTAACAAGATAATTTAATGAGGTTAAGTAACTTATACTTAACCAATTATACATGATGATTTGATGAGGTTAAGTAACCTATACTTAACCAATCTAATATGCGGACCTGATAGGGTTAAGTCATAGGACCTTTTAACTATACTCAACCGTTATAATACGATTAGTGGATGGGGTTAAGTTAACCTATACTTAACCAATCCGACTCGATAATCCGATGAGGTTAAGATAATCTGTGCTTAACCAATCTAACACGATAACCTGATAGGGTTAAGATAAACAAGTACTTAACCAGATTGACTTGATGATTGAATAGGGTTAAGTCATGAGCTTCTTGGTATACTTAACCAACTTGTAGGGCTAGGTCTTGGACTTGAATACTTAGCCAATCTTGACATGATTCATAGGCGGGCTAAGCCATGAACTTGAATAACAACACTTAACCCAATAGGCAAAACCCTAGTAGAGGAACTAGGTAGAAAATCGTAGTTAATCAAGGGTAACGGGGAAATGACGCTAAGTGGTGAACCTTAGTTAAGTATAACTAAGTAATAATTCTTAGCCAAGGACATGGGACTAGTTCATGAATAGATGAGTAACCCGGTACGGTAGGTCATCGCTTAAAACACGAGGAGGAGCAAATTATCTGACTTAGATAAAGGCTCCAACGAACTGGGTGACGAAGCGGTAGCTTCGGGGGACGTGAGGGTACTCTTGGTATCCCTCTGTGAGGTGGCAGATGGTCCATGAAACCCGGCCTCACAGGGGTTAAGGTCTACGGTAGAAGAGCCAAGGGTATGCCTTGGTTGCTATGCGAGCGACCTAAAGACTGGGATGGATTAGCGTGGAGTCGACGATACTTGATTTTGCCCTGGATAGCGCGTCGTCGACTACCTACCATCTTTAGTCAATCGCGTACGAACGGAAAGGCAGGGAACCCCCAACAGACCATGTTCTTGCTATCAAGTCATGGGTGAGGTTGTCCCATAGGAAAGTGGGGCTATAGTGGGGCCGGGATGTGGTTCTCATACATGATTTTTCTTGGATTGCCTTTCAGTAGTTGAGGGAGGGGTCACGTGGGACCATAGCCGCGGGTACAAAAACAGACCTTGATATCTGCATCAGCAGACGACTTAAAGCTCCCGACCGAGTTCCGTATTTCTTGATTTGCCCTGGCACGGAACTCGGATGGCACATTGAGGAACATGTGCGTCTAGACATAGAAAACGATTCACGATACATACGCGGGATAAAGGGGCGCGGTTGACGGGTGGCATAATCCCTAGTGGCCCTAGGTGGCCTGAACCCAAACCGAGACACGGAAATGTTCATTAGGTAGCACAATCCCTAGTGGTCCTAGGTAGCGTAAATCCTAAGTGAACACGCGATAGTTCATGGTAAGAAAGCATAACCAGGTCAAGGGCAACAGTCCAAAACAACTTCAAGGATACGATGGTACTACATGGGAAAGCCCGTACGGCCTACGACAAAGGAATGAACTTATACATAGAAACATACGAGTGGGGAAAAACCTACATATGTTATATATTAGGTTGACATGGACCATTACATGACATTGGGCAAGGGACATTCATAGTTAACACATGACGCGGGTTGGTATACTAGTACAAGAGGTGCAGAGCAATTATACATGTTAGAACCATGAGAAATATACATGATAGATACCGTGGGATGTTATACAGGATAGATACCTTGGGATAGTATACTTGATAGAAACCTGACGATGTGATACCTTGATTTATCTTGACACCGTAGTTTATCATGATATCTTAGTTTACCTTGCTATAGTAGTTCAGCCTGTTACCCTGGTTTAGTTTATCTACCTTGTCGTCATCCTTATGTTTACTTGCAGTTTATGCATGTCATGTTACCTTTACCTGTTTTTATACTGGAAGTAGATAGGACTTACCAGTCTTTATGACTGACCCCGTTTTGTTTCGCCTCTTTGTCTTCCGTTCCCCCCCCAGGTTTCAGGGAGGAAACACTGTTATCTAGTTCGGACTTCTTCTGCCTGAAGATCATCACGCATGGCTTGGACTTTTCTTGGCTATGGCTACTTTACTGATTTACTTGGGGAATAATTTATGAAATGGTTTTATGCTTCTTTACTATTGCAAGACAGGTTTTGATGTATTCTGATGTAAAATGCTTTAGACCTTATTTTATAAGGTAATGAAATTTGTTTTACTTCCGCTATTTTATATATGTTCTGTCTTGTAATATTTCTGTGCATGTTTACCTCGATAATGCTTCACCAAACCTAGTGCATTCCCTTTGAGAGTGACCCTAGCGGAGGTGGGGTGTTACATTTGGTATCAGAGCAGAAGGTTACCAGACTGGGCAAAAGTTTTTAAAACCTTCTGAAAACTATTTGAAAAACCGTTTACAAAGAAGCATTTTTCAAGAAAAGTTTTTAAAGGTTATTCCCCAAAAGCCATTAGCACTGTCCTTTTTTTCCTTGATCGAATCTCTTTTCCTTTCTTTCCTCCATCTGTAGTCACAGTAGTTCTAACTGTGACTAATCTTTGTCTAGCCACGTAGGTGTTTTCCGTACGATGGAGGTGGTTCTCGAGAGACCTGTTGCCGTGGTACAAGGAAGGATAATAAGAGTAAGGATAAAGAACGCGAGCTTAAGGATAAGCAACTTGTTGGTATGGCTTGGTCCATCAAGGAGGACAAGGACAAGATCATCGGAGAGGGCAATTGTACGCTCCCATTTCTAGGGTACCTAAAAGAGATGGTACCGTTTCCGGTAAAGGTTTAGTCGTTCTTTTCTATCATCCCGTCCAGACTTTGTCTTGATCATCGTATCATTTAAGTTTGCTTGGATAGTTGAGTCTCTGCACCTTAGTACTAGCATGGTAGAGGATCCCAGTTTTTGTCCCAAAAATCTGGTTGGAGAGTTGGTCCATTTCTTCATGACTTGTTTGGATTTGAGAATGACATGTCTCGGCTACGGATGGATTCTAGGGATAAAGTGGTAACCCAATGAGGGGTGCCATTCTCGGTTTTGGAAAGAGGGTAGTTAGACTCTCGACTCACCTTGGTGACACCCTCGAAGTCTCGGGTAACCTTTTTGTTGTATATAACAGTGTTGTATACACAATTATATGATTTTTGTTTGATGATAACAACCAAAAATATTTTATTATTGAATGTGTTTGTAACTGTACTGGTATACTACACAATAGATAGCAATATAATATTTCTATTTGAATAAAATACAACTATACAAAAATTTAAATATTCACACAGTATTTTATTTGAACAAGAATATTTTATTTCAATATTGAAACAGTACAGATTTACAACTTCACTATTTGTATATACATCACTGATATACATTTCAAAATTTTCAATTTCATACTCAGCTCCTCTCAACAACACTTACACTTTCATATACACTACACTCACTACAGTTCACTCAACAGTCGTTTACATTTCTATATAGTTCACTCACAAATACAGACACACACTAACACTGTTCTTGTTTTCATCTTCGATCTCTTGTCTTCACAGCATTCCACAGTCAATCCAGTTCATCATCTTCATACCTGTCAATACAGAAGAACACACACAGTAGACTGCAACAAAAATAAAATTCAATACAAACAAATAAGTTTTTTTTTTAAGTTTTTTTATTTGCCTCAGAATTACGGTGTGTTTCTCATCATTTTTCTAGACTCGGTATGATATGCAGGGACAGAAAAACTAGTCTGGATGGCTGCATATACACACGTGCATATACACGTTTGCACTGCCTCGCCAAACCAGAGTGCAACTGAGGAGTAGCCACAAGGACCGTCTCAACTCAGTGCACAGTTCATAATCAAGCCAAAAGTAAAAGTCAAACAAATATTCAAACAGCCCAAATACAAGTGTTCATTTCAGCATATACATGACATTTCAGTTTTAAAGGAAGAGGATACAACAAGAAATGAATCGGGATCATAGAGATACAAATATGATCAACACAGGTACAAGTAAACAAGGCAGAGCAACAAGCATACAAAGTATTGGTCGAAACAGCTTAATGGAAAGTGATCAAGTGGTGTAGCAAAAATGACAAGCAGCATGAACAACATGGATGAGCAAGTTTCAAACCAGACAATCAAGTTAAAGTGGCAAGCATGGCCAATTCATCAAGGTACAAACATGGACAGAGCAATATGAAGTGAAAAGCATTATTCAAAGTCAGGTGAGACCAGATAACAGTGAACAAGTGAAAGCATGTCTCAAGGAACAAGGATAGAGTGCACAAGCAGAAGGTCACAGCAACAAAACAAATAGCTCGAACACAAGTCTGCTCGGGGTACAAACAATACAAGTTTTGGCAATATAAAAATGAATGGGTAGTTCTGTTAAAGCTTGGGCAAATAAGGAATAACATCTGTCAGTTTTTAATCAGCAAAAAAAAATTCAGTACAAAAGATTGCTGGAAGGTTTAAAATGGTCGATCCAGAGTCAAACAGATGGTGCATACAAGTTTGAACACCAACAAGTAGGACATGTAAGAAGCACAAGTATAATCAAAGTAGTATCGGTTCTTATATAAGTATGAAGTATCAGTTCAAATCTGTTTACAAGCATTGGCCAAACAAGTTTGTTCGAAGCAATACAAAAAGGTTTAAGTGTTGGTCAAAAACAGTTCAAGTAGTATCAACAAAATCAAGGCAGTATGAAACATATCATGGTCACGGCACAAGCACAGTGCACAAAGCAATGGGGAGCAGTGTGACATATAAGCATGAACAATAAAGGAAGCATCTATTTATATCATATTTTATATGAAGCAGAATAAAAATGATCAGGGCAGTATCTGTTTAATGATAAGGCAAAGGATTTAGAAAAGGTCAGATTGAAATCTTCAAAAAGAAAGCAAAATCAAAGTTCCAGAAAAAGAGTTCAAGTCTGATTACAGAAAATACATACGGCAATTATTGGACCAATTCAAAGTCAACAAATTCAAGTTTTCCTTCTGGGAAGTTTAAATTTTAAAAATAGCCAATCAGGAAATGAAAACTTAGTTTTAGAAAAGCAGTATAACGAAGACTAATTCGAAGTCCAGAAATTATCTCACAAATTGATGTCAAAACTTAAGAGAGAACTCAAAACAGAAATCTCGCAAGCTCAAGATCAATTCAAAGTCACACGCAAGTATCGAATAAAGGTTGAAGAATTCAAATCTATTCTCAGGAAAGACCAAATTCAATCTGTGGATCTCAAGCTCCAATATTTCAGCATATATCAATCCAAATCAAACCAAGTCCAATCCATACGAAATCAGAGCAAAATTTAAGGACTTTTAATCCTATATAAACACCCAATCCTCATCGGCAGAAAAATCATCCAAGTTCGAACAAGCAAAATGCAAAAATCCGAATTAAATTCATACTAGTAAAAAGGAGATTACTTGGATCCAGTTCAACACTCATCAACGTTCGATCGAAGAAGAGAATAGCCACTGAATAACTCGAAATCATCACACGAGAAAGTGGCGACCTCAAGTTGAATAGAATCGAAACCCTAGAGCCGTCGAAGTCGAGTTTAACGAGAAGCACAAACCCTAGAAAAAGCGCCAGCATCCAGAGATCGAAGCCAAACAGACTCGAGCATCATAGAATTAATCATACAATCGCGATTTAGGGATTTGGAGAAACCCTATTTTCAGCTGCCATTTTTCAGAGAATAACAAAAGTGATTGGGCTCGAGAGAAAAAGGGTGAAGCAATTAAGAAAGGGGCCGGCCAAGTTTTTAACTAAAGGGGATAACTCCTATTTAATTCATAGGGTTTTTTAAGGGGTCTTTTATTGTTTTGTTTTTGTTCGTCTTTAAATTCAATTTGTTATCAAGTCTAGAGTTTTCTAGTTTGTCTTTAAAACTAGGGAGACAAATTACAGGGTTTGTAATTTGGGGAAATCTAGTTTTGGGGACAAAAACCAGTGCAGGGTTTTGAGCGTAGGGTTAAGAACAGTTGGGAGCGAGTGTCGCGAGTTTACAGGGGATTGTAAGCGTAGAGATTGTTTTAACTCCTAGTAGAAACCTTGGGGAATGCAGCAGTAGGCAGAGTTTTGCCGAAGCTGGGTATATCTGTGTGTTATTTATTTTCTGCATTTATTCTGTTTTTAATCTGTGCTGTGATTATTTAATTACTCTGTGAAAATCTGCGATAAACCCTATTCACCCCCCCTCCCTCTAGGGTTAATTTAGATCCTACAAGTGGTATCAGAGCAGGTATTTTTTATTTTATTTTAACTCTAGAGTCATGAATCTGTCCAATAACACGTTTTCTGAGGGTCAGTCCATAGCTAGGCCACCAATGTTTAATGGAACTGATTATGCATATTGGAAAGCTAGGATGAAAATTTATTTGAGTTCAGTCGACTATGATGTATGGGATATTATTGAAACAGGTTATAGATCTCCCACTGTTATAGTTAATGGTGTGGAAATTCCTACATCAAAAGACAGGTGGGATGCTAATGAAAAAAAATTATTTTCAACTAATGCCAAAGCGATGAATGCTTTAATCTGTTATCTTGATAAAACTGAATTTAATCGAATTTCTCATTGTGAGACTGCGCAGGAAATATGGCATACATTGGAGGTACACACGAAGGGACATCTCAAGTGAAGGAATCTCGTCTCGCTCTACTCAGCAACGAATATGAAAATTTCTCTATGCAAAGAGACGAAGATATAAAAGAGATGTATGGACGCTTCTCGTCACTAGTCTACAATGCAAAAGCTCTTGGCAAAACATATACCGAAGTGGAATTGATCAGAAAAATATTGAGAGTGCTACCAATGAATTTTGAAGCTAAGGTGACGGCGATACAAGAATCAAAAGATCTGAATAAAGTAAGCATGGAAGAGTTGATCGGAAATCTGATAACTTACGAGATGGAGTTAAAAGCATGAGAAGAACGAAAGAATTCTGAATCAAAGAAAAAGACGATTGCTCTAAATAATTCTGTTGAAAGTAATGATGATGATCCCGCTGAAGAGCTAGCCATGGTTTTGAAAAAGTGGACCAAAGGAAAATACAAGCCACAAAAGAAGAAAACAGTCAAATCCGAAAGTTCAGAAAGTTCAGATGATGAAGTATTTTGCTACAACTGCAAGAAACCCGGACATATCAAACCAAATTGCCCACAGCTTAAAAATGAAAAGAAGAAGAAGTTCAGAAGAAAGAAGAAAGCTTTTGCTGCTACTTGGGATGACGAAGAAGGAGAAGAAGTTTGTGAAAGTGATGAAGAGGAAGCTAACTTGTGTCTTATGGCTCAATCTGATTCAGAAGGAAGTGAAGAGGATTCTGGTGAGGTATCGAATTTTACTTATAAAGAATTAATTCTAATGTGTCACGACCTCACAAAAACCGTTGACTCTCTTGAACTAAAAGTTAAGAAATTAAAATCTGATAGGTCAAAACTAGTTCATGAAAATAATAGTTTAGAAAGAAAACTTGAAAAAGTTAAGAATTCATCAGTTTCAGAATGCGAAAAATGTCAATTTTTGAGTAACGATTTTTTGAAATTAAAAACTGATCTTGAGTTACTTAAAAGTGAAAACATGAATTTGAAAATTGAAAATCATGATTTTGAAAAGGTGATTGAAAAGTTTAGAGAATCTGAAAAACTTGATTTTGGAAAGCGAAAACAATTTGAAAGTGAAATTTCCAAGTCCGATGCTAGAATCAAAGCACTTGAAAATGAAATTTTGATTTTAAAACGAATTGATGCTGAGAAGAGGAAAATCGCTATTAATCGTTGTTCAAATTTAATGAAAGAAAATAGCGATCTTAAATTTAAAATTCAACGACTTGAGTCAGCTCTGACTAAATTTTCTAAAGGAGAGAAATCGTTGAATATGTTGTTGAAAAATCAATTTTTTGTTCAGAATAAAAAGGGACTTGGATTTGAATCTGATCAAGTTGAAAAACAAAATTTTAATGATTTTAAAAATCCTTTAATTGTGTTTGAAAACGATCAAATTGAATTTTTGAAATTTAATAATTTCAAAGGGTTTTTAAATCATAAACAAATTGATAACTCGTTTAAAAACAATTCATTTAAATCTGTTTGGATTCCAAAAATTAACAAAATAAATTTAAGCAAATCTAAACAAATTTGGGTTCCAAAGGGTACGCTAGTGAATAGTAATGGATTGTTATATAAACGGGTTTGGGTACCAAAACGTGTAAACGAAGATAAGAGTGGTAAAACAACTTTTGTTAGACCACTCGATCATATAAACATTTAGGTACTGTGGGAGGCTGAGGAACAACTGTGCTTAAGTTAGATAAAATTCAAGTTGATTCATATATCGAATTATTTGGAGTTCCTTAGCCATAGATTCAGAGTTGGAGATTCATTGCATCACGTTGATTATGGTAAGTCAGGTATGATCTCTAAACTCGTACTTTTATTCCTTTTAGTTTACTTTTACTTGGCTGTTTTTGAAATCATTCATTATGGATTGTTGAAATTCTTGAATTATAAAAAAAAAATTGATTTTTTTAGGTAATTTCAAATAATTATCTTCAGATTTGATAGTTGACTGTTTCTTGAGTTTGTCCAAAAATTCACAGAGAATATCACTTGTAATTCTTGCTTTGAAAATGATCTTGTGCTGCTCTGATAAGGAAATTGATTTGATTCATTTTAAGTGTGTTGGTGATTAAATGATAAGTTAGAAAATCAGTAACTGGATTTAGTTAAAATTCATAGACAATTTGAATTAAATATATAAGTTGTTTTCAAAATTGTCTAGGAACAATCAGCATTAGAAAAATTAGATAATTTCATATTCTACTGATTGATTTTTGAAACTGATTTTCAAACTTGCATTGATTTTTTCAAAAAACTCCTCTTGAAATTGATATTTTCAATTTTAAAATTATTTTTGATTATTTATTCAAAAAATTGATATTATTGATTAATTTGAACCGTTTTGGGACTCATCAAAATTATTGATAGATTTATGAGACTGTGATGAGTTGCGACTATGGTATAATTCATAACTAGAAGAGATATTACTTTAAATCTCAAGATGATTAGACAGATTTTATAATATCTTTGAATTAGAGCTTATTTCACGATCATCTTCTATATCTACCATATTTCTGTCATTCATCATGGTTTTATTTAATTTGGGGAGTTCTAATTATTCTTGAAATTAAAAAAAAAATTATCCTTGGTATTCACTCCCATTTAAAAATCCTCGCGGTTATGCGTGGGTGAATTACCTTAATTTCTATGTGCTTCCATTCTCACTTAAAAGACCTTCGGGCTGTGCATGGATGGAACTCATTAGAGAGGATAAAGTTAAGTTACTACTAACCCCATTTAAAAGACCTTTGGGCTATGCGTGGTTAGAAAGTGCTTAACATTTTTTTTAGCATATTTAAAATCTTTAAAATTCATATTTAAATATTCATTTTTTATTGAACTCTCCTCATTCGATAAAATCCATCGTAAATTCATTCATTCTGAAAGTGAAATTTGCTTCTGATTTAAAGATTATTATGATTTTTGTTTGATTAAATGGGTTTTACGATATATATTCTCTCTCTTGATTTGAATTTATATTTTAGTCCATATTCATCATTGTTTCGATTTCTATTATCCTTTTGATGATAACAAAAGGGGGAGAATGGTCAAGATTTTGATTGATGAGTATTTAATTCAAAAATATTTTAATATTGGAAATTAAATATCTAGAGGGAGAATGGTCAATTGGATTTCATCGTCATATCTTCCACATATATAGGGGGAGTTCAGTTGTAGGGGGAGCAAACAAATAGGGGGAGTAATATATTTCATGTTCAAACACATTCAAAATCTTTTACTTGTTTGTCATCATCAAAAGGGGGAGATTGTTGTATATAACAGTGTTGTATACACAATTATATGATTTTTGTTTGATGATAACAACCAAAAATATTTTATTATTGAATGTGTTTGTAACTGTACTGGTATACTACACAACAGATAGCAATATAATATTTCTATTTGAATAAAATACAACTATACAAAAATTTAAATATTCACACAGTATTTTATTTGAACAAGAATATTTTATTTCAATATTTAAACAGTATAGATTTACAACTTCACTATTTGTATATACATCACTGATATACATTTCAAAATTTTCAATTTCATACTCAGCTCCTCTCAACAACACTTACACTTTCATATACACTACACTCACTACAGTTCACTCAACAGTCGTTTACATTTCTATATAGTTCACTCACAAATACAGACACACACTAACACTATTCTTGTTTTCATCTTCGATCTCTTGTCTTCACAGCATTCCACAGTCAATCCAGTTCATCATCTTCATACCTGTCAATACAGAAGAACACACACAGTAGACTGCAACAAAAATAAAATTCAATACAAACAAATAAGTTTTTTTAAGTTTTTTTATTTGCCTCAGAATTACGGTGTGTTTCTCATCATTTTTCTAGACTCGGTATGATATGCAGGGACAGAAAAACTAGTCTGGATGGCTGCATATACACACGTGCATATACACGTTTGCACTGCCTCGCCAAACCAGAGTGCAACTGAGGAGTAGCCACAAGGACCGTCTCAACTCAGTGCACAGTTCATAATCAAGCCAAAAGTAAAAGTCAAACAAATATTCAAACAGCCCAAATACAAGTGTTCATTTCAGCATATACATGACATTTCAGTTTTAAAGGAAGAGGATACAACAAGAAATGAATCGGGATCATAGAGATACAAATATGATCAACACAGGTACAAGTAAACAAGGCAGAGCAACAAGCATACAAAGTATTGGTCGAAACAGCTTAATGGAAAGTGATCAAGTGGTGTAGCAAAAATGACAAGCAGCATGAACAACATGGATGAGCAAGTTTCAAACCAGACAATCAAGTTAAAGTGGCAAGCATGGCCAATTCATCAAGGTACAAACATGGACAGAGCAATATGAAGTGAAAAGCATTATTCAAAGTCAGGTGAGACCAGATAACAGTGAACAAGTGAAAGCATGTCTCAAGGAACAAGGATAGAATGCACAAGCAGAAGGTCACAGCAACAAAACAAATAGCTCGAACACAAGTCTGCTCGGGGTACAAACAATACAAGTTTTGGCAATATAAAAATGAATGGGTAGTTCTGTTAAAGCTTGGGCAAATAAAGAATAACATCTGTCAGTTTTTAATCAACAAAAAAAAAATCAGTACAAAAGATTGCTGGAAGGTTTAAAATGGTCGATCCAGAGTCAAACAGATGGTGCGTACAAGTTTGAACACCAACAAGTAGGACATGTAAGAAGCACAAGTATAATCAAAGTAGTATCGGTTCTTATATAAGTATGAAGTATCAGTTCAAATCTGTTTACAAGCACTGGCCAAACAAGTTTGTTCGAAGCAATACAAAAAGGTTTAAGTGTTGGTCAAAAACAGTTCAAGTAGTATCAACAAAATCAAGGCAGTATGAAACATATCATGGTCACGGCACAAGCACAGTGCACAAAGCAATGGGGAGCAGTGTGACATATAAGCATGAACAATAAAGGAAGCATCTATTTATATCATATTTTATATGAAGCAGAATAAAAATGATCAGGGCAGTATCTGTTTAATGATAAGGCAAAGGATTTAGAAAAGGTCAGATTGAAATCTTCAAAAAGAAAGCAAAATCAAAGTTCCAGAAAAAGAGTTCAAGTCTGATTACAGAAAATACATACGGCAATTATTGGACCAATTCAAAGTCAACAAATTCAAGTTTTTCTTCTGGGAAGTTTAAATTTTAAAAATAGCCAATCAGGAAATGAAAACTTAGTTTTAGAAAAGCAGTATAACGAAGACTAATTCGAAGTCCAGAAATTATCTCACAAATTGATGTCAAAACTTAAGAGAGAACTCAAAACAGAAATCTCGCAAGCTCAAGATCAATTCAAAGTCACACGCAAGTATCGAATAAAGGTTGAAGAATTCAAATCTATTCTCAGGAAAGACCAAATTCAATCTGTGGATCTCAAGCTCCAATATTTCAGCATATATCAATCCAAATCAAACCAAGTCTAATCCATACGAAATCAGAGCAAAATTTAAGGACTTTTAATCCTATATAAACACCCAATCCTCATCGGCAGAAAAATCATCCAAGTTCGAACAAGTAAAATGCAAAAATCCGAATTAAATTCATACCAGTAAAAAGGAGATTACTTGGATCCAGTTCAACACTCATCAACGTTCGATCGAAGAAGAGAATAGCCACTGAATAACTCGAAATCATCACACGAGAAAGTGGCGACCTCAAGTTGAATAGAATCGAAACCCTAGAGCCGTCGAAGTCGAGTTTAACGAGAAGCAAAAACCCTAGAAAAAGCGCCAGCCTCCAGAGATCGAAGCCAAACAGACTCCAGCATCATAGAATTAATCATACAATCACGATTTAGGGATTTGGAGAAACCCTATTTTCAGCCGCCATTTTTCAGAGAATAACAAAAGTGATTGGGCTCGAGAGAAAAAGGGTGAAGCAATTAAGAAAGGGGTCGGCCAAGTTTTTAACTAAAGGGGATAACTCCTATTTAATTCCTAGGGTTTTTTAAGGGGTCTTTTATTGTTTTGTTTTTGTTCGTCTTTAATTTCAATTTGTTATCAAGTCTAGAGTTTTCTAGTTTGTCTTTAAAACTAGGGAGACGAATTACAGGGTTTGTAATTCGGGGAAATCTGGTTTTGGGGATAAAAACCAGTGCAGGGTTTTGAGCGTAGGGTTAAGAACAGTTGGGAGCGAGTGTCGCGAGTTTACAGGGGATTGTAAGCGTAGAGATTGTTTTAACTCCTAGTAGAAACCTTGGGGAATGCAGTAGTAGGCAGAGTTTTGCCGAAGCTGGGTATATCTGTGTGTTATTTATTTTCTGCATTTATTCTGTTTTTAATCTGTGCTGTGATTATTTAATTACTCTGTGAAAATCTGCGATAAACCCTATTCACCCCCCCCCCCTCTAGGGTTAATTTATATCCTACACTTTTGGGTTCTGTCATGGTTAGTTACCTAGAATCTCGGGATGCAGTTGTTGGTAATCCGTTCGAATAGAATTCGCCGCTAAGGCGGATGGTTCGTTTCGCTTATGCATGAGTTATGGGAATCACCCTAGTAAGTACTCTTGGCAACATGGATTGGCATCAGCAAACGAGATCCAGAATTCCCTAGTGAATTTTGGAGAGCTTGTATGAGTAAGTGGATACGTTTGAGCCAAGTATACTAGGGAAATGATAAGTGAAAGTGGAATAAGAGGCGATAACGAAATGAGTTCTAACTCATATCTTGGAAATAGGAATCAAGGAGCTACGAAATCATGGAGTAAAAAAGATGGTCAACGCACCGAGGAATTAAGCTCAAGGAAACGCGACTTAGAAGATGTAAGGCTAGACACGCGCATCGTACCTCTTTTTAAAAGAGTGTATCCTTGATCCCTGGTTTTTCCTGTAGAGCTTGCTCGCATGTTATCTTTTGGTGCATATCCTCTCGGTCCTGTTTCTGTTGCAAACCCCGTAAGGAGTTTGTCTTGTTTATCTTCTCGATCCTGTCTTGGGAACCTTAGGTAGAACCCTATGGATGTAAACATGTATTTGATACATGTTATGTTTGATATGGTTGCAAATGGTTGCAAGTGGTTGCTCGTGGATGCGCGAATACACACTTGATACTAGATCGACTCAGGCACATTTCACGTTGCATATGCACGAGTATTTATACTTGTTTATGGATGAAATTGAATATGTAATCATGTGGATGTTGCATGTGGATGGATGTTTGTGCATGCATATAGTACTTATATGACTAGGACTATTTGCATACATGTTGGACTCATGGCACTAAACATATTTTGCATTAGAAAGATCATTCAGGCCTGATCATTAGCATTAGCTAGGGAGCATATACACACACGTTTTGCATATGTTCATATGACATTAGAAATCGTCTAAGGACAATGTTTGCCTGTGGATGATGTTTTGAGTAGATGGATGATGGATGGTAGGATGCGTTCTTCCTAACTTGGAGATTTCGGGGACGAAATCCTTAAAGGAGGGGAGAATGTAACAACCCAAAATTTAACAACGTGTTAAATCAAGAATCAAGGCAGAATTAAAATATAAAATTTGAATCAGGAGAAACGGGCTGTGCCATTGCGTTCGTCTCGGAAAAATACGCGAAATAGAGTCCGAAATTTCGTAAATCGGAGTCCGTATGACCCAGTTAAGGCCCAACGAAGTTTCACGAAAATTCAAATCCGAAAACAGATTTGAAATTCAGCCCAGAAAGAGAAGGCGGGAAAATTCCCGCCAGACCCACAGGGTGTCGACCCCTGGGTCGAGTCGACATGGGTGTCGACCCGGGGTCGAACCCCCTTCAGGGGGTCGACATGGGTGTCGACCCCTGGGTCGACCCCCCCCCCCTATAGAACTCCGACCTGGTGCACCTGCTTGTCATGTTGGCTCGGTTTTGGAGGCTTGTGACGATTTTTGAGGGTTCAGATCTATCCTAGGGTTTATCCTACGGCCTAAACTACTCCTAATCTCTATAAAAAGACCCCTAAGCCTACCCTAAACCCTCACAAATCACTCATGCCACGAAGTGCTGCCCAAATGCCAAGTGATCATGGCCTCCATCTCCAACTCCAAGAGACTATACATGCAAATCGGATCCGAATCGAAAGGTGCAAGCTTGCTACACCAAATAGAGGCTCGATCAACGTCGCTACGGCAATTTCATGACGGTTCTTCATCAAAGGAGTCATCTTTCATCGTCAAGACGATACATGCGCACCCTCTAAGCCTCGCTATGTAAGTTCTAGCTACTTCGAGATGTTAACGGTAGTTTAATCATGGCATGGAATAAAATGTGGTTAAACATGAATGCTATAACCTATGCGAGCCTAGTTTGCTTCTTTAACATGAACATAGGACTTTAGGTTGTGTTTTAGCGATTAAACCATGCTATTCATGTTGCATTGGACCTAGTTTGCCATGCAAGATCGGACCTTTACTTGTGGTATGTTAGCATGCACACTTGAAACCACTTTGACTCATGAAACATGTGCATGAATGTGACTTTGAGGCTATGCAAGTATATGAACCCGAAGTCCCTTATGATAATATGCAAGTTTGCCCTTTTTATGACATAAGTAACATGTGCATGTTTATCCCTTCATGATAGGTTTATGACATGAACACTTAGGCAAGTTACCCTCTTTATGACATTTTGCATCCTTGTGGCCAACCCCTATATGATAGTATGCATGTACAAGGCCAATCCCTTGATGATACCATGCATGTTTGAAGCCAACCCCGTCGTGGCATCATGCATGTTTTAGGGTAGTTAGACAAACCTGAACGTGACGCGGAAACTTGACTTGTATGTGGCACGAAAACTTGACATGGGGTTGCATGAAAATGTGACACTCTTGGAAACACTTAAACCTGAACATGACACGTACGAAAACATGGAACTTGGGGCTAGGCACGTATGGGTTGTAAGTGTAATATGACACTAGACCAAACATTAAAGTGGCCAACTCGAGGTTGGGTTGAGTTTGTAGCATAAATCTACCCGGACCCGCCCGGCTTAACTAGTGGCTACAAACAATAGGATCCAATGTGAGAAGTTGGTCATGTCGCGCTTAAGACCCGAGGTTAGACTAGGTTGTGGTGTAAAACTACCCGGACCCGCCCGGCTTAACTAGTAACCACAACAAGGTCTAATGTGAGAGGTTGAGAGTGCATTAATTAAATTAATGCCACATGATAAGGTTAAGTAAATTTGACTAATGACACTTAACCGATATGACACGAATGGGTAGGTTAAGTGGGACCGGGCTTGATTTCTTAATGACACTTAACCATACAAGATGATTAGGGGATGGGGTTAAGTAATTTACACTTAACTAATCTGACATGATAATTAGATGGGATTAAGTAATTTAGACTCAACTAATCTAAACACGGTAATTAGATGGGGTTAAGTAACCTACACTTAACTAATCTAAACACGGTACTTCGATGGGGTTAAATTAAACACTTAACCGATCTAAACTTGGTAATTCAATGGGGTTAAGTAGCCAATACTTAACCAATTTAACAAGATAATTTAATGAGGTTAAGTAACTTATACTTAACCAATTATACATGATGATTTGATGAGGTTAAGTAACCTATACTTTACCAATCTAATATGCGGACCTGATAGGGTTAAGTCATAGGACCTTTTAAATATACTCAACCGTTATAATACGATTAGTGGATGGGGTTAAGTTAACCTATACTTAACCAATCCGACTCGATAATCCGATGAGGTTAAGATAATCTGTGCTTAACCAATCTAACACGATAACCTGATAGGGTTAAGATAAACAAGTACTTAACCAAATTGACTTGATGATTGAATAGGGTTAAGTCATGAGCTTCTTGGTATACTTAACCAACTTGTAGGGCTAGGTCTTGGACTTGAATACTTAGCCAATCTTGACATGATTCATAGGCGGGCTAAGCCATGAACTTGAATAACAACACTTAACCCAATAGGCAAAACCCTAGTAGAGGAACTAGGTAGAAAATCGTAGTTAATCAAGGGTAACGGGGAAATGAAGCTAAGTGGTGAACCTTAGTTAAGTATAACTAAGTAATAATTCTTAGCCAAGGACATGGGACTAGTTCATGAATAGATGAGTAACCCGGTACGGTAGGTCATCGCTTAAAACACGAGGAGGAGCAAATTATCTGACTTAGATAAAGGCTCCAACGAACTGGGTGACGAAGCGGTAGCTTCGGGGGACGTGAGGGTACTCTTGGTATCCCTCTGTGAGGTGGAAGATGGTCCATGAAACCCGGCCTCACAGGGGTTAAGGTCTGCGGTAGAAGAGCCAAGGGTATGCCCTGGTTGCTATGCGAGCGACCTAAAGACTGGGATGGATTAGCGTGGAGTCGACGATACTTGATTTTGCCCTGGATAGCGCGTCGTCGACTACCTACCATCTTTAGTCAATCGCGTACGAACGGAAAGGCAGGGAACCCCCAACAGACCATGTTCTTGCTATCAAGTCATGGGTGAGGTTGGCCCATAGGAAAGTGGGGCTATAGTGGGGCCGGGATGTGGTTCTCATACATGATTTTTCTTGGATTGCCTTTCAGTAGTTGAGGGAGGGGTCACGTGGGACCATAGCCACGGGTACAAAAACAGACCTTGATATCTGTATCAGCAGACGACTTAAAGCTCCCGACCGAGTTCCGTATTTCTTGATTTGCCCTGGCACGGAACTCGGATGGCACATTGAGGAACATGTGCGTCTAGACATAGAAAACGATTCACGATACATACGCGGGATAAAGGGGCGCGGTTGACGGGTGGCATAATCCCTAGTGGCCCTAGGTGGCCTGAACCCAAACCGAGACACGGAAATGTTCATTAGGTAGCACAATCCCTAGTGGTCCTAGGTGGCGTAAATCCTAAGTGAACACGCGATAGTTCATGGTAAGAAAGCATAACCAGGTCAAGGGCAACAGTCCAAAACAACTTCAAGGATACGATGGTACTACATGGGAAAGCCCGTACGGCCTACGGCAAAGGACTGAACTTATACATAGAAACATACGAGTGGGGAAAAACCTACATATGTTATATATTAGGTTGACATGGACCATTACATGAAATTGGGCAAGGGACATTCATAGTTAACACATGACGCGGGTTGGGATACTAGTACAAGAGGTGCAGAGCATATATACATGTTAGAACCATGAGAAATATACATGATAGATACCGTGGGATGTTATACAGGATAGATACCTTGGGATAGTATACTTGATAGAAACCTGACGATGTGATACCTTGATTTATCTTGACACCGTAGTTTATCATGATATCTTAGTTTACCTTGCTACAGTAGTTCAGCCTGTTACCCTGGTTTAGTTTATCTACCTTGTCGTCATCCTTATGTTTACTTTCAGTTTATGCATGTCATGTTACCTTTACCTGTTTTTATACTGGAAGTAGATAGGACTTACCAGTCTTTATGACTGACCCCGTTTTGTTTCGCCTCTTTGTCTTCCGTTCCCCCCCCCCCAAGGTTTCAGGGAGGAAACACTGTTATCTAGTTCGGACTTCTTCTGCCTGAAGATCATCACGCATGGCTTGGACTTTTCTTGGCTATGGCTACTTTACTGATTTACTTGGGGAATAATTTATGAAATGGTTTTATGCTTCTTTACTATTGCAAGACAGGTTTTGATGTATTCTGATGTAAAAGGCTTTAGACCTTATTTTATAAGGTAATGAAATTTGTTTTACTTCCGCTGTTTTATATATGTTCTGTCTTGTAATTTTTCTGTGCATGTTTACCTCGATAATGCTTCACCAAACCTAGTGCATTCCCTTTGAGAGTGACCCTAGCGGAGGTGGGGTGTTACAGGTGCGAAAGTCCTTGCAATCTGAATCTCTTCAAGTACGGTCAGATCACTGTCACAGTATAACCTCATAATTGGTGGCCTCCCGAGGAATCAACGAGAAATCCCTCCGCTGTGAAGACCGGTCTTCAATCAAAGTCATCGCCATTTTCAATTGCTCTTATCACGTTGTGACACCCCACGTCCGTTAATGTCACTCAAAAAGGGAATGCATTAAGTTTCGTGAAGCGTTATAGGCATACTTACACAGAATATTACAAGACAGATACAATTAAGATAGCAGCGAAAATTCAAATTTTTATTTCAAACACAAATCATATATCGTGGTCCACCATAAGTCACAAAAACCATTACAACAATATAAATTCTGTCTTTTACCATCGAGTACATAAATACTTAAAAGAAAACATAATTCCCCCAAATAAAAGAGAAAAAGCCATAGTAGAGATAAGAACTTGAGCCATACTTCGAAAGCAGCTCTAGCAAGATGATATCTAAGTCCTGACTAAGCATGAGTGTTTCCTCCCTGAGAACCTGGGAGGGGGAGGAACAGAAAAAAGAAGAGGAAACAAAAGGGTCAGACATAAAGTCTGGCAAGTCTAGTTAATTTTAGCAAGTAAATAAATAAAAGTAGCGTCACAGGCATATAAAGTGGATAAGAGAGATCACAACATAAATGGCAGGTGTGACAAGGTAGACAAGATAAGATGTATATGATTCTCTAATGATTACTCTGCACTATTACTAGTATAACCAGAATGAGATCATCCCTTCCATTATAAGGTGGTAGACTTAGGCATACGTCCAAATGTACCCTAACTACTACCCTAATCGATCGGCTCCCTACTTCACGTAGATACCTTGTGCTGGCCCCATGGTAGGAGGTATCACTTCCTAAAGTGGCAACCCTTCATCGTAATAATATGCACAACCATATCTACTGGTGTCACGATCGTCTTATCCCCTTCTGCCCGACTCATGCACGCACATGGCCCAGTCGGTTTGCGCCGCCCACACTTTCCTCTACGTTTGGATCTCTTACAATCAGTCCATTAAGCATGCCCCTTCTCTGACCTAGTACGGAGTACATGTTTTGATACCTACTCCGGGTTACTAGATGAAACGGGTCCCACACAATATGATATAAGCTCACCCCTTTGTCTTGTATCCCCCACTAGATTTTATTTGGCTATGTATACCACCAGGTGTCTTTAATTACATAACCCTATCGAGTTAAGTTTGTGGGCCTATATGTAAATATTACCCACCCCCTCTAGATTTGCTTAACCCATTCACTGTCCAGTCAATTTTACTTAACCCTAACTTTAGTTCACAATCATATAATCCCTATGGATTAGATTTGGTTAAGTAGTCCAATTTATTACCATGTCCATTTATGGTTTATAATGGGTTAGACCTACCGCATTAGGCCTACAACTTGTGGATGCTGGATATGCCGGTCGTGTCCGGGCAGTTTTATTCCACAAGTTGGGCCTAACCTCGTGTCATAGCCCATCTCATATTTGCGCACTTAGACCTCTCACATTAGGTTCAACATTAGTGGCTGCTGGATATGCCGGTCGGGTCCGGGTAGACTTCCACCACTAATGCAACCTAACCTCGTGTCATAAGTGCAATTACAATTTCAATTTGTAATTATTAAACATTTCATTCTTATCCAATTCTTACTTATGTCTTTATAGGTGATTATGTCCCCACTTCCCCAATTTGAATTATATATCCAATTCATATAAACATTATTTAAATTATGCCAATTCTGACCCTTTTTCCCCCGTTCCCTAACTAACGCATTCGCATATATTTGGCGGCATCTAGGCCAGAAAGTAGCCTAGTCATACATAATAAAAAGGGAAAAGTGATGGGAACATGACAAAGGTGATTGTTCTGGCATAAACATAAACTAACATGGTGATAAGGTGGACATATAAGCATAAATCTGATGAACTTGTGGCAGTTAAATGATTATAACATAACTATGATGTAATAAGCATAATAGGATCTAAACTAACAATTTAGATGTCCAACTGGTTTAGATCTAATATGATAAGCACAAGGTGATAAATTAGATCTGACTAGCAATTTAGATGTCCACATGATCCAGATCCAATAGTTAAAACTAGATCAAACACAAATAAGGTCAAGATCCACATTATAGAATGTCATAATGGATCCAACAAGATAGAGATTTAGATCAATAATTAAAATTAGATCTTGAACAAATAAAGTCAAGATCCACATCATAAAATGCCACAAAGATTACAATCGATCCAACAAGATAGAGATTTAGATCCAAGTTATACACAATTTAGGATGTCATATATTCGCAATTTACAATGGATCCAATATAATATATGCACATGAACAAATCCAAACTATTGTCATATCATGTTTACTTTTATATATTTAAATCTAGAAGCAACTAGGAACTTACAGTGTTTGGATTAGAAAACAGAGAAAGAATGGATCTTGAATCTCTAACTGATTTGATTATGTTGATAGTTGTAGGAGATTAACGGATCCAGATCAGTTCAGATACCGGCAGAGTTTGGCCACCATAAATTCTCAATGAAGAAAACAAGAGAAATGACCATGTATATATAGCTTCCAGACCCCTTGAAACTGACTGCCACGTCAGCCCTAGGGGTGTCGACACCCCTGTAGGCGGGTCGACCCCGGTGTCGACACCCCTCTTGGGGGGTCGACCCCCCAGAGCGGGAATTTTTCCGCCACTTTTTTTTTTCAAATTCGAACAGTTTTGGATAAATTCCGACTCATGTGTATATATATAATCTTTCTGTGTGTATACAAACTTAAAACCCTAATAACTTCTTCATACGGTGTCCGTTTTACGCAAACCAAATGTCTATCTTGACCAGAATTTCGAGACGAACGCGATGGCGCAGTCCGTTTTTCTTAATTCTGAATATTAAATTAATTATAATTTAGTTTATCCTCTTTTAGTGTCATTAAAAATACGAGGTGTTACACATGTCGTATAGTTATTCACAATGGGTTGAAACCCGGTCTTTCCGAATAACTAGCGCATCTTTAAAATCAACATGGATATACAAGATATCATGTGTCTCATTCCATTTTGGAATATTCTTTTACTCAAATCATTCTTTATATTGGGTATACCCATTTAAATCTTTTTCAAGATTTACATATTTTAAACTCTTATTTAAATCTATCCTTGGAAATCATTTCAAAAGATTATAAAATATCATTTCACAAATTTTACTCACACCAAGGTTTCTATGCTTTATCTGGATATTGAACCTCATGAAAAGGAATTTTCTCAAATTGTTATCCCATTCCCATCCTATCCATCCCACAGAGCAAAACTGGCAATACTCCATATCTAATTTACCTCCTATTTAGGTAAGTTTAATTACCCTTATTAATTCCATTCTTTAATTCTAAATCTGATTAAAGATTTCATTTATCTTTACGGGAAAACATATTTACCCAAACCCATTCATTAACTAGAATTGGTTCTTGATTGCAAAATTCCAAGAGAACAATCTATCAAGTGTATGACCCCGAAGGCCTAAACCAACATCAAATCAAAAACCTAGAAGATCATCCAACTCAACTATAGAAAAATCAAGTTCCATTTTGTTTCTTCACCCCCAAAATCTTATTTGAGATTCAATCTAATCTTCACGCGAAGAACACGCATATCTTCTTTTACGTGATCCTTAAACTTTGTTCCTATTATCGTTTTCTAGGGGAAACTCTTTCACTAAATCTTTATAGTCAAAATTAGTAAAGATTACTCTTCGGCTTAATTTTAGAAAATCATATTTCCTTCAATTCGGTTACATAACAAATGTTATTTAAGGCATCGTTCACTATAAACCCAAAATCATGCCTTCATTCTCAATGAAATCTTCACGGAAATCATATCAGCTCATATACATTATAAATTCCTGTATCAGAGTAATATTATAAGAGAAATAACGACAAAGCCTTTTAAATTCCTCAAATAGTAAAGGTCTTCATCCACGGAGGCTTATCTCCATTATAACCAAATCGATTCCCATCCAACTCCAATTTAGTTCATTGACGGGAAAACTTAACTTTGTTAACTACTTTTCGAATCCCCATAATATCTTAAAATAATCCTTAATCCTTTAGTTATGTTTGTAAAACCTTTGGATATCAGTGGTTGTATCAAAACCTTTATTTCAACTCGTTCTAAAAACTCATTGCAAATAGCGCTGCTAAAATGACTCATTTTCATAAAATAGCTTTTTATCCTTTCAAAACTTAGTATATTCAATTCAACTAACTTTAAAACCATTTATTATGGTTTATCATAATTTATTTATATTTTTAATAATTTTAAAATAGCTTATTTCATTAAAATCTAATTTGGGGTCCTAAACGGCACTAGCCTGTTTTTGTTAAAATTTGATTTGAACTTATTTCAAGACCTTACTGTTGTATTATTAGATTTTCCTTTGCATTTGAAAACTCTTTTCATTTTTAACCAAACATATTCGCTTCGGGAAATTCACGAACTACCACTATGCGACTAGTCTTGTTCGTACCAAACTTCGACTATTATATAAAATCGAATCGAATCGCTTTCAAAATAGTTTACTAATTATATAGAACATATATATTAACTTTTGGAAACTATATTTCCGTTGTTTGACTTTAAATTCAAATATTCCATTATTTAAATATTATAATATTATTTAAATCATTAAAATAATATTATTTTTCAAATTTCATCTTTTGGAATCCAAAATTTCCTGAAACCCACTGTTAGATTAGAAAAATGGCACTAACACCCAAAAAGATGTGTTTAGAGCATGAAATATGAAGATGTGACTGAAAAAGCAAGAAAAAGAAGGACAACATTTTTATAGTGGTTCGGCGTGAACGAGCCTACATTCATTTCATAATTCACTTCATAACATCATACAAGTGAAATTACAATGATTAAGATTGTTAGAATCTCTAATACAACACCGTTTCTAGTGATTATCTTGAATCACACTCATGAATATAATAAATATTTTGAGATTATAGTGGCTGGCAGCAAAGGATGAGTCGCTCTAAGCTTCACATGGCCAAAAGTCCTTTAATTCTCGATGAAATGGTGTATTTATGGGCTGGTAGGTGTCCAAGTCAAATGGGACACACGACGTTCGACCCGAGGATGTAGGACGTAGTGGAGAGGCGGTTTTGGAGCAGTTGCAACAAGATAGTAGGTTGGTTCGTGGACACGTAGCGCAAGATCCAAACCTATAGGAGGTAGTGGGAGGAGTGCTGGAATTTGTAACATGTATGGGTTCAGATCCCATTCGATCTGACTCGAATTGTGTTTGACCCCAACCAGGTACCGTTCGAACTGAGTCTTATTCGACTCGGGGCTCTGTTCGACCCAAGGCTTTGTTTTTACTAAAGTGTGGTTTTTGACCCGAGCTACAGCTTCATTCGATCCAAGATGGAATTCTATTCAAGTTGAGGTAAGTAGGAAGAATTTTATTTGATCTGAGACTTCGTATACCTTCTTCTTCGACCCTGGTATGTCCTTAATGTTGCTGGGCTTAGACGAGCCCAAATGTGATTGTACCGGGGGTTAGGCCGGTAGTGTTCAAGCTTGTCTAGAACTATGCTCATGCCCTAATTGGATCTATAAGTGGTAGCTTATAGGCTGATGGCCTTGCTAAAAGTTTGGTCAACATTTTGCCTCCCAATGTACATTGCATGTCAGATGGGATGTACTTTGAATAAGTCAAGCTGCATCTCTTTGGAACGTCATTCATCCTTGAGAAGGCATTATCAAATTTTCGTGTCTTCTTGGGTATTTCCGTTACTTGGACCTTTTCGTACATAAATAGCTTGTCATGTATCACACTTCTATTTTTAGTTCTTATCAGGCCAAAGCATGTAGCCATAATAGTCGAGATGATCAAGTGATCATTTAAACCTTATCGAACCGAGAGGTTAAATTCTTCATTCATAAGTCATGTTGGACTGTTGTCTCCCGAGTGTGATTGCACGTGTACAGGTCATTCTCAAACAATTTCATCTTCTTGCACAAGTTGAGAGCGTGGTCGAGTCAGACCTTCTTCGAAGAAATCCACGATCGCTCTGGATCGCATTACAGTCCAATAATTGCATACGAGTCAGTACGAGATATCGTTGAAATCATGTGAGCTAATGTATGGTATGATCATTAAAATAATAAGGCAATAGAGAAGATTTTCCCACTTTCAATTCAATGTGGTCGTGATTTAAGTCTTTGAAGTCACGCTTGATCCACAAGTTGGCTCGCTTGAATGGGCAAGACAGATTATGTCGGAATCCATAGATATAGTGTACATGTTTTGAATCACGCGTTAAGTTGGGGTCGCTTTCAAATTCAGTCAGTGAGTGGACACTCGTGCTACAAAAGCCAGTCGAGGACAAGTGAAGTCAGTGCTTATGCCCCTAACATTGGTGGGGGTTAGGCTAAGTCAATCGAACATCTAATCCTAAAGCCATTATACTTTTCGTCGTTGTATCGGGTTAAAGTTACGAGTTTAGCAAACTTAGCTGACCCAAGTCATTTTATACCCTGTCTTAAGTCGGCGAGAGTAAAGGCGGAATACGCGAATGGTCGAATGACATTCGCTTTGGCATCGCCCCTTTTATATAGTCAGAAAGCGAGGATTGCCTCATCGAGTGTCAGCGAACTTAGTTACTCTCATCGGACCAGTCACGGAGTTGAGTAAGCTCATCAAAATGCAAATGAATGATCGTTGTTTGGAAGTTAATCGAATTCGAGCCCCTTCATTCATGTTTCAGCATAGTCCAAAATAGTCATCAAACTCTTGTTGAGTTTATTCCTCGTGTTCGGTTCCATTGAACTTAACAAACAAGATTGTAGACTTGATCGCTAAACTAGTTCTCTCTGTAATCACACATTCATATCATTCTTTACCGAGGTTCATCCCTTGCCCTTATCATTTCAAAGTTGGATGGTCCTCCATCCTTTGTCACATCAACATCAAGATCATCCATCTTGATGTTAACATACTTTTGTCATAGGAATCTATCTGCTTAAGGGTAGAATTCACCTAGATTTACGGGCGAATCTCGTTGTACAGAGATTTTGAAGTTCATTCTATCCAAGATGTCGGACACAACAACAATAAGTTCCATGGATGGTTCTGGTCGATTCACCGATGCCACCGCCGTAATAAACCTTTCCAGAAATAGTGCAGGGTCCCTCAAACCTCTGCCAGATAGAAGTGAGATAAATTACGCTTTCGGGCCGAGCGATGTGGAAATTCGACTGCTCAATGAAGTGGGTGACCAACACGTTCCAACAGTTGATCAATTAAGATGCAAGCTACCAAAATCGTATAGTAGCAACATATGTCAAGAATAAAGGGTAGAACTTAGCAATAATGTTGCCCAATGCTACGACACTTCAATACAACGCATCTAGAGTGTCAGATGCACAGTAGGATCAATCCTGCCATTGTAAGCCTCTAAAGATGATAGTTTGAAGTCCGGGGGATTGCAGAAATCCCTGATGTCCTGTGTGAAAGGAATACGATTGACGTTATCCACATCATCTTGAAATGCGCCGCCTCTGGTGAAGCATCGGCTAATGTTGGCAATATGACCTCTATCTCTGAGAAGTTGTTGTGCAATTCAGCACTGGTGCCCCCAACATTAAGTCCTGTAGTGGGTGGAAGCCAGCCTCGAGCTTCTTGATGCTGCATATGCAATAGCCATCAATCAATATTCTATCATTTAATTTTAGATGATGATCCGTTGCTCATATGTATGCGGGTTAATCTTGAGGAGTCACTCTTTTGGCTGTAGTGGTGAATCTTGCGGAACTCTGAGGAATGTAAATGTGCATAGAGAAATCGGGTAGTCGAATCATTCTTTTTCATGGCTTGCATTCCTCGTCCCTAGTCATTGGGGCTTGGCTGAGTAGTAGAATCAAATCCATATCTTCTCTGAATTCATATGCCCTGACCAAGTCATGAGTTATAGTTGGATGCAAAACGATTTGTTGGTACTCAACCCATGTTAATCTCTAGTCTCATATCCAGGCTTTGAGGATCGGAGTCAGGTAGCGAAAAGTTAGGCCATAGTCACCTCGAGTACTCCCTTTTGCCCTTGCATCAAGGGAAAACTCGAAGACAAAGTGTTTGCATCACATCAAATAAGCATATGAGATAAGACAGGTAATCCATGTCCGTTTTTATGTGAGCTGTAATGGCGCGTTTTGTTAGCTGTCGAATAATTAATTTATTTAATTATTTATATATCGATTTGGCGATATCGATAACTTAAAGTACAACGTTCGAACGTATAATTATAATATAATTAAAATAGAGCTTGAAATAGCGCTGCAGTTCGCTATTTGGCGATTTGAACTTCAACTGAATATACAGAATCCGTTTTAAATCGGATTTCTGTGAAACAAGAAACGTGTGGAGCTGATGGAGTATATCTTTCTAGTGGAAGAGAAAAATCAGGATTTCGTCGGGTAGATTTTGATGTACGTCCAAATCAAATTTCAGAATAGTCGCTATAAAATCGTTTATCGGCCATAACGGTTATTTCAAAATAACTAGATATCGGGTGTGAATTTAGACAAGGTTCTTTTGGGAAGTAGTGACAAATTAATTTTTAGAATTTTATGGTAATTTTTATTTAATTAAATAAGCAACTTTTTATTGGAGTATTTGGCACCCTGTAATCAACATTTCGAGGTTTCACAATATGAGTAAATCTACCGGTATTATTATATTTTTGGGATCACGCCACATAGCTGATTACAACGACATGTTTGGTTCTATCTATAACGGTTGGGATAAAATGAAATATTTAATTTATTAAAAGACTATCCTATAAGTATACCATCTCATAAGCTAAAACTAGAATTCCCTTTTTGTCTGGCCAATACAAGGTACACGCTACCTTCTCCCCTCAGCAAACAACAGAGATCGTGCCTTT
This sequence comes from Allium sativum, assembly GCA_030737875.1. Classification (NCBI taxonomy): domain Eukaryota; kingdom Viridiplantae; phylum Streptophyta; class Magnoliopsida; order Asparagales; family Amaryllidaceae; genus Allium; species Allium sativum. The sequence goes on from CM060927.1 coordinate 178,061,988, forward strand.
CTAAAAACCACAAGAAATACCACGCTACAATCAAAACACGCAGACCCTACAAGGACTCCATCTCATCCTAAATACAGCTGCTCTTCCTTTTTTCACTTTGCTTCACAAGATATCCTGCCGCACTTTTATGGCAAAACGCAGAAGAAATTCAAAGAAAATAATCAAAAGAAATTCAAAGTAAATCTCTAAAATCCTCAAACAAATTGTATTGGCTTCCTTGTGTGTTTATCTTCATTTGTATGTCAATATCAAGGGGTTCGATCCCCTTTTCTTTCCGCTAGTTTCATACAGCGTGAGTATGAAGTAGTTCTAGGGTTTTGAACTTTGGGGATTTTGGTACATCGAGGATCGGTTGGGGGTTGTTGTTTGAGTTAAGGAGTTGAATTCGGTCTGGTATACATGATTTTGTGGGAATCCGTGAGCAAAGACGTCGATCTTTTTCTGAGCAGCGCACTCGAACGGTGAGGTCGCGATGAATACCTCCTGTGTGAGACCAGTAAAATGATAATGGAGCCGAAGAGAGCGGGGAAAGAAGAGGACTGATGTAGTCGGATTGAATTTCTGTGAAGAGGATGAAGGTGCGAGGTTGGTATGAAAGAAGTCGAATTACTGGAGTTAGAATGTAAGGGGGAGGACGGGTTTTTGGACCTGGAAGAAGAAGAAGTAACGGAAGAGGGTCTGGGCTTTAAGCAAAGGGTAATGGGCCAAGTAAAATGGGGTAAGCCCAATGGTGTTTAAATTAATGATTTTATTTAAATTCAATAAGTGTAAAACTTGTAATGCTTATAACTTTGTCATACCTAATCAGAATTGCGAACGGTTTGTCACATTGGGTTCGTATGGATGGGAGCGTCACAATGAAACTGATTAAAAGTAAATTGGGGCTAGTTACAATTTATTGCAAAATAAATTGTTCGATCTGAATTGACGGACGAATATCGTTATTTAACGATAACCAATCAAAGTGAGTAAAACTCACCAACTCTAAATAGTTCTATTTTTACAGTGTATTCTTAGAACTGTTAACTATTGTCTGTTTGACTGTGTGTTGACTGTTTGATTGAACTGCTAGTCAGTTAATGGGATATATATATGTATATATATATATAAATCGATAAATATTTATATGCTGATTCTGCTTATCAGAATATTATACCAGTGTTGTCTAACATCTGTGGTGCAGGGAAACAGGTTGGAGGAATCCAACTGGATTCCTCAACAGTTATTTTTACTGTAATTTATGTATTGTGATATATAAATGTGATATATATAATCTATTGTGATTATGTGTGGTTGGACGATATTCATCGTTGTTAGATGATGTGTTAAAAACCATAAGAAATACCAGGATATAGAAAAGAGATTTTCAAACTATAATTTGAAAATAATTTATTTATATAAAATCGATGGATTTTATATTATAAAGAAAAGGGGATTTTGGGTATAAAGGAAAATATTGGTTAATCAAGTATAAAGGAGAAATATTTGTTAATCGAGTATAAAGGATTAAACAAAGTAATTGGTTAGGTTGACCAAAGCAAATTAGTCGGGTTAAACAAAGTAATTGGTTAGGTTAACCAAAGCGAGTTAGTCGAGTTAATCAAAGTAATTGGTTAAGTTAACCAAAGTAAATTAGTTAAGTTAAACTAAGCGGTGAATCAAAGTGAATTTGTTAAGTTAAACTAAATGATTAATCGATGTGAATTAGTTAAGTTAAACTAAAGGATTAATCGATGTGAATTAGTTAAGTTAAACTAAGTGGTTAATCAAAGTAAATTAGTTAAGTTAACTAAGTGGTTAATCGAAGTAAATTAGTTGATTTAAACTAAGTGAATCGGCTAGAGTTAATCAACGTGAATTAGCCAAGTTAAACTAAGTGGATTAGTTCAGTTAATCGAGACGAGTTAACCAGTTAGGTTAAACCAGTTAGAGTTAACCAGTTAGAGGTGACCAGTTAGAGTTGACCAGTTAGAGTTGACCAGTTAGAGTTAACCAGTTAGAGTTGACCAGTTAGAGTTGACCAGTTAGAGTTGACCAGTTAGAGTTGATCAGTTAGAGTTATCCAAGTAGAGTTAATCGAGTAGAGTTGTCGAATATCACTTATCCGAAGTAGAGTTATCGAATATAGGGTATTCGAGAGAAGAGAAATCGAATATAGTTTATTCGAGTGGAGAAATCAAATGTGATTCATTTGAGAAGAGTTATCGAATATAGTTTATTCGAGTGGAGAAATCAAATGTTATTCATTTTGAGAGGAGTTATCGAATATAGTTTATTCGAGTGGAGAAATAAAATGTGATTCATTTGAGAAGAGTTATCGAATATAGTTTATTCGAGTGGAGAAATCAAATGTTATTCATTTTGAGAGGAGTTATCGAATATAGTTTATTCGAGTGGAGAAATCAAATGTGATTCATTTGAGAAGAGTTATCGAATATAGTTTATTCGAGTGGAGAAATCAAATGTTATTCATTTTGAGAGGAGTTATCGAATATAGTTTATTCGAGTGGAGAAATCAAATGTGATTCATTTGAGAAGAGTTATCGAATATAGTTTATTCGAGTGGAGAAATCAAATGTGATTCATTTGAGAAGAGTTATCGAATATAGTTTATTCGAGTGGAGAAATCAAATGTTATTCATTTTGAGAGGAGTTATCGAATATAGTATATTCGAGTGGAGAAATCAAATGTGATTCATTTGAGAAGAGTTATCGAATATAGTTTATTCGAGTGGAGAAATCAAATGTTATTCATTTTGAGAGGAGTTATCGAATATAGTTTATTCGAGTGGAGAAATAAAATGTGATTCATTTGAGAAGAGTTATCGAATATAGTTTATTCGAGTGGAGAAATCAAATGTTATTCATTTTGAGAGGAGTTATCGAATATAGTTTATTCGAGTGGAGAAATCAAATGTGATTCATTTGAGAAGAGTTATCGAATATAGTTTATTCGAGTGGAGAAATCAAATGTTATTCATTTGAGAAGAGTTACCGAATATTATTTATTCGAAGAATAGTTATCGAATATTGGTTATTCGAAGTTAGTTAATCCAAAAGGAGTTATTCGAAGTTAGTTAATCCAAAGGAGTTATTCGAAGTTAGTTAATCCAAAGGAGTTATTCGAAGTTAGCTAATCCAAAGGAGTTATTCGAAGTTAGTTAATCCAAAGGAGTTAGTCGAAGAGTTAATCGAATATAGTTATTCGAAAGAAGGTGTTAATCGAATATAGTTATTCGAGTAAAGTTAAAAGAGTTAATCGAATTTAGTTATTCGAAATGAGTTATTCGAATTTGATATTTGAATAGAGTTAAACACATTAGAGTGATTCGAATTTCTTATTCAAATAGAGTTAAACACGTAAGAGTTAATTGAATATTAGTTATTCAATTAGAGTTAAATCGAATTTAGTTATTCGAAAGGAGTTAATCAATTTGAGTTAAGTTAATCGATTTGAATTAAGTTGAATCAAAATGGAGTAAATCGATTAGAATTAAGTTAATCGAGTTAGAGTAAATCGAATATTAGTTATTCGAAAGTAAGTTATTCGAATTAGTTATTCGAAGGAGTTAATCAAATGAGTCGATCCAAAGGAGTTAGTCGAATATTAGTTATTCGAATAGAGTTAAAGGAGTTATCGATTTTAGTTTGATCGAAAGGAGTTATCGATTAGTAAGTCGAAAGGAGATTTTCGAATATAGCATATTCGAAAGAAAGAAATCGTATATTGTTTATTCGAAAGAGAGAGATTTCGAATATGAGTTATTCGAAGAGAGATAATCGAATATAGGTTATTCGAGGGAGAGTTAATCGAATAGAGATTACTCAAAAGAGAGTTATACGTCGAATTCGATTATAGCAAATTCGGGAAAAGTACTATTTACTTTCCAGGGTTTAAATCAAGATTTAGTTATTGATTTAGAAATTAGGTGTCTGTTAAATTATTCGAGTTAGGAGATAAAGTTATAATTTAGGTTAGACATTGCAGGAGTAGGAATTATAACGTTATAGTTATAATCAAACGTTTTCATATAAGAAGTAGATTCGTAACCTGAATCCGAGAATTTGCGTAAACAGATGATTGGAAAAAGTGAGTGACGAGCTTCATCTATTTCACAGTAAAGGACGTTGTTCAACTAAGGTCTGAGAGGTAATTATACCCCAACTTGATTGACTTCAGAATTGACAAAGGAATAGTTGTGGTTCGATCTAAAAGGTTGATTAGGAATAAAGTTAAGGAATAAGCGATAAATGGATTAAGCGTAACGATGTTTTATACAACGTTCATTTGAAATCCGTAGATGAGTTTTGGAAACGTTTTCCAAATATAGTCAGATATGTTTTCTAAACATAGAAAATGAAATGTTTTCATGATAAGAATTTAAGAAATAGAGTTAAGCAAATTCAGAAACTAACTGGAGAGGATAAGTTGAACGGTTTTCTAAGTGACGATCTGATGTTGGTTTCGACCTTCCGTATTGATACTTAGAGAATTGTTCTCATAGTAGTTACAGTTAGGGACTGATAGTTGCGAAATAATAGTGATGTGAAAATAAGCTATGGAAATGTTTTCCAATGATTAATAACATATATTTTCTAAATATATGAAATAAGGAAATATGAACATATGATGATTGATCGATCGAATTTCCATTTGGAAATAAGATCGTTGTTTGTACACCGACATGTTTTCATTTGATAGTTGAATCACAGACTATCAAAGTTTTTACCATTTTAACGTTGTTAATATGGAGAGACCGGTTGGATTATTATCCAAAGAACCACTTTGTATTGGCATAAGCGTTGCAAGCAATATCTGCCAAAGATAAATTGAAGACGGAGTAAAGTGCAAGGGTTGTTGTATAAGTCTTAGATAACAGTGACTAAGATGGATATACTGAATAGTGCCTTCGGTTTGTCCAGTCCCAGGACAACGTATATGGAAGAAGGTCTGACAGAGTATATCCAATGGATCGCGTAAGTTGATCTGTTCAAACGTATCCACGTTTGGTGGCGGAGGAATTCGTTTCTCTTAGCTATATACCCGTGTTATTTTTGTATAAGTCAATTTGTGATTTGGCGGGTATGACGATGTGGCATTCAAAGTGAATGGTGATCAGATGTTCTGAAGATAGACGTAGCTTCTAGCCTCACACCAGGAAGTAACAAAAGTTGGGCTAGGCAGCATGGCTAGTTGGGTCATTCCCAAGCAGGGTGTATTGTCACCGATCTAGGGAATATCCATATTTATACTTCTTTTTGATTCTGTATCTTCGGATGACGGTTTGATGGCCTATAACCGTGGTGGCAATATATTCGCGACACTCAAGCTAAATGAGTGAGCGGTCATGTGTGGCCGGGTTGCAAGACGTTCTTGTTGAACCTGCAGTGTATCACCTCTAGAGTACACTGATCAGAAGGTGCTCCCATACCTTGTCTGTTGGAATCCATTTTCCGATAAGCGCCCTGCGGTTTATGATTTTATACTATGTATGTAGAACGTGAGATACAAGCGTTTCTGCTAGTTGATATCTATTTGTACATAGACATTATTATAATATCAAAAGGTTTTTGATATAAAGATATTTTGGATTCTCATAAGGGAAAAACCCGTTCCGTTATGCGGCGTGGTCTTATGAGATATCGTTTACTTGTTCATATACATGTTTAAACTGTTTTACTCATACCAGTCCCATGACTGACCCGGAGTTTACTTTGTTGTTTTCCCTAAACTCTTGGGTGCCTAAATTTGTACGGGCAGTCAAGTAGTCGGGATTTACAGATATACTTGGAGAGCGTGGAGCAGGAGACTTCAAGATTCTATAGCTATAGTTATTTCCGCTGTGTTGTAAGTGTTGTACTCTGATAAGTGCAATTGTATATATATAACTGTTTACTTCAAAGTTATGTTATATATTATATGTTATTCGTTCCGCTGTGAGATTCTTGTTACTCTGATGATTCTGATGTTCTTCTTCTTCTTCTATTCTATTAGTTCTATCTTTTCTTTCTCACCTTCTAAATTCTTTCACTAACGTCTCGGAATTTCCGACTCTCGAGGAGTCGGTAATTTCCAGCCGTTACAGTTGGTATCAGAGCTTAAGTTAAGAATTACTTGGCTCTGTGGCGTGACTCGGTAGAGATAGGGTTAGTAATACCCTAGACTGAGATTGAGTGTATATATACGAGTGCGTATTTGTATTTGATATAAAAAAAGGGTTTTTATTGTGGAGATTCATTGGCTGAGTTGTTATGAGTTCTGGTCGATCAGTTTGATCCACTGTATCGGTAGGAGTTAATAAACACTCGGATACGATGTGTCGTCACGATATGTTTTGAAAGAGGGTAAGTGAATTTAACTTTACCCAAAGTGTATTTTGATATAGAGATATATTTATATATATCAAAATTTTAATATATTAGATATATTGGTGGTAATTATGATCGAGTAAGATTATATAGTGAAAGGGTTATACATAACCAACTAGAATTCATACGAGTGAAATCAGATGAGTAAATCTGAATTTAAATCAAAATTTGGAATTAAAATAAGGAAATTTTAAGTTCCTGGGAGATTTTGAAAAGGTTTTTCAAATTTGAAATAAATATAGTATTGAACTCACCTGGATGACTGGAAAATAATTCCGAGGATGGATCGATACATCGTCGGTGTGATTTTCGAGTTTCTAAGTGGCGGATTACTGCCAATGGTTTTGTTTTCAAATGGTGTTGAGGAAAGCAAGTTGTTTAGAAATTCAAAAGTTTTGAATTGGTGTTAGGATTTGAAATTGATTTGAAATAAATCCCAGGAATTTAAATCTTGAAATTTAAAATTTAACTTGTTAAGTTGAACGAATCAAGATGGTAAAAACAAATAGTAAATTAAAATTTAACTTGAACCAAGTTAAATCGGGATTTGGTTAGAGAAAAATCTGGATTGGAATTAAGTTGATGGGTTAAGAGTTTGAAATCTGATATTGGAGTTTGAATAGAATTTGTACTTAAGTTGGAAATGGAATCTGACTTGAGTTTAAGCAAATGATTGGGTTTGAGGATGAAAACTGATTGGAGATTGGTTGAGATAACATTGGTATATGTTGGGTTGATAACAGGTGAAAGTGATAAGGTTAATATGCCCGACAAAAAGGTACAAGTTTATATTTGATATAAGTATGAGATTTATGAGCCGATTTGGCAAGCCGTTTGGCTGTTTGATTTTCTTTTGGGTTGAAGAAGGCCCAGAGAGGCGAGTTGGAGTTTGAGTTATTGACCAGTACAAAGGAGGTGCTGGCGAAATTTTTCGAAAATTCCAGGCGTTAGAACATTCTCATGATTTATGAAAATTCAGTTAGCCAGAATGAATTAATAATTGAATTGAAAATTAAATGGTTCAGTTGAAACTGGAGTTGAGAAGTAAACTAAAAGATATTTGAATCTAGTTAGTAGCATTTTTCTAACTTAGCAATTTCGAGGACGAAATTATTTTAAGGGGGGAAGTCTGTAATGGCGCGTTTTGTTAGCTGTCGAATAATTAATTTATTTAATTATTTATATATCGATTTGGCGATATCGATAACTTAAAGTACAACGTTCGAACGTATAATTATAATATAATTAAAATAGAGCTTGAAATAGCGCTGCAGTTCGCTATTTGGCGATTTGAACTTCAACTGAATATACAGAATCCGTTTTAAATCGGATTTCTGTGAAACAAGAAACGTGTGGAGCTGATGGAGTATATCTTTCTAGTGGAAGAGAAAAATCAGGATTTCGTCGGGTAGATTTTGATGTACGTCCAAATCAAATTTCAGAATAGTCGCTATAAAATCGTTTATCGGCCATAACGGTTATTTCAAAATAACTAGATATCGGGTGTGAATTTAGACAAGGTTCTTTTGGGAAGTAGTGACAAATTAATTTTTAGAATTTTATGGTAATTTTTATTTAATTAAATAAGCAACTTTTTATTGGAGTATTTGGCACCCTGTAATCAACATTTCGAGGTTTCACAATATGAGTAAATCTACCGGTATTATTATATTTTTGGGATCACGCCACATAGCTGATTACAACGACATGTTTGGTTCTATCTATAACGGTTGGGATAAAATGAAATATTTAATTTATTAAAAGACTATCCTATAAGTATACCATCTCATAAGCTAAAACTAGAATTCCCTTTTTGTCTGGCCAATACAAGGTACACGCTACCTTCTCCCCTCAGCAAACAACAGAGATCGTGCCTTTCTAAAAACCACAAGAAATACCACGCTACAATCAAAACACGCAGACCCTACAAGGACTCCATCTCATCCTAAATACAGCTGCTCTTCCTTTTTTCACTTTGCTTCACAAGATATCCTGCCGCACTTTTATGGCAAAACGCAGAAGAAATTCAAAGAAAATAATCAAAAGAAATTCAAAGTAAATCTCTAAAATCCTCAAACAAATTGTATTGGCTTCCTTGTGTGTTTATCTTCATTTGTATGTCAATATCAAGGGGTTCGATCCCCTTTTCTTTCCGCTAGTTTCATACAGCGTGAGTATGAAGTAGTTCTAGGGTTTTGAACTTTGGGGATTTTGGTACATCGAGGATCGGTTGGGGGTTGTTGTTTGAGTTAAGGAGTTGAATTCGGTCTGGTATACATGATTTTGTGGGAATCCGTGAGCAAAGACGTCGATCTTTTTCTGAGCAGCGCACTCGAACGGTGAGGTCGCGATGAATACCTCCTGTGTGAGACCAGTAAAATGATAATGGAGCCGAAGAGAGCGGGGAAAGAAGAGGACTGATGTAGTCGGATTGAATTTCTGTGAAGAGGATGAAGGTGCGAGGTTGGTATGAAAGAAGTCGAATTACTGGAGTTAGAATGTAAGGGGGAGGACGGGTTTTTGGACCTGGAAGAAGAAGAAGTAACGGAAGAGGGTCTGGGCTTTAAGCAAAGGGTAATGGGCCAAGTAAAATGGGGTAAGCCCAATGGTGTTTAAATTAATGATTTTATTTAAATTCAATAAGTGTAAAACTTGTAATGCTTATAACTTTGTCATACCTAATCAGAATTGCGAACGGTTTGTCACATTGGGTTCGTATGGATGGGAGCGTCACAATGAAACTGATTAAAAGTAAATTGGGGCTAGTTACAATTTATTGCAAAATAAATTGTTCGATCTGAATTGACGGACGAATATCGTTATTTAACGATAACCAATCAAAGTGAGTAAAACTCACCAACTCTAAATAGTTCTATTTTTACAGTGTATTCTTAGAACTGTTAACTATTGTCTGTTTGACTGTGTGTTGACTGTTTGATTGAACTGCTAGTCAGTTAATGGGATATATATATGTATATATATATATAAATCGATAAATATTTATATGCTGATTCTGCTTATCAGAATATTATACCAGTGTTGTCTAACATCTGTGGTGCAGGGAAACAGGTTGGAGGAATCCAACTGGATTCCTCAACAGTTATTTTTACTGTAATTTATGTATTGTGATATATAAATGTGATATATATAATCTATTGTGATTATGTGTGGTTGGACGATATTCATCGTTGTTAGATGATGTGTTAAAAACCATAAGAAATACCAGGATATAGAAAAGAGATTTTCAAACTATAATTTGAAAATAATTTATTTATATAAAATCGATGGATTTTATATTATAAAGAAAAGGGGATTTTGGGTATAAAGGAAAATATTGGTTAATCAAGTATAAAGGAGAAATATTTGTTAATCGAGTATAAAGGATTAAACAAAGTAATTGGTTAGGTTGACCAAAGCAAATTAGTCGGGTTAAACAAAGTAATTGGTTAGGTTAACCAAAGCGAGTTAGTCGAGTTAATCAAAGTAATTGGTTAAGTTAACCAAAGTAAATTAGTTAAGTTAAACTAAGCGGTGAATCAAAGTGAATTTGTTAAGTTAAACTAAATGATTAATCGATGTGAATTAGTTAAGTTAAACTAAAGGATTAATCGATGTGAATTAGTTAAGTTAAACTAAGTGGTTAATCAAAGTAAATTAGTTAAGTTAACTAAGTGGTTAATCGAAGTAAATTAGTTGATTTAAACTAAGTGAATCGGCTAGAGTTAATCAACGTGAATTAGCCAAGTTAAACTAAGTGGATTAGTTCAGTTAATCGAGACGAGTTAACCAGTTAGGTTAAACCAGTTAGAGTTAACCAGTTAGAGGTGACCAGTTAGAGTTGACCAGTTAGAGTTGACCAGTTAGAGTTAACCAGTTAGAGTTGACCAGTTAGAGTTGACCAGTTAGAGTTGACCAGTTAGAGTTGATCAGTTAGAGTTATCCAAGTAGAGTTAATCGAGTAGAGTTGTCGAATATCACTTATCCGAAGTAGAGTTATCGAATATAGGGTATTCGAGAGAAGAGAAATCGAATATAGTTTATTCGAGTGGAGAAATCAAATGTGATTCATTTGAGAAGAGTTATCGAATATAGTTTATTCGAGTGGAGAAATCAAATGTTATTCATTTTGAGAGGAGTTATCGAATATAGTTTATTCGAGTGGAGAAATAAAATGTGATTCATTTGAGAAGAGTTATCGAATATAGTTTATTCGAGTGGAGAAATCAAATGTTATTCATTTTGAGAGGAGTTATCGAATATAGTTTATTCGAGTGGAGAAATCAAATGTGATTCATTTGAGAAGAGTTATCGAATATAGTTTATTCGAGTGGAGAAATCAAATGTTATTCATTTTGAGAGGAGTTATCGAATATAGTTTATTCGAGTGGAGAAATCAAATGTGATTCATTTGAGAAGAGTTATCGAATATAGTTTATTCGAGTGGAGAAATCAAATGTGATTCATTTGAGAAGAGTTATCGAATATAGTTTATTCGAGTGGAGAAATCAAATGTTATTCATTTTGAGAGGAGTTATCGAATATAGTATATTCGAGTGGAGAAATCAAATGTGATTCATTTGAGAAGAGTTATCGAATATAGTTTATTCGAGTGGAGAAATCAAATGTTATTCATTTTGAGAGGAGTTATCGAATATAGTTTATTCGAGTGGAGAAATAAAATGTGATTCATTTGAGAAGAGTTATCGAATATAGTTTATTCGAGTGGAGAAATCAAATGTTATTCATTTTGAGAGGAGTTATCGAATATAGTTTATTCGAGTGGAGAAATCAAATGTGATTCATTTGAGAAGAGTTATCGAATATAGTTTATTCGAGTGGAGAAATCAAATGTTATTCATTTGAGAAGAGTTACCGAATATTATTTATTCGAAGAATAGTTATCGAATATTGGTTATTCGAAGTTAGTTAATCCAAAAGGAGTTATTCGAAGTTAGTTAATCCAAAGGAGTTATTCGAAGTTAGTTAATCCAAAGGAGTTATTCGAAGTTAGCTAATCCAAAGGAGTTATTCGAAGTTAGTTAATCCAAAGGAGTTAGTCGAAGAGTTAATCGAATATAGTTATTCGAAAGAAGGTGTTAATCGAATATAGTTATTCGAGTAAAGTTAAAAGAGTTAATCGAATTTAGTTATTCGAAATGAGTTATTCGAATTTGATATTTGAATAGAGTTAAACACATTAGAGTGATTCGAATTTCTTATTCAAATAGAGTTAAACACGTAAGAGTTAATTGAATATTAGTTATTCAATTAGAGTTAAATCGAATTTAGTTATTCGAAAGGAGTTAATCAATTTGAGTTAAGTTAATCGATTTGAATTAAGTTGAATCAAAATGGAGTAAATCGATTAGAATTAAGTTAATCGAGTTAGAGTAAATCGAATATTAGTTATTCGAAAGTAAGTTATTCGAATTAGTTATTCGAAGGAGTTAATCAAATGAGTCGATCCAAAGGAGTTAGTCGAATATTAGTTATTCGAATAGAGTTAAAGGAGTTATCGATTTTAGTTTGATCGAAAGGAGTTATCGATTAGTAAGTCGAAAGGAGATTTTCGAATATAGCATATTCGAAAGAAAGAAATCGTATATTGTTTATTCGAAAGAGAGAGATTTCGAATATGAGTTATTCGAAGAGAGATAATCGAATATAGGTTATTCGAGGGAGAGTTAATCGAATAGAGATTACTCAAAAGAGAGTTATACGTCGAATTCGATTATAGCAAATTCGGGAAAAGTACTATTTACTTTCCAGGGTTTAAATCAAGATTTAGTTATTGATTTAGAAATTAGGTGTCTGTTAAATTATTCGAGTTAGGAGATAAAGTTATAATTTAGGTTAGACATTGCAGGAGTAGGAATTATAACGTTATAGTTATAATCAAACGTTTTCATATAAGAAGTAGATTCGTAACCTGAATCCGAGAATTTGCGTAAACAGATGATTGGAAAAAGTGAGTGACGAGCTTCATCTATTTCACAGTAAAGGACGTTGTTCAACTAAGGTCTGAGAGGTAATTATACCCCAACTTGATTGACTTCAGAATTGACAAAGGAATAGTTGTGGTTCGATCTAAAAGGTTGATTAGGAATAAAGTTAAGGAATAAGCGATAAATGGATTAAGCGTAACGATGTTTTATACAACGTTCATTTGAAATCCGTAGATGAGTTTTGGAAACGTTTTCCAAATATAGTCAGATATGTTTTCTAAACATAGAAAATGAAATGTTTTCATGATAAGAATTTAAGAAATAGAGTTAAGCAAATTCAGAAACTAACTGGAGAGGATAAGTTGAACGGTTTTCTAAGTGACGATCTGATGTTGGTTTCGACCTTCCGTATTGATACTTAGAGAATTGTTCTCATAGTAGTTACAGTTAGGGACTGATAGTTGCGAAATAATAGTGATGTGAAAATAAGCTATGGAAATGTTTTCCAATGATTAATAACATATATTTTCTAAATATATGAAATAAGGAAATATGAACATATGATGATTGATCGATCGAATTTCCATTTGGAAATAAGATCGTTGTTTGTACACCGACATGTTTTCATTTGATAGTTGAATCACAGACTATCAAAGTTTTTACCATTTTAACGTTGTTAATATGGAGAGACCGGTTGGATTATTATCCAAAGAACCACTTTGTATTGGCATAAGCGTTGCAAGCAATATCTGCCAAAGATAAATTGAAGACGGAGTAAAGTGCAAGGGTTGTTGTATAAGTCTTAGATAACAGTGACTAAGATGGATATACTGAATAGTGCCTTCGGTTTGTCCAGTCCCAGGACAACGTATATGGAAGAAGGTCTGACAGAGTATATCCAATGGATCGCGTAAGTTGATCTGTTCAAACGTATCCACGTTTGGTGGCGGAGGAATTCGTTTCTCTTAGCTATATACCCGTGTTATTTTTGTATAAGTCAATTTGTGATTTGGCGGGTATGACGATGTGGCATTCAAAGTGAATGGTGATCAGATGTTCTGAAGATAGACGTAGCTTCTAGCCTCACACCAGGAAGTAACAAAAGTTGGGCTAGGCAGCATGGCTAGTTGGGTCATTCCCAAGCAGGGTGTATTGTCACCGATCTAGGGAATATCCATATTTATACTTCTTTTTGATTCTGTATCTTCGGATGACGGTTTGATGGCCTATAACCGTGGTGGCAATATATTCGCGACACTCAAGCTAAATGAGTGAGCGGTCATGTGTGGCCGGGTTGCAAGACGTTCTTGTTGAACCTGCAGTGTATCACCTCTAGAGTACACTGATCAGAAGGTGCTCCCATACCTTGTCTGTTGGAATCCATTTTCCGATAAGCGCCCTGCGGTTTATGATTTTATACTATGTATGTAGAACGTGAGATACAAGCGTTTCTGCTAGTTGATATCTATTTGTACATAGACATTATTATAATATCAAAAGGTTTTTGATATAAAGATATTTTGGATTCTCATAAGGGAAAAACCCGTTCCGTTATGCGGCGTGGTCTTATGAGATATCGTTTACTTGTTCATATACATGTTTAAACTGTTTTACTCATACCAGTCCCATGACTGACCCGGAGTTTACTTTGTTGTTTTCCCTAAACTCTTGGGTGCCTAAATTTGTACGGGCAGTCAAGTAGTCGGGATTTACAGATATACTTGGAGAGCGTGGAGCAGGAGACTTCAAGATTCTATAGCTATAGTTATTTCCGCTGTGTTGTAAGTGTTGTACTCTGATAAGTGCAATTGTATATATATAACTGTTTACTTCAAAGTTATGTTATATATTATATGTTATTCGTTCCGCTGTGAGATTCTTGTTACTCTGATGATTCTGATGTTCTTCTTCTTCTTCTATTCTATTAGTTCTATCTTTTCTTTCTCACCTTCTAAATTCTTTCACTAACGTCTCGGAATTTCCGACTCTCGAGGAGTCGGTAATTTCCAGCCGTTACATGAGCCTTCCAGTCGGGAAGTCGGTTGGGACTAGAAAATGGACTCTTTGTATCCGTTTCATGGTCCTTAAGCGACTTGTCAAGATCAAAGCATAAGTTTGATATGTCGTTTGCAAATACTTTTAATAGTTATGCCCCCCAGTTCGGGGGTAACGGCAAAAGATAGGTGGTTTGATCACACCCCTTTCGAATTTGTGTATGTATGCATGAAAAAGAGACATTGCTTTCAAAACGTAAGTGATTATGTTATCCAAATTTACTCGAGCCATTGCATTTTCCATTCAATGTACTCACAAGGTGATTGCAGTTAGGCAATAGTCAGTCACACATGGGCATGTGTGTCGATTTTAGATATCACTCTCAAGGCTCCCTTTCAGTCGTCACCTCAGGTCGTGTGATATGTTATTGAGCACTCCACTCTTAAGGCCTCGCTTCGGTCGTTGCCTTGAGTCATGTGGGGAGTTTAGCATTAGGCGTCGGCATCAACCTTTTGAATGCGACCCTTTATTGGTGTATGCGAGTGCGGCCCTCGTGTCTATGCTTTGTATCTGTATATGAACTTGCAATTCAAATAGAATAATTCTCTTAGTCTTGCAAGCTACTAAGTCAATCTTCAAGTCACAAGCAATTCAAGCTTGTAATGAAAACATGTTAAGTGCTAAGCTATCTAGCATAGAATGATTAAATGTCAAAGTATCAAGTGTCGTAGTTTGGAGGTATAATGTCTATTTCCCCCATTTAACTTTGAATCACGAGTTGCATCTGAAACTGTTCAAAGTTAATTTAGAAGTTTATGCACATTCCCGCAACATCGGTGGGAACAGGGTTAAGTCATTTGGAAGTCTAGTACGTAAGTCTTTTATACTCCTATCCTTGACCAGAGGATGATGGAGTTTGTGTGGACATCATAGTGTCGTCCTATATACTTTCCCTTCGTCAGTCAGGGTTAGAGTTGTGGACGTTGTGATTCGTCCTTTATACTCTCACCCATGTCATGAGAGTTAGAGTTGTGGACGTCGTGGTTCATCCTTTATACTCTCTCAAAGTCGGTCTGGGTTAGAGTTGTGGATGTCGTGGTTCATCCTTTATACTCTCCCAAAGTCGGTCTGGGTTAGAGTTAGGGATCGAGTGGTCTTAAATCATTGTGCATCCATCACACTCGTCCTGAGTTTATACTCCTATCCAAGCTCCGAGTATTAGAGTTAGTCGGGCAGATTGTCAGCTCACATTTGCCTTGGCATCATTCCAATTTCCTCCACGTCAAAAGAAAAGGTCGCCTTGACGATGGTCGGGTCACATCCATGTTGAGTTTATACTCCTCCCGTTGGAAGCATAGGAAAGAGTCAAAGATGTCATTAGGAGATTGATCGAGTCATACTCATCCTTATCTTAACATTTCTCTTCTGCCCCCACATCGAAGGCAAACATTGTTATGTAGTCCACAGGATCGAACCCCTGTCATTATTGCACTCTTCCTGTCGGATTAAAGGAAATGGTTTCCGATCTGCTGGGTGGTCATGTCACACCTGAATACATCTTTATATTTTGCCTGGCGAATCTTGTGCTAGAGGTTGAGGAGGACTCATTAATATGCCCATGCATAAATAGCACATGTCGAACTCATGTGCATTTATTCTCTTACCCCTGCGTCAAGGGCAAAAAGCCAGTAGATGAATGGTCGAACTCCATCTATGTCAGATTTTTGGCATCATACCAAGAATAAGCAGGTGAACCGTCGAATCATATTCGCCGAAGTTTTGTGTCCACCTGATCAAACTATGGGATTTCTGATTGTTTCCAAAATCTTGGTACCTACATCATTCATACACAAATTTACACTAGTTAATGATGTCGATAACTCAGGGAGGAATGTAAAGGTAATATGCATGGCTTGAAAGTAAATATAATAATGGGCGGTGTTGCCTCCTCTATGTGGACTTATGTAATCCGAAGGTGTCGAGCACAAGATCTAGCCATATGGATAGCCGAATCGCGTCCATCTGGAGTTGGATTTCGACTTCGAAGTGCAAAGATCGATGCATAATTGTCTTGAGGTCTGCCATGCATGAGCCAAGGAGTGGATGATCATATCAGATCCACCTTGAGCTATAAATCTTCCTTCGAACGGAGGGCATGATTTTATAAACGAGCAGTTCAGCAGGGCTTATTAGGGCAGGGTTACGTAATTCTTCATGTGGGTGTTAGAAATTTTAACAGTGCCAAACTCGGAGTACTAATCCATTTTGCTTCGTCCTGCCTCCGCCAGGAGATGACTACGAAAGCTTTCAGCTGATGGAGGATATTGATTAACATAAAAATGTGTTTATTTTATACTCTTATATTTTATCTTTTGTAAATAAATAAATGATACTTTGGGTATTGTTATGTGTTTTTACAGGTTGTCAATTAATGTCTCATCCATTTAAATTAAAGGCCAACTACAAAGAAAAAGCTACTTCCCCATATCAAAGCTAGTTGAATTGCAAAAGAAATTGTAGCTCAATGGTAAAGGCATTGAAGTGCGTACAGAGTGGCATGAGTTCGATCCTTGGCAAGTGCTATTTTTATAGAGAAAGAACACGAATGCTTCACACCCTGCCTCATGTGTTTTGAAGAATAAATGAATTGAGTGATATTATATATATATATGGTCATATTTATTGCTTCTGTATATATATAATATGCACTTAATAAGGATTTTTGAAAATTGGCATAATTCTCTCAAGAATTCAAATCCAATCAATCACATTTAATTGCCATGCAAAAAGAAGGGAAGGTTTTTATTACACATCTCCAATCAAGCTTATCCTTATCTTCCCACTGACTGTGCCATCATAAAAAAGGAAAGGCTTTGATGAGAATTCTTCAATCAAGCACCATGGAAGGAATATTCCTTCATCTTTGGAAAGAATGTTTTCATATATTTATTTTGTGGGCCCTATATTCACATAGTAAGATAAGGGTTTCATCCTGTACAAAAAGACCCTGGTGTCGTTGTAAAAAGGATCCATTTTTTATTTTTTTGGTTGCCATTATTCTGTATTCCCGTTTATGAATAACAAAGTTTTTCTTCATTTTAGTTGATTGACTTTTTCTTTCATAACAATTTGTGTGTTTACTCAATTAGTTTTGGTAGAACACATATCGTTATTTTCTTTTATTACTGCATGTTAGCGATTGACCATTGGATTAGATTCAATGGCAATCCTACTTTTAATTTTCTGTTATTATTCTAGTTGTTATTTTCTTTTTCTAGTAATTGGTTCTTTTCTTTTCAGTTGTTGAATTTGATATTGATCCGATTAGATTCAGATCCATAGTAAATTCAATAGCATTAATTCAAAAAACATCTCTAGTTTTGTCTAACTCGCCTAAGAATAGATAAATAATAAGATTTAAAACACCTCCCTATGATTCGACCTGCATATTACGCGACCTGTGCGCTTGCAGTATTTATTTCAAAATTCGCGCTTTTCTATTTACTTAGAAAGCATCGATCAAGTTTTTGGTGCCGTTGCCGGAGAGGTAACGATAAAATTTTATTATTTATTTAATTTCTGATTCATGTTAGTTTTATTTTTATTTTGTTCCCTTTTGTTTCTTGTATATATAGAAAAAAAATCTCGATTAGTTGATTTGGTATTATTTGCTGATACCGTAATCTTCTAAATAAGGAGAGAAAAAAATCCTGCCAGTTTTCCTTGATTTTCCTTTCATTTTCATTGTTTATTTCTTTCTCTTTTTACAATTTTTTTTCAATCTCATATCTTCCTTATTTCTTTCCTCTTTTCCATTTTGTTTCCCTTTTTCCCATTCATTTCTTTCCTTTTCTTCTTGTTCAAATTTACTTTTAAAAAAAGGAAAAAAAACTTGCATTTTTTTATTGATTGCTTTCCAATTATATTTCTCTTTCATCTCCTACAATCTCTCTTTCCATTCTTTCTCATTTATTTCTTTCCTATTCTCTCCTTCACCAAAAAAAACAAACAAAAAAAACTTGCCAATTTTTCTTAATTTCTTTCTACTTTTCAATTTCCTTTCTTTTTCCATTTATTTCTCCTTCCCTACAAACTCTTTCCTTTTTAAAAATTATTAAAAAAAAACAGTCATTTTTGCAGCCTTTGTTTTTCTTGATTGATTTCTTTCTTTCCTCTCTGCCTTGTGATAAATTCTCTACTTGAATAATTAGATCACTTCCCGCTTTTGCAATTTTCCCCCCTTTTACATCTCTTTCCTTTCTTTTCCTATTATCCCTTTTTCAACAATAAAAAAAAAGTGGTCACAAAAAGATTCTTCTTTTGAAATTATTTCCGTGTTGTACATTTCTATTGCTTTAATTTCTTTCCTTTTTTCTCTTCATATTTTTCTATATTTCTTCTGCTGCCTTTATTCTTCTATATTTCTTCTCCATCGTCGTCTCCAGTCCAAAATCACATTCACAAACCAACCTTCCACTTAACATTACACAAAAGTTATCACCCATCATCTTCACGTTCTTCTCACACAAACCATCAATTTCTCCTATGGCAAATTTCCTTAACCTCCCCCACTGTCCATTACAAGATCAACTACCACAGTTCAAGATCATAGCAATGGTCAACACCGAATTGCCTACCTCATCTCACGTCCATAGCCTCACCAACATCAACAAGTTCATCACAGTCTGCACAATCACATCCATATTCTATAAACAACCACCACCACAATCCACAAATACTATACACCCTTCTTTAACCTTCAGCCAATTCCAAACATATTCATCAACCACCATCTCTCAGATCCCAAATTTCGAAATTCGAAAGCACCCAGTTCACATAACCCAATTTAAAGATCCTCAAACACTCCAATCGTGGCCAATTCAAGAGTTAATAAGAAGAAGAAAAAAAGGGCCTCTTCACGGAAATCGATTTCAAGTGGCTTTGAATGGAAAGGGGGCTGGGTTTATTTTGCTTTAGAACGCAAAGTTTGTACTTTGGTTGTTGTGGTTTTCTAGCTTATTGTGGTATTTTAAAACCGAAAAGAAAAGGAAGAGGGTATTGATCTGTAATTCGCGTTTTGGGTTTTAAGTGTTAACGTGGTTTTGTGTAGGAGCTGGACTGTTGATTTGTCTATTCGTTTTTATTATTTACTTTTTGCATGTTGCTACGACCTTTTTGAGTAAGCGAGCGATTTTTACTCAAAGTTGACTGAGTTTTTCTTTTGCCTTGAGTCTAGTTTCCTTCCCCTTATTGTAATTTTTTTCTTTTAGTTTTTTTTTTGGCTTAACTTTTATTTTTATTTTAGTTGAGTTAGTTTTTTTTAAACGTAGTTTCCTTAGTTCCTAGTCTAGTTTTTTTTTCTCTGTTTTAGTCCATTTTTTTTTTTGCCATTTTATTTGCTTTCAAAAAAAAATCGAAGATCAAAGAAAAAAAGAAGAAGAACAATCAAGGCCAAAAAGAAAATGAAGTCAAGCAACAAATCAAGAATTCAAAAGTCAAGCGAACTGCAAACAGTGAGAATTCAATCATTGATGCTGCTCAAATTTTCTGGATGAACTGCCATACCCCACTGTAAATTTCTTTTAACTCTACAGGTGCTATGTTGCAAAGAAAAAAAAATAGACATTGCTTGTAAAATTTTCTGCAGAGCCAGCGGCTTGCTTGTACAATTTTTAATTTCTGCAATTATTTTGTGTGATTATTGTTTTGGCTGCATTCTGAAATGAATTTAGTTACGAGCACAGCCCTAACAAACATAAGGTGAGGAAGTCATTACCTTTCCTTGGCTCCAAAACAATTAAATTCGTTCATTTGCATATTCCTTGGACTTAAATAAAAATTGATTAGACGTTGGCCTTAGGAGCAAAAACTTAAGCTCAATAGGACAAACAAATTAGGTTAAATATCTTAGATTTAAAAATTTATTCTGCTGTGTGGAGTTCGTTCTATTCCTTTTGTAGAGGATGGTGATACGTATTACATCAGGAATTTTTCGACATTCTAGCAAATTAACTTTTTAATCTATTTATTTAATTTGATTTGCAAAATATTTAACTGCAAGAGTGTATTTTGTGAAATTGATCTTCTGAAGGATTTGATCGCGAATATATATTAGTTCAATTTATTGAACTATTAGCAAAAGAAGTTGCATACTACCCATAAAACATTGGCCGTATCCCTTAGTATTTATACTATACGTGAACGGCCATAAGACCCTCTTCCCCCTTCTAATTGAGTCAATTAATTAATTGAGCGCAGCTTAGTATTTTATACTATTTTGAAGTGAGAATAATTTCTGTCTTTTCGTGACTTCTTTAAAATGTCTGATTCAAAAAAATCTTTGGGAGAAATGTGGGATAATAATCAGAGTAGACATCCTCTTGAAGAGTATGAGTACGAATTACAACTCATGAGGCAAGATTTTCCAAAATATCATGAGCCCAATGCCAACAATTTTCAAAATTTTCCAAACGACCAACATTTTCAAAATCATGGACATGATCGAAATTTCGATTTCAACTCAAATTTCAATAATTTGGATATGGGCCACATCCACATCAAAATGGCTTTGAATCCCAATATAGCTTTGATCCACATCAATATGGGGTTGTGAACCAAAATTTTCAAAATTATAGCCCATATCAACATATTGAAAATAACCAAAATCACTCAAATTTTAACAGTTTTGGTTACGAACATAATTTTTATGATCAAAATGATTTTCAATATCATTGTCATTTTTCTGAAAATTCAAACAACCACCACATTGGAAATAATTTTGATTGTGAAATTGATGTGGACTATAATTTTGAGAGCCAAGAAATCCAAAATGAGAGCTCTCAAATCAACGATTCGGAAGAATGTCATTTTGATGAGAGGGAAGAAAGGCTAAATAAAAAGATGGATGAACTTCTCTGTTTAATGACATCTTTGAAAGAACAACAAGAACAACAAATCAAATTCAAACATGCGATGAGTCAGAAAATTATCCATTCTTTACTGATAGTGAAATTTTTTAGATAACAACTTTGGTAATTGAGAATAACGATTTAAATGAAGTTGTTCAAAATTCAACAGATGATTTGGACGTCGATTCTTTTCAGGAAAAAGATTTAAGCTCAGACTTTGATCTTCCTCTTTCAGGCTGCGAAAAACTTGAAACTCTAGAAACTGAATAGAATAAAAATGTTGAACTTTTCAATTCAAATTTGGAGAAGGATTTTAATGAACACGAATTCTTTGGATTGTATGGGGATGAGTTGCTAAATGAGGAAACTTCCGACGAATTTGAAGTTGTCAGTGTCGAAAATACGTTGTCAATGAATGAAATTGAGAAATGTGATCACATAGTCTTAAACAACACTCAGAATTTAAAATTCACGATTGCAACTGAGTTTACATACGATCACAAATTTTTGAATAATTACACTGATAAATTCGTTGAACATATGAATTATTTTTGGAATGTTAGCTTAATTGAAAAACTTCATGTTAGGATGGCCTTAGACATTTATCTACTGGACTATAAATCTAGGTATAAAGATGAGATGGTTTTCAAAAACCTTTGGTTAATAGAAAACATGCCTAGATATAGTAGGAATAGGATTCATCGGGCTAGAACCAGGTGTGGGGGAAAAAATTGGTGGCATTCTTTGCATCGCAAACACATATATCACTATAAATATGATCCATTCTTACATATTGCTAAATTGCACTTTATTTTACAAATCATTTTGCATTTAATCCATCTTTGGATACTCTCTTTTACATTTAGGAAACGTGTTTACAGTGTGGACACTGTTTAGTTCTAGTGTAGGGGGGAGTCTGCATTGCATCCTTTTTATTTTTATTTATTTATTTTTCTTTTCCATGCATTTAGATAGGCCATCATGCATTTTAGATCGTAGTAACATGTCAAATTTTCTTTTTGTTTCGAAAATACGACACATTTTAGTTTGATACAACAAAATAAGTTAACGATTGTTAATCAGTTGATAGTATTTTTTTTCTCTCAACTAAGATCAAATAAGAAATATAATGAAAAGTTTAATTTTGAGGGATAATAGTGTAACCGGTACTTAGGGAGATTCTTAGGTATGGCCATGAAATCTATTCTGTATTGTAGTCTTTGTTTAAATAAGTGGAGGACTTAAAATGCTTATATTGGCTTTTCGAATCTTTAAAATTAAGTTGTGTTAAGTTGAATTCGCGTAACTCTCTCTTTTTCTTATATTTTCAATATAATAATAATAGAAATCCAAGGGTATCCAACATTGCTTGTATATCTAGAGTTGGTGTGCAAACCCGCCAAGCTCTATCTGACATGTTGTCGACAAAGTCAGCGTTGGAATATCTTGGTCTCATTTTATGAGTTGGACACCTAAGGGTTACCGACATGTTGTTGACAAAGTCAGCATCGGTCTGCATAATCCGCCAAGCTCTGTCCCAACTCTCCGTCAGTCCGCAAGGCAGTGCATGGGTGGTATACCTTTGTCTTTTAAGTTAGGTGTATGTAATTAACCATAAATTTTAACTTTTATAAAGATAGAGAATAAGCGATGATGCTCAAACATTGCTTGACCTTATTGATTTGACAAGCCATACACAAGGAAATTAGAATGCCACTTTACAAACTGTGACAAGCAAACTAAGAATTTATTTCATGACTGCACTATGTTATCGACATAACCAACTGGCAAAATTGGAATTTAACATTTGAAAACTTGAATTATATTGAAAATTTGTGACAAATTGAGGTATCTAAAATAATATCAACTGACTAGAAATTGTTAACTTAATTTGTTGTACCATTCTGAAACAAGTCGTGTTTTCAACTTTTTTTTTCATTTGTAAATATCTGTTGCATCCATGTAGTTGCATTAGAACCACAACATACTTCATTTGGATTTTGTGGGTAGTATCCGCTGAAAACCCTCACGAGACACCACTCGCCCTACTAGGAACACCTAGAGGTTTAACGGCTTGTTGCATATGCTCAATGCAATCGTGTTTCCAATGAAAGTGTGACCTATCTAGTTTAGCTTTTCATATTTTTTTACTCGAGGATGAGTAAAAGATAAGTGTGGGGGTATTTGATTAACATAAAAATGTGTTTATTTTATACTCTTATATTATATCTTTTGTAAATAAATAAATGATACTTTGGGTATTTTTATGTGTTTTTATAGGTTGTCAATTAATGTCTGATCCATTTAAATTAAAGGCCAACTACAAAGAAAAGGCTACTTCCCCATATCAAAGCTAGTTCAATTGAAAAAGAATATGTAGCTCAATGGTAAAGGCATTGATGTGTGTACAGAGTCGCCTGAGTTCGATCCTTGGCAAGTGCAATTTTTATGGAGAAAGAACACGAATGCTTCACACCCTGCCTCATGTGTTTTGAAGAATAAATGAATTGAGTGAAATATTATATATATAGTCATATTTATTGCATATGTATATATATATTATGCACTTAATAAGGATTTTTGAAAATTGGCATAATTCTCTCAAGAATTCAAATCCAATCAATCACATTTAATTGCCATGCAAAAAGAAGGGAAGGTTTTTATTACACATCTCCAATCAAGCTTATCCATATCTTCCCACTGGTCGTGCCATTCATCAAAAAGGAAAGGCTTTGATAAGAATTCTTCAATCAAGCACCATGGAAGGGATATTCCTTCATCTTTGGAAAGAATGTTTTCATATATTTATTTTGTGGGCCCTATGTTCACATAGTAAGATGAGGGTTTCATCTTGTATAAAAAGTCCCTGGTGTCATTGTAAAAAGGATCCATTTTTTATTTTTTTGGTTGCCATTATTCTGTATTCCCGTTTATGAATAACAAAGTTTTTCTTCATTTTAGTTGATTGTCTTTTTCTTTAATAACAATTTGTGTGTCTACTCAATTAGTTTTGGTAGAACACATATTGTTATTTTCTTTTATTACTGCATGTTAGCGATTGACCGTTTGATTAGATGCAACGGCAATCCTACTTTTAATTTTCTGTTATTGTTCTAGTTGTTAATTTCTTTTTCTAGTAATTGGTTCCTTTCTTTCCAGTTGTTGAATTTGATATTGATCCAATTAGATTCGGATCCATAGTAAATTCAATAGCATTAATTCAAAAAAAAACATCTCCAATTTTGTCAAACTCGCCTAAGAATAGATAAATAATAAGATTTAAAACACCTCCCTGTGATTCGACCTGCATATTACGCGACCTGTGCGCTTGCAGTATTTATTTCAAAATTTGCGCTTTTCTATTTACTTAGAAAGCATCGATCATATATCTTTTCAAATTACTATAGGGAACTAGTCCTGGGAATGAATAGACCATGATCAGGGTCTTGACATAACAAAGTGGCGAGGCGGACTTTGATGAGCGAAGGATAAGATTGTGTTTCCTTTGAATCGCCTTATTGTAACGACCCAGAAAATCTAAACCAATTTAAAAATTTTAAATTGGCTAAAATAATGGATTTTAGATATTTAAAATAAATATTTTAAATAATGGCGATGAAAACTGAGTTTGAATCGACATTTGAAAACGAATATAATTAATTATAATTATATATAGAATTGAAAATGGCGTGGTAGTTCGATAATTCGATTTCTAACTTCAATTGAATATACCGGGTGCAAAACAATCCGGATTTTAGTGAAACCAAAAATATTTAAATCTGTAAGTGAATATCTTTCTAACGAATCCGACCAATCGAAATTTGATAGCGGGAATCAAAAGATATGTCCAGTTGAAAATTCTGAATAGTCGCTATGGAATTCAGGCCCTTAAAAATGGACATTTTGCAAACGACCTCGGATTTGGATGAAACCACTTTTGTTAGATCCGCAGTGTCAAGTAATTGCTAGATTCCAAATTTCATAATTTTTCGAATCAATATGTGAGCGTGGCAAAGGAAAACGCGTTTGACCAGTTTCTGTTGATTTTAATCGACTGGAAATTGGCCATTTTTCAAACGGTCTCAGAATTCGACGAAACTAGTTTTGTTAGGACCGTATCGTCAATACGAAGCTAGAAAATATTTTTCTGGAATCTTTCTAGTTAGTATGTGGCCCCGGTAATTTGAAATGTACGTTTAAAATTCAATATAGTGATTTAAATGTAAATTCAAAAGGAAACTGATTGTAACGATCAAATCAGCTTGCGATACATATCCCATTGTGTTCGGAATGGGGGTAAAACGCTATGGACGACAGGCGGTAGGCCTCGTTTCGAGGTCGTATGTAAAAGTCAACTTTTTGCAAAATTAAATAATTAAATAAAAAAAATCTATTTTCCCTCCTATACCTTGGCCCCCCCTGTAATTCATTACCGATTTCATTTATACAGAAATAAAAAAAAAACCCTAAACCTAATCGATCGCCGACGACCGCCTCCACCAACCTCCCACCGCCGACCGCACCACCGCTCCGCCCAGTCTGACGACCTCCCGCCTCCCCGTTCGAGCCCCGAAGCATCGCCTCCCCCGTTCGAACCCCGAGCCGCCCCCTCGAAGCCACCTCCGTCGATCTGCGAAACCCCCCCCCCCCCCCTCTGTAAGTTTTTTTCTTGTTTGTTTAATTTATTTTTATGTATTTAAAAACTGATTTTTGAAAAGGATTTTTAAACTGATTTTTAAAAGATAAAAACTGATTTTTAAAAGATATAAAAACTGATTTTTAAAAGGTTTTGAAAACTGATTTTTAAAGTTATAAAAACTGATTTTTAAAAGGTTTTGAAAACTGATTTTTAAAGTTATAAAAACTGATTTTTAAAAGGTATTGAAAACTGATTTCTTTAAAAAGAAAAATCATATTTTTATATATTGAAAGTCGAAGTAAAAATCATATTTTTATATATTGAATAGCGTAGTAAAAATTCGATTTTTATATATTGAATAACATAGTAAAAATTCGATTTTTACATATGTAGAGAATACGGGCAACAAAGCGACAAAAAGGCGAGATTGGCGAAGATTTCTCTAAAGGAAGAGTCGTAGTATTGGATAGCTATTGGTGAGATTTCTGATTTAAAAATATTATATATGTGTGAAAATGAAAGTGAATTGCTATATATAAATATATATATATATACGCCCCTCGTCCACAAACCATGGACGATATTTATTGGTTGAAATTGTTGTGGAAATTGATTGATAGCGAATGATTGTTTGGGATTGTTTGTGATTGATATTGGTTGAAAAATACCCATTTGTGGTTGAGAAATATTTGGTTGAAACCACATAGGATTAGTTTGTGGAAATGAAATAAATATATACATGCCGCCTGCGTGCGAACTAGATGCATGATCCCCATTGTCAAAAACCGCGAGGTTTTAAGGTAGAGCGAGGAGCCGTACTAGGGACGGTGCCGGTTTTAACTACCCTGCCGTTATGCTGCCGAAATTTTGAATAATATTCGTGTGTTTGAATTATTTTCATATGCTTAAACTATATTTATTCATTGAATAGAAAACATTCATGTGTTGAATTGATATTCATTCGTTGATTAGAAATTCATGTGTTGAATGGTATTCATATTTTGAAATAAATTGTTCGATAATAAAAATCACATTTTTATCTATATATAAAAACTATAGAAAACATTCATGTGTTGAATTGATATTCATTCGTTGATTAGAAATTCATGTGTTGAATGGTATTCATATTTTGAAATAAATTGTTCGATAATAAAAATCACATTTTTATCTATATATAGAAACTATGGAAAACATTCATGTGTTGAATTGATATTCATTCGTTGATTAGAAATCATGTGTTGAATGGTATTCATATTTTGAAATAAATTGTTCGATAATAAAAATCACATTTTTATCTATATATAGAAACTATGGAAAACATTCATGTGTTGAATTGATATTCATTCGTTGATTAGAAATTCATGTGTTGAATGGTATTCATATTTTGAAATAAATTGTTCGATAATAAAAATCACATTTTTATCTATATATAGAAACTATAGAAAACATTCATGTGTTGAATTGATATTCATTCGTTGATTAGAAGTTCATGTGTTGAATGGTATTCATATTTTGAAATAAATTGTTTGATAATAAAAATCACCTTTTATCGACTATATGAACTATATAGAAGAATAGTGTTTTGAAATGAATCGTTTTACAATAAAAATCACATTTTTATTGTATGCAGAAATCGTTGAAGTGTGAAGTGTTAAAAATAGCCACTTGTTCAAAATAAACATATATGAGTTGAAATATTCATTAATTAGCTAATGAAATGATTTGCACCTATTTATGTAACATTAGAATGAATGGTGTTTTTAAACCAAATAGAAATCAAATATGAAGACGAATAGAAAATGATAAATGATAAGAACTGTGTATATATGTACATACATATTCATTGAACAGGTTATAGCAAAGGGGCTAGAGAAGAGGAATAAAATTTTGTGCCCGACAAATAGGTACACATTTACTGCTTTGTTTGGGTGATGATTTTATGAGCCTGTTGGCTAGCCGCTTGGCTTTTTCTTTTCTTTTTGAGATTAGAAGGACCGGGAACGCTATTTGCGATTTCCCGTTGCTCCCGGTGCAGGGGAGGTTATGGCGAAATTTTTCCAAAATTTAAGGCGTTAGAAAAATATTTGAAGTGAAAACGATATGGAAATCATTGAATGAACTATATTTATATAAATATATAAATATAAATAAAATTAAAACGAAACGAAGCCGTGCAGTTCGTATTTTGAAACCGTGATTTCAAACGACTAGTGCGGGAAATCCGACCATTGGATTTTCCCGAAACCTCAACCGTCGGGTTCGCCTTGGAATAATCTTTCCAACGGCACCAACCTTGTAAAAATCCAACGGTTGGATTGTCTGGAATGTTTAATTCAAATCTGAAGAAAAACAGCGCCAGAAACGATTATATTTATTTATATATATAAATATAATTTTATTTAATCGAATAACGACGTTGCAGTCCGTATTTTGAAATCGAAACTTCAAACGATTGTACCGGGAGATCCGACCGTCGGATTTTCCCGAAACTGGAACCGTTGGATTCGTTTTGAAAAGACCTTTCTAATGATGTAAATTCTGTGAGGATCCAACGGTTAGATTCTCAGATATGTGTAAATCAAATCTGAAGAAAAACAGCGCCACGACCGCTTTATGGCCCGAAGCGTCGTTTTGAATATATGGGCTATTTTAAAATAAATAAAAATAGCGATAAATCGTCATAAAATATTATAAACGATATGGAATGGAAATAAACGGAATTTGCTTGATTTATGTGGCTTTTGATGGTTGAATGTGTTTGGTGTGAAAATTACATTAAAGAACAATATCGGTGTTGCCGAATAATTTAACCATTGAAATAAATTGATTTGAAATTCTAAATATACGTGAATTATTTGAGAAGGCCGAGTTAATTCTCATTTCAAATAATTGACCGACGATTGAAAGTCGAAGATGAAGACGATGGTCGAAGACCGGAGATCTTCACCTCGTTTGGATGGTAACCGAGGTCCTGATTGGGAGGCATCCCGAAATATGGATAATGAGTGGTGATCGTCCAGACGTACATGGTGATCGAAGGGTTTGCGAGGTATTTAGTGCCTCCGGTTTCGTTCAGACCCAGAACGGACTTGTAAATGGACTGTGTGTCTGACATTGGATTTTATTCTATGTTGATTGATCTCTATTAAATATACATCTGTTTGGCGGCGGAGAATTTATTCTTTTGCTTAACGCTCTTCTCTGAGACGCACGAGCTCAGAGGTTGTATATTGATGGACATCAGTCGCATGGCATGAACTGCCTGTGTGGCATGCTAAGATGCAGTGATCAGGACTTCTGTTGAAAAGCAAAGTCTTGTGGTGATGATCAAAGCACCGCCTGTGTGGCGTAGCTTTGTGTATAACGTGAATTCGCGAGCCTCACACCCCGGTATGAACCAGAAACGGGAGCAGGACCTCAAGGGGGACGTGCGTTTTCTTTCTAGCTAGGGTGGTGTCAGTGACCTACCAGCCCTGACATTTATATACTTTTCACCTATGTGGTTGTTGCTGTTGCGAGGCGCCTCGGTTTGATCGGACGATCCGGGTCCGATGGAGTCATTCGTTGGCTCACTTACACCCCAAAGGGTGGAGAAACGCATTGTTCAGGCATTATAATCCACTTCGTGTGGACCGGCCCTGACGATCCAAGGGGCAGTTGCGACTGTTCCTGAGGGGCGGGCTAGAGCGTCTCGAATTCGGTAAGGACTATCTTTTGCCTTGGTTCATGACGGAAATCCAATTTCCAACTACGACATCGTGCGGTTTCGATTGTATATATACATTTGGCGACATAGTGGCATGGGACGCTCATGTCGTCTATGATTGATAGTTATGATTTGAAATTGTTTTCAAAACATATAAACACTAGTAATAATATCAAATGCCTTTGTTTTATTCGTATCAAGCATATCTTGGCCGTTATAAGGTAAAAACTCTATCCTCCGGTTTGCGTTGCATTGTGTGATGGGAACTGAGTCTTATAACGGCTTCATTTTTATAAAAAGCATAGCGATGTTTAAAAGAAAGATTTGTTTTAAAGCACTGGCAATCCAATGGAGTAAACCCGTTCCACGAAAGTGGCGTGGTCCTGTGATTAGCCAATTATATATGTGTTGAGTGGATTTCTCATACCAGTCCCATGACTGACTCGTAGTTTGTTTCACTTTCAAACTCGGGTGCCCCTTTTTCTACACGTGCAGCCTTGTATTCAGGTTTAGCTGGTTCTTTCTGGATAGCTGGAGCTGAAGATGGATTCTATCATTTATTTCTTTTTATGTTGTTCAGCTCCTATTGTGCATATTTTGTTTATTTCCGCTGTAGACATTTATGTATAGCTGAACTGTATTTGTACTAAGTAAGATCCTGTATACTGTGTAACTCTGATGATTACTTTATCCAGTATATTTTGTTGTTCATTATCTGGTGTATTTATTTAATTCTGTTCTGCTATTATATGTTTCTGTGTTATATTCCAAAGATAACCTTGTTTCCGTGAGAACGGGATTTTGGGTCGTCTCACTTATCGCCCCCACTTCAAGGGAAAGGAATTATGAAGGTCAGGTAGTAAGATTAGAACCACTTAAGGTTCCACCTCAGCTTATTAGTGCGATGATGGAAATCGAAAGGACGGCAAGGACTCATATTTATCGAAACTTCGCACTTTCCATGCCAGGAAGTAGGATATGACTGCTAGGAAGATAGTCATGTCTCATCCATATGCAGATATTCCTTTGATCCTACATCGGAAATAAGAGCTGATGCACAGACAATCAATCAACATCGAGGCTTAAGCATTTCAAACTTTTAACTTGCCATGATTCGGGCAACACTAGATTAGTCGACCATACTTCGGATACAAATACGGTCATGTAAGGCAACGATGCATCACCTTCGGATCACATATTGGAATCATGAGCAATTCACACTAGGATTCCTTAGCAGCCCCCTGCGTTTAGGGCATGAGTCAATTGACAAATGATCAATGAAGGGAGTGGAACTGTGAATCTTCCCATTCTAATAACAGAACATTGACCATTAGAAGTCTCACTCATATACATCCTATTAGATAGTCGGTTAACTACTTCTTTTGAAGCACTATTCGATGTAGTGAACTAAGCCATGAGAATTGTCGATGTTTATTCTGGGATGACCTTCCGAGGAGAATAAGTAATGTCATGTTAGTTCAATTCAATGTTCAATTTAGATAGTCTTCCATATACCTTAGGTCGTTGTAAGGCCTGTCGTAGCCGTTGGCTGGCCTAGACTTTGAATGTTATTCGTATGTTCTTCCACAGAAAGAGTATGAATTAGTGTTCAAATGGCCCATTCGCATTTACCTTGATCTAGAGCTCTTATCCGTCAAATGGAGCCACATAGTGTCTAAGTACTACAAGAAAACTTCACACAGACATCAGCTAAAAAACGATATCTCCATTTTTTTGG
The DNA here is from genome assembly GCA_030737875.1 of Allium sativum. NCBI lineage: Eukaryota > Viridiplantae > Streptophyta > Magnoliopsida > Asparagales > Amaryllidaceae > Allium > Allium sativum. The sequence continues at coordinate 178,093,288 of CM060927.1, forward strand.
GAGTGATGTTGATGTCGGTGATGTCAAAAGTGCCAATTTTTTTACGTCAGTTAAAAAATGAAGTCGAAGCAGAAGTAAGACATCATAAATTAATTAAATGACTATTGTAATAAGTATTTTACCATATCAACTTTTGACTGATGTCTATGATGACTTTATACTGATGTATATGATGGCTTGTTTATGTTGTTTTCTCATCCCATATACAGAAATAAATATTTATTATATGAAATACTATTGCACAAAATTTAATATTCAAACATTATTTTTATTTAATTAAATATTTTATTTTAACATATGAAATAGCACAAATTTACAACTCCAACTATTTTACAATCATAGTTCTCATCACTTAATACTCATCACCTCGCTACAACACTCATCATGTGTAAAAACAGTAACGTCATATGGCATATCTGATAAGGTTTCATTCATGTTGGCTCTAGAAATGGTGAGCAAGAAGTTCCCAGGTTCACTAACAGTGAATGAAAGCAACTGAATTCCATTTCCCATATCCTGAAATAACAAGTCTTTGACTGGAGCAATCAGGTTTGCAGACTTTTCTACAACCCAGCCCAGAATTAAATTACTAAACTGATCATTCTGGTATATAAATATTTCAAGCTTTGAGAATATCTACAGAGTGTTTGACTTGATGTAATGACCCGGATATTTGACGGTGTAATAATTAACTTATTTAATTATTTAAAATAACGAATATATTATTTAATCGACGACGCTAGAACGTATAATTATATTATAATTAAAATCGAGCTTGAAATGGCGCTGCAGTTCGTTATTTGGCGATTCAAACTTCAACTGAGTGTACAGGACTCGTTTTAAATCGGATTTCTGTGAAACAAGAAACGTGTGGAGCTGGTGGAGTATATCTTTCTAGAGGAAGAGAAAAATCAGGATTTCGTTGTATAGATTTTGAGATATGTCCAAATCAAATTTTAAAATAGTCGTTATAGAATCGTTTATCGACCGTAACGGTTTATTCGATATAACTAGAGCTAGGGTTTGAATCTAGACAAGGTTCTTAAGGGAAGTAGTGATAATTTAATTTTTAGAATTTTATGGTAATTTTTATTTAACTAAATAAGCAACTTCTTATTTAGAGTATTTTGCACCCTTAATCAGCGATTTTGGGGTTCCACAATATGAGTTATTCTACCGGTATTATTATATTTTTGGGGTCGTGACACCTCGGCCATCACAACGGTATGTTTATATCTGTCTATAGCAGTTCGTATATGAACGGAACTCTATGAAATGGAGTGCGTTAAACTTTATAACATAAAAGAAACAACCCTATATATATATAATAACTTTTAGCAAACCTTTTAACCTAAACAAAAGCATCCTCCTGTGGTCAAAACCCATGCCATGTTGGTTCTTTATAAAAGCTAAAAGAAAAAAAACGTGGGCGGTTATCATCAACTAAACAACGAAAGAAATCCCTATAAAATACCCTTAAAAACCCTCTAACCTAATCCCCTTCTACTGTCCAAATCGAGCCGCCAGTTTTCTAGTTTCTCTCCAGTAAATCAAGACACAAAAAAGTCTCTAAATTCCTCAAAACAATTTAATCATCTTCCTATGATATTTCTCTTCATTCGTATATCATATCAAGGGGTTCGATTCTTATTTTTTAAATCGCTGGTTCATACAGCGACAGCCAGGGTTCAAGTTCACCTTCTTTTTCTTATCGCGGGTTCGAAATCGAGGTAGGGACGAAATTGAGGTGGAGCTGGGTTAAGCGAGGTTGGGTAGCGGTTTTGGAATTTGGGTTAAATCATGAACTGGGATTTTCCGATTTGAGGGTGTTGTTTCTCAGGAATCGATGGTGGCGGGAGTTAGAGTTTGGGCTACACGGGTTGTGCGAGTGCCAGGTTGACATACAGGAGCGGATATATATACGGGCTCGCGTTTATTTGTGAGGGATGTGATGATTTGGTAAGTGCGAGTTTGAGGGGACCTGTATGGGTGGAGTAAGGAAATTAAGGGAAGAAGTAGGAGTCCCTCAAATGGTTCGAAAATGGCCATGAAAGAATATAAAATGGAGAAGCAACAAAATGTTTACTGGGAAGAAGTACAGCATGCAGATCGGATCATATTCAGTCATGTTGTACAAAAGAGTTAGCTTTCATATTGGATCTGAACAAGCTAGGAGTTCGCTGGGTTTTGTGTACTGATCAGGAACATGGCGATGTATGCAAAACAAGGAGGAATGGAAATACTGGAGACTGTTAAGTGGTTGTGTGAAGTAATAAGAGGGAGAAGGAGGTTCTAAGCTTGCATTCCCATTTGATGAAAGAGGATCAGCATGTTGGTACATATTGTTTGAATTTTTACTGGAGTAAAGTGAGCTAAGTACCGGGTTCGAACAGTGAGCTATCTGGGGAGGAAGAAAGAGATTTAGGGTAGTAAATTGAAGAATAGAATGCAACCGGATCCAGTGGACACGTAACAAGGAGATCTACATTGTACAACTGAAATGGTGGAGAACAGAGTTATTGGAGTTGATTTCGTGAAAATCAAATGTCATTTGATTTTAAACAAAACAAATCGGAAATCATCAACTGCAAATGCTGTGAGTAAAACTCACTAACTCTCCTCAATTTATATTTTGATATAAATTGTACTTTATTTTGTTGACTGCTGTATATTGATTGTTAAACTGGACTGTTAAATAGATTTGATTGAAAACATAGATATAGTCATAAGTTATATCGTTAATCAAATATTGATTCTGTCCAGTAGAATATTTCATATTGAAATGAAATTGATGTATATTATACTGTGTAACATCTGTGGATGCAGGGAGACAGGTTGGAGGAATACGACTGGGTTCCTCAACAATTATTTTACTGTTTTCATATATAGTGTTATATGATGTGTTATATAATCTGTTCTGGATTATGTGTGTTAGAATGATATTAATCATTGTTATTCGATATTTTACATATCATAAGAAACCCTGAGTTGTAAAAAGGAATATTTCAATGTATTTTGAAATAAAGGATTTTTTTTAAAAAATCAACCGATTTTATAAAAGGAAACAATTTGAAAATAGAGTATTTATAAAACGAACACGGTTTTATAAAAGGAAGTATTTATAAAACAAATAGAGTTTTATAAAAGGGATATTTATTTAGAAAATAAATAGAAATAAGGAATATTTATTTAGGAGATAAATAAACCGTTGAATAAATAGGAAATATTTGTAACGGTAAATAGCAGTTGTAAATAGGAAATATTTGTAACGGTAAATAGAAGTTGTAAATAGGAAATATTTGTAACGGTAAATAGAAGTTGTAAATAGGAAATATTTGTAACGGTAAATAGCAGTTGTAAATAGGAAATATTTGTAACGGTAAATAGAAGTTGTAAATAGGAATATTTGTAACGGTAAATAGCAGTTGTAAATAGGAAATATTTGTAACGGTAAATAGAAGTTGTAAATAGGAGATATTTGTAACGGTAAATAGAAGTTGTAAAAGGGAAATAGTTGTAACGGAAAACGTAGTTTATCAAAAGGAGTTAATCAAACGTAGTTTATCAAAAGGGGTTAATTGAATATAGAAATTAAGAAATAGAGTTAAACAAAAATTAGAAACTGACTAAAGATTAGTAAGTTGAATAGTTTTCTGAGTGTTGATCTGATGTTGGTTTCGGCCTTCGGGGTTTATACTTAGAGAATTGTTCTCTTACTAGTTTACAGTTAGGGACTAATAGTTGTGGAATGGTAGTGATGCGTAAATGAGAATTGGAAATGTTTTCCAATGTTGAAAATGTATATTTTCTAGTTTTAGAAAATAAGGAAATATGAATATATATATATATATGATTGATGATTGGATCGATAATTCCATTTGGAATTAAGATCGTTGCTTGTACACCGACATATTTTCATTTGATAGTTAAATCACAGACTATCGAAGTTTTGACCATTTTACGTTGTTAATATGGAGAGACCGATTGGATTATTATCCGAAGAACCACTCCGTATCGACATAAGCGTTGTGATCAAATACGATGAAGAAATTGAAGACGGAGTAAAGTGCAAGGGCTGTCCTGTTTACAGAATAGTGCCTTCGGTTTCGTTCAGTCCCAGAACGAACGTATATGGACGAATGTCTGACAGAATAGTTCCAATGATCGAAAGAGTTGGATTGTACAAATATATATGGTGGCCAACGGATTTATTCCCTTCGCATAATATCCAGAATCTTTTTTTGCAGATCCAACTAAATGATTAACGGATCTGATAATGTGGCATTCAAAGTGATCGTGTTATAAATGAAGGGAAAGTAAGCGTAGCTTCTAGCCTCACATCCGGTAAATGACAAAAATCGGGCAGGCAGCATGGCTAAGTCGGTCGCACCGAAGTAGGGTGTATAATCACCTATCTAGAGAATATTCATTTGCTTCTTTAATCTATCAATGCTGTCCCATATATATACGGGAACGGTTGCTGATCCCAACCGTTGGTGATGTACATTCGATACACTCAAGCGAAATGAGTGGTCGGTCATGTGTGGCTGAGTTGCAAGATGTTCTTGTTGAACTCCAGTGTATCGTTCCTAGAGTACACTGATCGGAAGGTGATTCCATACCTTGTCATAGTTGGAAACCCAATCATCCAATATGCACCTGCGGTTTTTGATTGTATACTATATATGTAGAACGTGAGATGCAAGCGTTTCTACTAGACTGATATCTATTTGTATTTAGACATTATCATAATATCAAAATGATATTGCTTTTCAAATATGTTTGGATTCTCATAAGGGAAAAACCCGTTCCGTATTCACGGCGTGGTCTTATGAGATATCATATACCTGTTTAAATGATTTGAGTTTACTCACACCAGTCCCATGACTGACCCGGAGTTTATTTGTTTTGTTTCCCCTAAACTCTTGGGTGCCTAAATTTGTACGGGCAGTCAAGTAGTCGGGATTTACAGATGCACTTGGAGAGCTTGGAGCAGGAGGCTTCAGCAGTCGATAGCTATTATTTATTCTGCTGTGATGTTATATGTTGTACTCTGAAAATGGTATGTATAAACAGTTATAACTTTGTCTTTCAAAAGTTATGTTATATTTTATTCGTTCCGCTGTGAGATTCGTGTTACTCTGATGATGATGTTCTTCTTCTTCTTCTATTCTACTAGTTCTATCTTATCTATCCTCACCCTCTATCTTCTTTCTATTAGTTTCTTGAATTTCTAGTGCAATTTGGGGTTGGACTTGTGTTATTTAGTCAGCTCAAATTGGACCGGATTTTTGGGTCACTACAGTTGGTATCAGAGCTTAAGTTAAGCGAACTACCTTGGCTCTGTGGCGTAACTCAGTAGAGATGGGATTTGTAATATCCTAGACTGAGATTGAGTGTATATATACGAGTGAACGTATTTGTTAATTGATATAAAAATTTGTTTTATATTGTGGAGCTTTATTGATTGAGTGGCTTATGAATTCTGGTCGATGGTGGGGCACCACAATATCGATAGGGGTTTCTAAACACTCGAATACGATGAACCAACAAGATATGTTTTGACATTGACATAGTATAATTCGTTGTGTTGGTTGTTATTATAATCAGATGAGATTATAAAAAGGTGAAATAGTTGTAGATAACTAATCAGGATTCATATAAGTAAAGTATATGAGATAAGATGAATTAAATCTGATATTTAATTAGGATTAGGAATTAAAATAAGGAGATTTTAAGTTCCTGGGAGATTTTGAAAATGTTTTCAAATTGGAAGTATTATAGTATTGAACTCACTTCGATAAACTGGGAAATAACCCTGATGAGTGTGGCCACATCATCAGTGTTCATTTTCGAGTTCTAAGTGACGGATTACTACCAAAGGTTGTGTTTTTGAATTGTTTAAGGAAAACAAGTGTTTAGAAATTCAAAGGTTTTGAATTGGTATTATGGTTTCAAATTGATTTGAAATAAACCCAGGAATATAAATTCTGGAATTAAGATTTAACTTATGAAGTTAAATAGATTAAAATATTGAAAGTGAATAGATTAATTTGAATTAAACTTGGATAAGGTTATATATAATATGGAATTATATTGGGACGATATCGAGTAAGTTGATTGATTTTATAAGGATTTGGAATCAAGAATTGTACTTAAGTTTGAAATGGAATTTGACTTGAGTATAAGCAATTGCTTGAGGATAAAAACTGACAGGAGATGGATTGGAATGACATTGGTATATGTTAAGTTGATAACCAATGGGAATGGTATAATGATATGGTCAGCAAAAAGGTACAAGTTTATATTTCATATGAGTTGGAATTTATGAGCCGATTTGGCAAGCCGCTTGGCGTTTTGATTTTCTTTTGGGTTGAAGAAGGCCTAGAGAGGCGAGTTGTGGTTTTATAGATAGGGCTGTACAAAGGAGGTTATGGCGAAATTTTCCGAAAAATTTAAGAGTTAGAAAATTTTCCGAATTTTTGAAAATTTAGGTTAGTCAGAAGGAATTAATATTTTAGTCAATATTAATTGGTTCAGTTGAAATCAGAAATAAGGGGTAAACAAATCTTAGGAATTCCAATAGATAGGGTCGTCCACTACCTTAGCAATTTCGAGGACGAAATTATTTTAAGTGGGGAATAATGTAATGACCCGGATATTTGACGGTGTAATAATTAACTTATTTAATTATTTAAAATAACGAATATATTATTTAATCGACGACGTTAGAACGTATAATTATATTATAATTAAAATCGAGCTTGAAATGGCGCTGCAGTTCGTTATTTGGCGATTCAAACTTCAACTGAGTGTACAGGACTCGTTTTAAATCGGATTTCTGTGAAACAAGAAACGTGTGGAGCTGGTGGAGTATGTCTTTCTAGAGGAAGAGAAAAATCAGGATTTCGTTGTATAGATTTTGAGATATGTCCAAATCAAATTTTAAAATAGTCGCTATAGAATCGTTTATCGACCGTAACGGTTTATTCGATATAACTAGAGCTAGGGTTTGAATCTAGACAAGGTTCTTAAGGGAAGTAGTGATAATTTAATTTTTAGAATTTTATGGTAATTTTTATTTAACTAAATAAGCAACTTCTTATTTAGAGTATTTTGCACCCTTAATCAGCGATTTTGGGGTTCCACAATATGAGTTATTCTACCGGTATTATTATATTTTTGGGGTCGTGACACCTCGGCCATCACAACGGTATGTTTATATCTGTCTATAGCAGTTCGTATATGAACGGAACTCTATGAAATGGAGTGCGTTAAACTTTATAACATAAAAGAAACAACCCTATATATATAATAACTTTTAGCAAACCTTTTAACCTAAACAAAAGCATCCTCCTGTGGTCAAAACCCATGCCATGTTGGTTCTTTATAAAAGCTAAAAGAAAAAAAAACATGGGCGGTTATCATCAACTAAACCACGAAAGAAATCCCTATAAAATACCCTTAAAAACCCTCTAACCTAATCCCCTTCTACTGTCCAAATCGAGCCGCCAGTTTTCTGGTTTCTCTCCAGTCAATCAAGACACAAAAAAGTCTCTAAATTCCTCAAAACAATTTAATCATCTTCCTATGATATTTCTCTTCATTCGTATATCATATCAAGGGGTTCGATTCTTATTTTTTAAATCGCTGGTTCATACAGCGACAGCCAGGGTTCAAGTTCACCTTCTTTTTCTTATCGCGGGTTCGAAATCGAGGTAGGGACGAAATTGAGGCGGAGCTGGGTTAAGCGAGGTTGGGTAGCGGTTTTGGAATTTGGGTTAAATCACGAACTGGGATTTTCCGATTTGAGGGTGTTGTTTCTCAGGAATCGATGGTGGCGGGAGTTAGAGTTTGGGCTACACGGGTTGTGCGAGTGCCAGGTTGACATACAGGAGCGGATATATATACGGGCTCGCGTTTATTTGTGAGGGATGTGATGATTTGGTAAGTGCGAGTTTGAGGGGACCTGTATGGGTAGAGTAAGGAAATTAAGGGAAGAAGTTGGAGTCCCTCAAATGGTTCAAAAATGGCCATGAAAGAATATAAAATGGAGAAGCAACAAAATGTTTTACTGGGGAAGAAGTACAGCATGCAGATCGGATCATATTCAGTCATGTTGTACAAAAGAGTTAGCTTTCATATTGGATCTGAACAAGCTAGGAGTTCGCTGGGTTTTGTGTACTGATCAGGAACATGGCGATGTATGCAAAACAAGGAGGAATGGAAATACTGGAGACTGTTAAGTGGTTGTGTGAAGTAATAAGAGGGAGAAGGAGGTTCTAAGCTTGCATTCCCATTTGATGAAAGAGGATCAGCACGTTGGTACATATTGTTTGAATTTTTACTGGAGTAAAGTGAGCTAAGTACCGGGTTCGAACAGTGAGCTATCTGAGGAGGAAGAAAGAGATTTAGGGTAGTAAATTGAAGAATAGAATGCAACCGGATCCAGTGGACACGTAACAAGGAGATCTACATTGTACAACTGAAATGGTGGAGAACAGAGTTATTGGAGTTGATTTCGTGAAAATCAAATGTCATTTGATTTTAAACAAAACAAATCGGAAATCATCAACTGCAAATGCTGTGAGTAAAACTCACTAACTCTCCTCAATTTATATTTTGATATAAATTGTACTTTATTTTGTTGACTGCTGTATATTGATTGTTAAACTGGACTGTTAAATAGATTTGATTGAAAACATAGATATAGTCATAAGTTATATCGTTAATCAAATATTGATTATGTCCAGTAGAATATTTCATATTGAAATGAAATTGATGTATATTATACTGTGTAACATCTATGGATGCAGGGAGACAGGTTGGAGGAATACGACTGGGTTCCTCAACAATTATTTTACTGTTTTCATATATAGTGTTATATGATGTGTTATATAATCTGTTCTGGATTATGTGTGTTAGAATGATATTAATCATTGTTATTCGATATTTTACATATCATAAGAAACCCTGAGTTGTAAAAAGGAATATTTCAATGTATTTTGAAATAAAGGAATTTTTTTAAAAAATCAACCGATTTTATAAAAGGAAACAATTTGAAAATAGAGTATTTATAAAACGAACACGGTTTTATAAAAGGAAGTATTTATAAAACAAATAGAGTTTTATAAAAGGGATATTTATTTAGAAAATAAATAGAAATAAGGAATATTTATTTAGGAGATAAATAAACCGTTGAATAAATAGGAAATATTTGTAACGGTAAATAGCAGTTGTAAATAGGAAATATTTGTAACGGTAAATAGAAGTTGTAAATAGGAAATATTTGTAACGGTAAATAGAAGTTGTAAATGGGAAATATTTGTAACGGTAAATAGCAGTTGTAAATAGGAAATATTTGTAACGGTAAATAGAAGTTGTAAATAGGAATATTTGTAACGGTAAATAGCAGTTGTAAATAGGAAATATTTGTAACGGTAAATAGAAGTTGTAAATAGGAGATATTTGTAACGGTAAATAGAAGTTGTAAAAGGGAAATAGTTGTAACGGAAAACGTAGTTTATCAAAAGGAGTTAATCAAACGTAGTTTATCAAAAGGGGTTAATTGAATATAGAAATTAAGAAATAGAGTTAAACAAAAATTAGAAACTGACTAGAGATTAGTAAGTTGAATAGTTTTCTGAGTGTTGATCTGATGTTGGTTTCGGCTTTCGGGGTTTATACTTAGAGAATTGTTCTCTTACTAGTTTACAGTTAGGGACTAATAGTTGTGGAATGGTAGTGATGCGTAAATGAGAATTGGAAATGTTTTCCAATGTTGAAAATGTATATTTTCTAGTTTTAGAAAATAAGGAAATATGAATATATATATATATATATGATTGATGATTGGATCGATAATTCCATTTGGAATTAAGATCGTTGTTTGTACACCGACATATTTTCATTTGATAGTTAAATCACAGACTATCGAAGTTTTGACCATTTTACGTTGTTAATATGGAGAGACCGGTTGGATTATTATCCGAAGAACCACTCCGTATCGACATAAGCGTTGTGATCAAATACGATGAAGAAATTGAAGACGGAGTAAAGTGCAAGGGCTGTCCTGTTTACAGAATAGTGCCTTCGGTTTCGTTCAGTCCCAGAACGAACGTATATGGACGAATGTCTGACAGAATAGTTCCAATGATCGAAAGAGTTGGACTGTACAAATATATATGGTGGCCAACGGATTTATTCCCTTCGCATAATATCCAGAATCTATTTTTGCAGATCCAACTAAATGATTAACGGATCTGATAATGTGGCATTCAAAGTGATCGTGTTATAAATGAAGGGAAAGTAAGCGTAGCTTCTAGCCTCACATCCGGTAAATGACAAAAATCGGGCAGGCAGCATGGCTAAGTCGGTCGCACCGAAGTAGGGTGTATAATCACCTATCTAGAGGATATTCATTTGCTTCTTTAATCTATCAATGCTGTCCCATATATATACGGGAACGGTTGCTGATCCCAACCGTTGGTGATGTACATTCGATACACTCAAGCGAAATGAGTGGTCGGTCATGTGTGGCTGAGTTGCAAGATGTTCTTGTTGAACTCCAGTGTATCGTTCCTAGAGTACACTGATCGGAAGGTGATTCCATACCTTGTCATAGTTGGAAACCCAATCATCCAATACGCACCTGCGGTTTTTGATTGTATACTATATATGTAGAACGTGAGATGCAAGCGTTTCTACTAGACTGATATCTATTTGTATTTAGACATTATCATAATATCAAAATGATATTGCTTTTCAAATATGTTTGGATTCTCATAAGGGAAAAACCCGTTCCGTATTCACGGCGTGGTCTTATGAGATATCATATACCTGTTTAAATGATTTGAGTTTACTCACACCAGTCCCATGACTGACCCGGAGTTTATTTGTTTTGTTTCTCCTAAACTCTTGGGTGCCTAAATTTGTACGGGCAGTCAAGTAGTCGGGATTTACAGATGCACTTGGAGAGCTTGGAGCAGGAGGCTTCAGCAGTCGATAGCTATTATTTATTCTGCTGTGATGTTATATGTTGTACTCTGAAAATGGTATGTATAAACAGTTATAACTTTGTATTTCAAAAGTTATGTTATATTTTATTCGTTCCGCTGTGAGATTCGTGTTACTCTGATGATGATGTTCTTCTTCTTCTTCTTCTATTCTACTAGTTCTATCTTATCTATCCTCACCCTCTATCTTCTTTCTATTAGTTTCTTGAATTTCTAGTGCAATTTGGGGTTGGACTTGTGTTATTTAGTCAGCTCAAATTGGACCGGATTTTCGGGTCACTACACTTGTATTTCCATTTGGCAAAGTTGTTTCTTATATTTATAGAGCATGTAACAAAATTCATTAAATCATACTACATACTAATAGAATGAACATGAATCAGCAAAGGGTCAAGCATGGCATAAACATGAAGAGTGTACACAGCCAGCACCATGAACATATGTGCACGGTTCAACCCAACAAAACTCGGCATGCTCAATGAACAATAGAAGAAAAACTTAACTAAAAAGAAGCTTTTATGAAGTAAAGAAATTTTCCTATTCAAACATATAATAGTATTGGTAATTTATTATGAAGTACAAATAAATATATACCAAGGACATCTCAAACAAAAAAAGCGAATGCAGCAATCTACGGTCAAGGACAAAGCCAAACAGTGCTGTCCCACCTCCATTGTGTTGCAAATACATCACTACATGTTCAAAAACCAAAATAGATCAAGTTAATTACCATGACATCTCCATAATTGCAGAAGTTAATTGTAACACCCCACCTCCATTAAGGTCACTCATAAAGGGAATGCCTTAACTTCAGTGGAGCGTTTTTGGGTAAAAAGACACAGAATATCACAAGACAGATATAAAAAATTTGCAGCGGAAAATAAACAACTTTATTAAATCACCAAAATACCTTGTTACATAATACCATGAGTCATAAAACCATTACAACAAAACACTTCTGTCTTATATCATCAGAGTACATAGGTATTTAAAAGAAAAACATCATTCCCCATATTAAAGAGCAAGCCATATAAGAGACAGAGACTCGAGCCATACTTCAGAAATAGCTCCTAGAAGATGATATCCAAATCCTGACTAAACTTGGGTGTTTCCTCCCTGAGAACTTGGGGGGGGGACGAAAGAAAAGAGGCGAAACAAACTAGGTCAGACATATGTCTGGTAAGTCCAGTAACTTTTAGCCAGTAAATAAATAAAGGTAAACATGACAGACATACAAAGTGGATAAGAGGATTCACGGTACAGATGGCAGGTATGACAGGACAAATAAGGTAAGATGTATGCTTCACTACAAACTACTTTGCACTATTACTAGTAAAATCAAAATGGGGTGATCCCTTCTGCTAATGATAACGATGGTGGTAGTTTCGTGTATTCCTAGCTGCTGTCATAGGTGCCGCCTGCTCCTATCTCAACTAGTCGTACCCACCACCCTCCTACTATAAATTGGTAGACTTAGGGCATACGTCTGGGTATACCCTAACCACTACTCTAATCGATCGGCTCCCTACTCTGTAGATACCCTGTGTTGGTCCCACAACTAGGGGGTATCACTTCCCTAAAGTGGCAACCCAAGGTGTGCACAGTTATACCTACTGGTGTCACGGTCATCTTGTCCCCCTCTGCCCGGCCCATGCATGCACATGTCCCCGGTCGGTTTGCGCCGCCCGCACCATCTATCTCGTTTTGGATCTCTTACAATCAATCAGTAAGCGTGCCCCTTCCCCGCCTATTACAGAGTTCTTTACTTTGATACCCCTCCGGGTCACTGACTGAAATGGGTCCCACACAACATGATACAAGCGCTCCCCTATGTCTTGTATCCCCACTAGGTTTTCTACTGACTATGTATACCCTAAGGTGTCTTTAATTACATAGCCCTCAATCAGTTATGCGTACCTATAGGTGTCTTTAATACATAACCCCTATTCTACCTATCGGTTATGCGTACCTATAGGTGTTTTTAATACATAACTCTATCTATTCCCATTAGTTATGCGTACCCCTAAGGATGTCTTTAATACATAACTTTACTATTCTGCCCCGGTTATGTATACCATTAAGTGTCTTTAATTACATAACCCCTTTTTAATGGTTAAGTTTGTGGGCCTATATATACTAATATTACCCACCTACCCATCATTTGTACTTAACCCACCCATTGATTTAATCTTGTTTATTTAATGGTTAAGTTTGTGGGCCTATATATACTAATATTACCCACCTACCCATTTATCAATTTATTAGTTAAGCTGGTCTTAACCCTTTCACTTAGTTTATGATTAGGTTCTTCTTAGTCCATAGATACATTGGTTAAGAGAATAACTCCCTAAGTACCAACCACGAAGACCGAGATCAACATCAGATCATTACCCAGATAATCACTCACTCAACCAAACTTCTGTTTATCATCCATATTTGTCTTTAATCAACATTAATTAATTATTGAGACACCTAATCGTATTTCACGTGCCACCCAAGGCACCCACATAATTCCACATGCCACCCAAGGCACCCACTTAACCCCTTATGTCCCACTACATGTTTATCTGGTTAAGTGTTTCTTAATTCATTAAGACCGTAACCTTATAAAGACCTCCCACATTAGACTGGCATTTGTGGCAGCTGGATTTGCCGGGCGGGTCCGGGCAGTCTTACACCACAAAAGAGCCTAACCTCATGTCTTTACAACTATCACGCATTTAATTTATGCCTAAGACCTCCCACATTAGACTGGCATTTGTGGCAGCTGGATTTGCCGGGCGGGTCCGGGAAGTCTACACCACAAAAGAGCCTAACCTCGTGTCTTAGACGATTAATTACACAAAATTAATTATTCCCTAATTTGAATTAATCTCCCTATTCAAATTATCGATCAATTTCAAATTTAACTATGTCCATAATTGACTCAATTATGTCCATCTATTTATGGTATGTAAAATCATACCAATTTCATCACAAATTTATTTTATGCCATTTAAGGCATTTGTGCCAATTCTCAATATTAAATCTTCAGACTTTAATTGCTTAAACATTCCTCTTTTGATTAATTAAGTTAATTAATTAATCATTTCCTTTTTATAGGTGTCAATACCTATCTTATTAACAATTTGAATTTCCTATCCATAAATGGTCATATTAAAATTATACCATTTTTACCCAATTTTACCCATGTCATAATAGGTAATTATTTATATGTTTCCCTACTAGAATCATGTGTCCAATTTACATAATCACTATGTAAATTATGCCTATTACAAATTCCCCTTTTTCCCCGTTTCTTAACTAGCGTAACCGTTTGCGTTTTTGGCCTCATCGAGGCTACAAGGTAGCCTCGCCATAACAATAAAATAAAGGGAATGACAAGATGATCGTTTTTAGTACAATTTTTGGCATAAGCATGACAACTAGGGAAAATGACATGATAACTTCGCATATAATTATGGTTCACCACATAATTAACAACTTGCATAGATTCATGATTTTGCAACATAACAACTTGCATAGGTTCATGAATTAACAACATAATTAACAACTAACATATGTTCATGATTCAGAACATAACAACTTGCATAGGTGACTTGCATAGGTGACTTGCATAGGTTCATGAATTAACAACATAATTAGCAACTCACATAGATTCATAATTTACAACATGTTTAACAACTTGCATAACATAACAACTTGCATAGTTTCATGAATAATAACTTGTATAGGTGACTTGCATGATCTCATAACAATTTGCATAGATTCATGATAACAACTTGCATAGATTCATAATAACGACTTGCATAGATTCATAATAACAACTTGCATAGATTCATGATAACGACTTGCATAGATTCATGAATTCATCACACAATAACTTACATAATTTCATGATCCACAATAAAAATAAACTTGCATAATTTCATGATCCACAACAACAATAAACTTGCATAACTACAAACAACATATACCCAAATCATAGTCTACCACGATTCACTTTTATTTATTTAAACCTAAAAGTGACTAGAACTCACCGAAAAAGGGGTCTTGAGTTCTGGGATCTGAATTCTGTAATTGATTAGCGTTCCCTTTTTGTAGACAATTTCGTTGTTGTAGTTTTAGGCTTGATTTGAATTGAATTATTGTCTTTAATTTGCTTCTAGTTGGTGGCGGCTACTCTAGGGTTTGGAGTGACAACATGACAGCCATTGATCTAATTTTGATTTGATTTTAGGGTTTGAGTCTACACATGTTTATATAGAATTTCAATTTAATTATAGCCGTCGGATGAACCTGAAGTTAACCACAACCATTCAGTCCAGATTAGAACTATCCAGAAACCCTAATGACTCATTAACTAGTCAGAAATGACTCAGCACTGACTCACTGTTCGAATCAGAGCCTCAGAAATATGTGCAGGCTTTTACCTCGGCCTGGGCGCACCTGCCAAGTGCGCCAGTGAAACTTTGCATGGGCGCACTTCCCAAGTGCGCCAGTGCAATTTTGTTCTGGCGCACTTCCTAAGTGCGCCAGTGCATTCTGGCCCATTTCTGGTTTTTCTGCCTAACTTCGTTTGTCCATATCTTCTTCATACGGTATCCGTTTTACACAAACTCGGACTCTATCTCAAGCAGAATTCCGAGACAAACGCAATGGCATAACCCGTTTCCCTTAATTCTCACATTTGAAATTAAGTATTCTTAAATTTTTTAACATTAATATTAAAATTATGGGGTGTTACATTCTCCCCTC
Source organism: Allium sativum (assembly GCA_030737875.1). Classification (NCBI taxonomy): domain Eukaryota; kingdom Viridiplantae; phylum Streptophyta; class Magnoliopsida; order Asparagales; family Amaryllidaceae; genus Allium; species Allium sativum. The sequence continues at coordinate 178,109,061 of CM060927.1, forward strand.
CTTAAAGGATTTCGTTCCCGAAATCTTCAAGTCAAGAAGAATGTGCATCCTACCATACAATCATCCATCTACTCAACCATCAAACACAAGCATCCATTGTCCTTAAAAGATTTCTAATGCCGTATGAACATATGCAAAGTGTGTGTATATGTTCCTTATCTAATGCAAAATCAGGCGGTCTGCTGATTCAGTTGACCTCCTTAATGCAACCATGATAGTGTCATGCGTCCATTATGTATGCAAAAGAATCCTATCGATACATATTATTTCTACATGTGTGCTCAACCATTCATCAAAATGCAGCATCCATATGATAACACAACCATTGTTCATCCATTATCCTAAATATGCACACACATTTATAAGCAAAGTGAAAGTGATTTGAGCCGATCTAGTGCCTAATGTGTGTGTAAATGCATCCACGAGCAACCACCAGCAAACACTTGCATCCACTTGCAACCATCAAACATAACATGTCCCAAGCACATGTTTACATCCATGGATTTCCTATCTAAAGGTCGAAGATCCGGTCGATGGGATATAAACAAATGATATAACTAAAACAAAAGCTCTGTTCCCATTTGACATCGGTTAAGAGAATAATTCCCTAAATCTCAGCCCCGAAGACCGAAATCAACATCAGACTAACACCCAAAGAATTACCCCCATTAAACTTTGTCAAAACTGGAGATCTACTTCATGCTTCGAGTAGAAACCCCTATCCTTCAGAAATATCCAGATACTTACAGACTACTGGTACAGATCAGATTACAGAATGATTCTCAGAAAGCTAAGCATAATAGACCCTTGCGGGTCATAAGAAATTTTGGGGGTCTTCACATGACAAGTTAGAAACTTAACGACCCTCCTCTCAAAATCTTGAACGACCCTCTACTTAGAAAGCTGGTCCATTTAGAACCAACCCATAGCCCATAAACTTGAGCACACAAATATCACATTCAAATTTTTCATGCCTAACACAGATAATTTCAACCCCTTACAAATCACCAATAAATGAGACGAACCACCAAAGGGGTTTGAAATAACTACGGGATCAGAAACAAGACTAGTATTAATGTGCAGAGTCTCAATTACAAAATCAAAATGCCAGAATCCAAAAGAGTCTTAACTTTATAAAGAAATTAAACCTTTTACATAAATTTTTCCTATCTCTGTCCTATCCATCTGCCACGAGAGCATTTGCCTGCCCTCCAGAAGTCCCTTGCGATCCCTGCGCCTTCGGGCATTCCTTGGAGAAGTGTCCGACCTCTCCGCACTTAAAGCAATTGAACTTCCTCCTTTTACATTCTTTGACTAGGTGACCTTTCCCACAATAGTGGCATTTCCTCTTATCCTTTCCCTTGTCACCCTTCTCGCCTTTCTTCTGATGTTGCTGTCATTTATTGGGTCCCGCCTTCTCATTTTTCAATGTCCCTTCAACTTTTTCCTCTTTCTTTGCTCCCTTGTCCTCTTCATGCATTAGGGCCATATCCACCAGCTTTTCAAAAGTGGCCCCCATGGGAACGTGGGTCATAGCCAATCCGTGTAGCGGCTCATTCAAGCCTTTAACAAATGTCAAAGCCTTCTTCTCAGGTGTGTTCACCAAGTCTAAGCCAAACCTCGCCAACCGATTGAACTTATTGACGTACTCTTTTACTGACAGATCCCCCTGCTTCAACGCCAAGAACCTTTCCATGTATAGATTTTCTTCTGCTTGTGAGAGAAATTTCGCCTCAAACCTATGCCTGAAATCCGGCCATGTATCAACTGGACGCTCTTCATTAGTGACCTCCCACCAAAACGAGGCCTCATCCTTCATTAACCAGGCAGCTAACTGGACCTTTCTTCCATCTTCTACTTCAAAGATTCCAAACAATCCTTCCACCTCCTTTAGCCAATTTCGAGCTTCAACAAACGTCTCCAATCCGTGAAAAGGTTTCCCGCCCATTGCCCGAAAGTCCTTACATACCTTTGCAAAAGTATCAACACGAGGAGGGGGAGGAGGAGGAACGGGTGCAGCTGGGGGAGGAGGAACATTTGCTGGACATGCGGCGGTGGCCCTAGCTTCCAAATACCTCCTAAACCATCCTGGTATCGGTACATCCTCTGGAAGGTTAAGATCCTCAGACATGCTAAGAAGAAAAAGGGAGAGATTTTAGAAAAGGGATCGAAGGATACTATATATGGCTTTTCGGGGATTTTTTTTTCAAAACAGGCTTTCCTTTTTGAAAATACTTTCTTCCTAAACCATTTTTGAAAAATATTTTCAAAACTTTTATCTAATCTGGTAACCTTCAGCTCTGATACCAAGTGTAACACCCCACCTCCGTTAAGGTCACTCACAAAGGGAATGCTTTAACTTCAGTGGAACGTTTTTGGTAAACAGACACAGAATATCACAAGACAGATATAAAAATTTTATAGCAGAAAATAAACAACTTTATTAAATCACCAAAATACTATGTTACATAATACCATGAGTCATGAAACCATTACAACAAAACACTTCTGTCTTATATCATCAGAGTACATAGGTATTTAAAAGAAAAACATCATTCCCCATATTAAAGAGCAAGCCATAAAAGAGACAGAGACTCGAGCCATACTTCAGAAGTAGCTCCTAGAAGATGATATCCAAATCCTGACTAAACTTAGGTGTTTCCTCCCTGAGAACCTGGAGGGGGGAACGGAAGAAAAGAGGCGAAACAAACTAGGTCAGACATACGTCTGGTGAGTCCAGTAACTTTTAGCCAGTAAATAAATAAAGGTAAACATGACAGACATACAAAGTGGATAAGAGGATTCACGATACAGATGGCAGGTATGACAGGAAAAATAAGGTAAGATGTATGCTTCACTACAAACTACTCTGCACTATTACTAGTAAAATCAAGATGGGGTGATCCATTCTACTAACGATAACGATGGTGGTAGTTTCGTGTATTCCTAGCTGCTGTCATAGTTGCTGCCTGCTCCTATCGCAACTAGTCGTACCCACTACCCTCCTACTATAAATTGGTAGACTTAGGGTATACGTCCGGGTATACCCTAACCACTACCGTAATCGATCGGCTCCCTACTCTGTAGATACCCTGTGCTGGTCCCACAACTAGGGGGTATCACTTCCCTAAAGTGGCAACCCAAGGTGTGCACAGTTATACCTACTGGTGTCATGGTCGTCTTGTCCCCCTCTGCCTGGCCCATGCACGCACATGTCCCCGGTCGGTTTGCACCGCCCACACCATCCGTCTCGTTTTGGATCTCTTACAATCAATCAGTAAGCGTGCCCCTTCCCCGCCTAATACGGAGTTCTTTACTTTGATACCCCTCCGGGTTACTGACTGAAATGGGTCCCACACAACATGATACAAGCTCTCCCCTATGTCTTGTATCCCCACTAGGTTTTCTACTGACTATGTATACCCTAAGGTGTCTTTAATTACATAGCCCTCAATCAGTTATGTGTACCTATAGGTGTCTTTAATACATAACCCCTATTCTACCTATTGGTTATGCGTACCTATAGGTGTCTTTAATACATAACTCTATCTATTCCCATTAGTTATGCGTACCCCTAAGGATGTCTTTAATACATAACTTTACTATTCTGCCCCGGTTATGTATACCATTAGGTGTCTTTAATTACATAACCCCTTTTCAATGGTTAAGTTTGTGGGCCTATATATACTAATATTACCCTCCTACCCATCAGTTGTACTTAACCCACCCACTGATTTAATCCTATTTATTTAATGGTTAAGTTTGTGGGCCTATATATACTAATATTACCCACCTACCCATTTATCAATTTATTGGTTAAGCTGGTCTTAACCCTTTCACTTAGTTTATGATTAGGTTCTTCTTAGTCCACAGATACATTGGTTAAGAGAATAACTCCCTAAGTACCAACCCCAAAGACCGAGGTCAACATCAGATCGTTACCCAGAGAATCACTCACTCAACCAAACTTCTGTTTATCATCCATATTTGTCTTTAATCAGCATTAATTAATTATTGAGACACCTAATCGTATTTCACATGCCACCCAAGGCACCCACCACATGCCACCCAAGGCACCCACTTAACCCCTCATGTCCCATTACATGTTTATCTGGCTTAGTGTTTCTTAATTCATTAAAACCGTAACCTTATAAAGACCTCCCACATTAGACTGGCATTTGTGGCAGCTGGATTTGCCGGGCGGGTCCGGGCAGTCTTACACCACAAAAGAGCCTAACCTCGTGTCTTTACAACTATCACGCATTTAATTTATGCCTAAGACCTCCCATATTATACTGGCATTTGTGGCAGCTGGATTTGCCGGGCGGGTCCGGGCAGTCTTACACCACAAAAGAGCCTAACCTCGTGTCTTAGACGATTAATTACACAAAATTAATTATTCTCCAATTTGAATTAATCTCCGTATTCAAATTATCAATCAATTCCAAATTTAACTATGTCCATAATTGACTCAATTATGTACTCCATCTATTTATGGTATGTAAAATCATACCAATTTCATCACAAATTTATTTTATGCCATTTAAGGCATTTGTTCCAATTCTCAATATTAAATCTTCAGACTTTAATTGCTTAAATATTCCTCTTTTGATTAATTAAGTTAATTAATTAATCCTTTCCTTTTTATAGGTGTCAATACCTATCTTATTAACAATTTGAATTTCCTATCCATAAATGGTTATATTCAAATTATACCATTTTTACCCAATTTTACCCATGTCATAATAGGTAATTATTTATATGTTTCCCTACTAGAATCATATGTCCAATTTACATAATCACTATGTAAATTATGCCTATTACAAATTCTCCTTTTTCCCCGTTTCTTAACTAGCATAACCGTTTGCGTTTTTGGCGTCATGGAGGCTACAAGGTAGCCTCGCCATAACAATAAAATAAAGGGAATGACAAGGTGATCATTTTCAGTACAATTTTTGGCATAAGCATGACAACTAGGGAAAATGACATGATAACTTCGCATATAATTATGATTCACCACATAATTAACAACTTGCATAGATTCATGATTTTGTAACATAACAACTTGCATAGGTTCATGAATTAACAACGTAATTAACAACTAACATAGGTTTATGATTCACAACATAACAACTTGCATAGGTGACTTGCATAGGTTCATGAATTAACAGCATAATTAGCAACTCATATAGATTCATGATTTACAACATGTTTAACAACTTTCATAACATAACAACTTGCATAGTTTCATGAATAATAACTTGTATAGGTGACTTGCATGATCTCATAACAATTTGCATAGATTCATGATAACAACTTGCATAGATTCATAATAACGACTTGCATAGATTCATAATAACAACTTGCATAGATTCATGATAACGACTTGCATAGATTCATGAATTCAACACACAATAACTTACATAATTTCATGATCCACAATAAAAATAAACTTGCATAATTTCATGATCCACAACAACAACAAACTTGCATAACTACAAACAACATATACCCAAATCATAGTCTACCACGATTCACTTTTATTTATTTAAACTTAAAAGTGACTAGAACTCACCGAAAAAGGGGTCTTGAGTTCTGGGATTTGAATTCTGTAATTGATTACCATTCCCTTATTGTAGACAATTTCCTTGTTGTAGTTTTAGGCTTGATTTGAATTGAATTGTTGTCTTTAATTTGCTTCTAGTTGGTGGAGGCTACTCTAGGGTTTGGAGTGACAACATGACGGCCATTGATCTAATTTTGATTTGATTTTAGGGTTTGAGTCTACACATGTTTATATAGAATTTCAATTTAATTATAGCTGTCGGATGACCCTAGAGTTAACCACAACCATTCAGTCCAGATTAGAACTATCCAGAAACCCTAATGACTCATTAACTAGTCAGAAATGACTCAACACTGACTCACTGTTCAAATCAAAGCCTCAGAAATCTGTGCAGGCTTTTACCTCGGCCTGGGCGCACCTGCCAAGTGCGCCAGTGCAACTTTGCATGGGCGCACTTCCCAAGTGCGCCAGTGCAATTTTGTTTTGGCGCACTTCCTAAGTGCACCAGTGCATTCTGGCGCACTTCCCAAGTGCGCCAGTGCATTCTGGCCCGTTTCTGGTTTTTCTGCCTAACTTCGTTTGTCCATATCTTCTTTATGCAGTATCCGTTTTACATAAACTCGGACTCTATCTCAAGTAAAATTCCGAGATGAACACAATGGCACGACCCGTTTCCCTTAATTCCTACATTTGTAATTAAGTATTCTTAAATTTGTTAACATTAATATTAAAATTACGGGGTGTTACATTAATCCTACTTCTAGAATTAAAGATCATCATCAATGCCCCAAGCTAAATAACCGTAATAGTAACTAAATAACCAATAATGAAACATCTATACCTATGACTGGTAATAAGCAGCTCCTGCATAATCCTCAAATGCTCACTAAACATGATGCAAACGTCTCCTTGGTCTCCTTCAAACAACTTCTCTACACCTAAGAAGCCAGCGTACCAACCATGATGAATGGCGAGATGTTTTCAAACAAAATTGTCTACAAACTCCACAGTTAGATTCAAACGATCTATTTATGAACTTGTAAATAATGAGGTACAAACTCATGATTATCAGCAAATACTCTAAAATGTTTATCAATTGTTTACACCTTCCAACTTTATTAATCATATACAATTTAAAAAATGAATTGAAGCTACATAAGAGGGAGATTAGATCAATTTTTGTTTAGAATAAAATTTCAATTAGAAATAAATAAAGAACCACTAGCTCCATATTAATTACTAGATTGTATTTCCAAACTAGTTTCAGTATAAGAAATCGACTCTCAACTGTATATACAGACAGAAATTCTAGATTTATCATATTGTAATTTCTAATTGAAATTCCAGCAATGTTTTCAAGTGAAATGGATATGTTGTTGCACTCCAAGATGATCAAACTGTAAGTTTGAAATAGAAACAAACCCCCATTTTCAATTAAACATAATTTCAATGTCAATACAATGAAATGCAATCTCTAACAACTGCAATAATACATCAAAAATATTCATTCATTCACAAATTATTCGAAATGACCTTATCAAGTTACCAAAGCTAAGCGAATTCCAAATGTTAATTTTCCAAAGCTGAAGTACTGTAATGGAAGGAAATCACAGTGGAAGCAATGGAGACGGAGGCGGTCGGATCCGTGAAGGTCTCAAAGCAGAATAGTTAGCGAACGATGGCTGAAGCACTGTAGGAGACGATTCAAGTAAATGGGAAAAGTGGTTAACGTGGGTCGTGGCGAAATTAGAATAATGCATTTTTTTGTTTTTCTAGGGTTTAGTCGCGGTTTGGTTGCCATTTGTGGGGGGTTGCCCAAGGCTAAAGTATGATGTGCTTGGAGAGAGGACCAGGCCTGGGAGGAGCGATTTCGATCTGGGGATAGAGAGTTTTCGGATGCCAGGATTTTAATTTGCAGATAAATGTGTTTGCTAAAGAAATAAAAATGAGGAAGGAACGGATTTGATTCAGTGAAGAAACGTGGAGAGGGAAATTGCTGATGACGCAGAAAAGGCTAATTGGAGGATTTTGATGGTTGTGGATTAGGAGAAGTGATCAAGGGCTAGATATAGGAGATTATGGGTGGTGCGGATTGACAATGAGACCTTTAACATCACACATGAAGCTGATGTAAATGATGCAAAGAAACTGATGTTAAAGCACATTTCAATTTATAAATATCAACTATAAAATATAATTAATAAATATTAACTATAAAATATAATTAACTATAATATATAATTAATAAATATTAACTATAAAATATAATTTCCTTTAAAATATAATTAACTATAAAATATAATTAACTATAAAATATAATTAATAAATATTAACTATAAAATATAATTAATAAATATTAACTATAAATATAATTAACTATAAAATATAATTAATAAATATTAACTATAAAATATAATTCACTATAAAATACTATTAATAAAAATTAACTGTAAAATATAATTAATAAATTTTAGCTATAAAATATTAACTATAAAATATAATTAATGAATATTAACTATAAAAGATAATTAATACATAATTTTACTATAAAATATAATTAATAAATATTAACTATAATTTGCTAATTATTAATCATTAACAATGATACATTTAATAAGTGATGTAATAGACAACAACTATTTTAACAAGTGATGTAATAGCCAAGATTTTTGGTATGGCCTATAAGTTCAATTTTTTAAAAGTGTATTTAAGACATCAGTCGTTCAATAAATCGATGTCTAAGAAACCAATAACATCAATTTAAAAATGAGCGATGTTAAAAATATGTTTTGACATCGGCTAAATTTATGACGATGTTAAAACTATGATGTCTATTCTACTTTTTCTTGTAGTGAAGGAGAAATCAAGTTGCTATCATCTTGATAAGGAATCATAGGCCTGATCATGGCCAATGGAGGTTTAATTGGTACCTGACTCTAGGTACCTAAATATGTCAGTTTAACACCTACCAGATGGAAAATGATCGCTGTCGGTGTAGTTGATAGCAAATGGTTAATGCAAAGGCTAGCTAGGTTCCTTTAGTAGTGAATTGCAGGACATATGTCCTTCACCATGTCACATTAGTAAAGGGCAGGTTCAGAATGTTGGGATCCTTGGTCGCTCTTCAGTATGCTGCCATCGAGACTTATCATCTCTAAAATCATTGGAGCCATCTTTGGAATAGTGTCTGGATTTCTCCATATTAATGTAAACCAGGTGGTCACAACTCGTTCAAGAACAACATCAGTTACATTGGTGAAGTCTACACACTATTGGAATCCTGGAAAAGGAGGCTGTCAGGAAACAATCTTTCGCTTAGTTAGCATGCTGAATCTGCTTAGAAACACTTGTTGAATAACATCAGTAAATAGGGGACATGGCTCTAGGAAGAATTCCAGTCGTCGCCATTTTGGGACTAACCGCTGAGTCTTGGTGATTAATGTTGGTCACTGCGCTATGGCTAGGGTTCGGGGTGTTTCCCCCGATTTTTTAGGCCTTTTCCTCGAAATTCAGGTCATACCTGATTTTTTTTAGAAATGACATTGTCTCGGTCGATGTAAAGGAGTTTAGAAATGGCCAGTGGTTCGGGTCGGTATGAGTTAGGGTGGTTCGGGTCGGTATGAGTTGGGATGGTCGGGTCGAGTTCGACCTAGGCTTGTTCAACTCGAAGGCATATTCGATCCTTAGCCCAATCGATCCTAAAAGTTGTTCGATCCTGAGTGAGTACGAACACCAGGCATTTTCGATCTGATCCGGGTGCATTCTAGATCCGACCCGAAGGCGACTCTGGACTTTGCTTCTGTTATGTTGCTGCTGCTAGTAGGCATGAAGATAACTTCATATCTGGTGACCTCCATGATTACAAAGTCAATGGAAAATATATAATTCACAGGATTTCCTCTACGGACTTGGCAATCCAACAAGTAGAGTGGAAAATCCTTGGACGTTGAGAATCTTCATTTCTCAGTGAAAGCACCAAAATATTAGACCAAAAAATGGTACTAACACCCAGTAAGTCATGTTTAGAACATGAAATATGAAGAAGTGACTGAAAAAAGCAAGAAAAAGCAGGACAACAACATTTTTATAGTGGTTCGGCATTAACGAGCCTACATCCACTTCATAATTCACTTCATAACATCATACAAGTGAAATTACAATGATTGAGATTGTCAGAATCTCTAATGCAACACCGTTTCTGGTGATTATCTCGAATTACACTCATGAATATAATAAATATTTCGAGATTATAGTGGCTGGCAGCCAAGGCTGAGTCACTCTAAGCTTCACATGGCCAAAAGTCCTTTAATTCTCCATGAAATGGTGTATTTATAGGCTGGTAGGTGCCCAGGTCGAATGGGACACATGGCGTTCGACCCAGAGAAGTAGGACGTAGTGGAGAGGTGGTTATGGAGCAGTTGCAACAAGATAGTGGGTCAGTTCGTGGACACGTGGCATGAGATCCGAACCTTCAGGAGGCAGTGGGAGGAGTGCCAGAAGTTGTAACATGTATGGGTCCGGGTCCCATTAGATCCGACCCGAATTCCATTCGACCTAAACAAGGTACCATTCGACCTGGAGCTCTGTTCGACCCGAAGCTCTGTTTTTGTTGGATCTAGAATAACTCTAGAGAGGGAGTGAATAGATTTTATTAGAGTTTTAAGAGATATTAAAATTATCACTTCACAAATTGCAGTAGAGAAAATAAACGCAGAAAATAAATAACATAGATTTTGTCCAGCTTCGGCAAACCCTGTCTACTGCTGCATCCCCAAGATTTTTTACTAAAATCAAAACAATCTATACGCTTGCAAAATCCCTATAGACTCGCAATACCCGCTACCAACTATGCAATCTTACGCTCAAAATCTTGTATTGATCTTTATACTCAATATCAGAATTTCCCCAAATTACAAACCTATAACTCGTAAACCCAAGCTATAAGTCCTATAACTAGAAATCCCTAGTTTTTACAAAAAAACTAAAAAACAGATTGAATCGATTTACAACAAATAAAAAAATACCAACTCAGAAAAAACCTTTTTAATAAAATAACATGGCTGGGGTCCCGTTTTATCTTAAACCATTGGTTTCCTCCTTTTTTTGTTTAATGGTGACCGACCGAATTGAAAATTAGGTTTTTTGATAAATCCCCAAACCGCGACTCGGCGGATGTTGTGAAATTGATCCAGTAATGCCTCGTTGAATACTGCTCCTTGTCAGACGACTTGCCTATGGCTTGCGATCGAAATTCTCTAAATTTTCGTGAGTTCTCTGAATTTTATTTCTTTGATTTGTTGCTTGAATTTTTGATGCAAATGTTAATGATGAATCTAGTGGTTAAATAGGGTGTACAAAACCCTTAACATCCTCTAATTTCACATGTGATTGCCTTGGTCTGATTTTTGCGTGATTGCTTTGATTGTTGTTGTGACTGTGTGATTGAATTCTAGAATGATGTTGAACACGTGAATTAAATCTTGATTTTAGAAAACAATTCAAATTGTTACTTGCGTATTTCTAGAAACAATTTTGAATTGCAAAATGATTTATTTCCAGAAAATGGTTCTATGATTTGTTGTTGAGCACTTTCCTTAGTTGCTTGATGAATCTGGCCGATTTCATGTCCCTCTGTGAATTTTGTGCATTGTTTTTCAAAATTCTACTTGCCAAAAATGATTCAGGCCAGTAGTGCAGTATTGAATCCATTCCCTTAATTCGAAGCAGAGAATTAATTAAAAAAATGTTTTCTTTCTTACTGCATTTGTTTGACCGTTTCTAATTTGCACTTGTGACTAGATATGATCAACACAATGCATCCATTTGGTGCACACACACACACACATATATATATATATATATATGTATGTATACACGTAAGTGTGTATATATATACGTATCAATGTTGCATCTTATTACAAAGAATGATGACGGGTCCACTGTTACACACTTGTATGTTAGCATTAGACCATATGTCCCTTAACTTAGCTCCCTGTACTGCTAAGAACAGATGCTTAGAAAACTAATATTCCACTTGAACATTTGAATGGATTATGTACTTGACTTGGTTTTATCGATCACGACTTTACTCGAGTTGTTTTGAACATGCGGTCATAACTGCTGTGTAACTAATACGATACTTTTGTGTGTGTGTGTGAGAGAGAGAGAGATTCTTTCTTATGCTTCTACTTTTTGCACTATATATCCCATACTGTGCTCTTGTGTTATACTTTGGCCTTTGTGTGACCCTGACTTGCTCTATATGCATGCAACCATGTCCATGCAGTTTTGTATCAATTCTTTGTGCATATCGAAATAAGGTAGGATGCTGGTGCTTTGTACTTGCCCCATGTATGTATATATTTGCTCAGCTCGACCTTTTTGTATTTGCATATACTCATGCATTTGCTGTTGCAACCTTGTCTTGGATAGAAAACTTGTACCCTGGAGCATTGTTCATTATGTATACTATCTTAGCCATGAACCTACATAGTTTGAATTGTTTCTACAATGACATGGTTGACCTGAAAACTTGTTTAGAAATCTGTTGTACATGTTAGCTTTATCTTGGCCGTGCATGCCAATATCCAGTGTTATGTTTTTGTTGCTTCTGAATCTTATGCATGCATCACTCATGCTGACCTCCATGTGTATACATACAATCATGCATGTGTACATAAGTGTGTTGAGCTCTACGAATATGCTATGACATTTGCTTGTTGTACATCACTGCTTTGTGCACTGCATTTTGTATATGTGGTCTTGTCCCTTGTATATGTGCCAGTCGCTTTCCTTATACATGCATGTATCTTCCTGAACCATGAATGTTTGTACTGCCTTGAGTTGTTGCCATTGCATTTTTATTTTGTTTCATCATAGTCGTGCAAATTGTTTTTGTCCACCTTGTTACATGTTCATCTGTACATGAATGTTCCTGTCTTGTATGTGTTCGACCTTTCTTGTTGCATCATATATGACTCTCTCTATGTATATACATACAATATACGTCTTTGTGTGTGTGTGTGTGTGTGTGTGTGTGCGTGAGTGTGTGTGTGTGTGTGTGTGTGATCTTCATGCATTTGCTGCCATACTGAATATGTCATGTACACATATATTGCTTCATCCCAGTTTTTCCATGTTGACGGTGTATATTTGTTGCATTTGCGTGTTCATGGATACTTACAGCATGTTTGTGTCGTCAAGCTTCACCTGAATTTATCAAACTTGATATATTTGTCCCTTACTGCTTTAATGTTTGACCATATTGCACTTTCACAAAATATGTGTATGTACATACACATGTATGTGTATACATGTATTGTGAATGTGCAGAGTATATATATATATCTATCTATCTATATATATATATATATATATATATATATATATATAAGAGCACTAGAGACATTGTCTACCTTGTAGTATTTACAGTGAATATCACAAGTTGTCTAGACATAGATGAATGAATATGCATATCAGATCAAGTCGTAAAATATGATGAGAAACACAACAAAAATTCTGAGGCAAATAAAATTTAAAATAAATTTATATCTGTTAGAATTTAATATTATTTTATTCCAGATTACTGTGTGTGTTTCTGTGACAGGTATGCAAGTGACTGGACTAACAGTGAAGAAGAATGAAGACAATGTGAAGATAGAGTGTGAGTCAGTGAGTGTGTCCGTTAGTAAATGAATATGAGTTTTTATGTGTAAACTGAGTGACTGAGAGTTGTAGTGAGGAATAGACGTAAAAAATGAAATTGAATGTATTGTATTACAGTGAGGTGTACAAATAGTGGAGTTGTAAGATTATACTACTAAAGTGTTGAAATAAAATATTTATACTTTAAAAAAAATACCGTTTGAATATTTAAATTCTTGTGCAGTGGTATTTTATTTAAATATAAATATTTATTTTTGTATGTGATGTAGTAGAATGGTAAAATTGCAAACACATTTATAATAATATATATGTTTGTTATCATCAAACAAAAATCATATAATTATTATATACAACAATTTTTATTGAAGTGTGGTCTTCGACCCGAGTTACAGCTTTATTCGATCCGAGATGGAATTCCATTCAAGTTGCGGTAAGTAGGAACGATTTCGTTTGATCCAAGACTTCGTATACCTTCTTCTTCGGCCCTGGTATGTCCTTAATGTTGTTGGGCTTAGATGAGCCCAAATGTGATTGTACCGGGGTTTAGGCAAGCGACGTTCAAGCTTGTCCAGAACTATGCTCGAGCCCTGATTGGATCAATAAGTGGTAGCTCATAGGGTGACGCCTTTGCCAAAAGGCTGGTCAACGCCCATAACAAAAATAAATAAGATAATTTGGATAATAAAATCTAGTTAAAATACGTTCTAGATATTCAAACCGAACTTCACTTTTTAAAGTTAATATTCATTTTTAATTTCAAATTTGAAACATGTCGTAATTACTTGAAAACTTATTCAAATAAATTTTCCAACTTTACGAAAACTATACGAAATTACTTAAACTATCTTTCCAAATCATTTTAGATTAAAAATCCAAACTTTTAGTTTTTCTTCATTTATTTGATTAATAAAATATTCAATTAAATTCCGATTTGGAATAAAATTCAATCAATTACCATATAATTCAACTTATATGGGTTTAACCAATCATTAACATCCATTAACAATCATTAACCACCATTAACGTCCAATTATCACATAATGACATCATTAACATAAGCAATAAGATCATTAACACTTAACTATTATTTCAAATCCCTTTAACTAATCTATTAATCATTGTTAATAATTTACTTGCTATTATTAGCAAATCGAGTCATGTCAAATTAATGTCAACCCACATCACATCAAGTTGTCAATCAATGTCACATCAAGTTATCAATCAACGCCACATAAAAATTAATTGATGTCACTATTCATCAATTCAATGACAACCACATTATCAACCAAACTATTCGATCATTTATTTATGGTTTAACTTTATAACCATTAGGGTATTAACTTTAATTACTAAATTACTAAGTAATTAACTTTCCTGACTTCCACTAACATCACTAAACCCAAAATTACTCAACAAAGCAGCAATTACCAAACATAACATAATTAGCTACACTAACTATACTAGTTAACCAAACGTGAGCAAAATTAGCTCAGCATAACTTATCCACTCCACCAAGCTTTAGCGTAAGACTTCTCTAACTTCACTACAACTTCGGACTTCACACCAAGTTGTCATCTTTTTCTACTTCAAACACTACATATACCAGTATATATATATATATATATTTATTTGCATTTAAGAGAAGAAAGGTGGGGTCTTTAAGTGTCTTAGGCTTGGCTATGGGATGTGGTGCTCATTGCCTGAGGGAGAGGGGTTATGTGGGGCTGGCTCACGCTGGTGTGGGGCCCGGGGAGGTGATTGTGAGAAGAGGTGCAAGTGGCTTGGGTGGTGTAAAATGGAGTAAAAGAAGTAGTTTTGGGTTTTAAAGTAGAAAGGAAGGGTTTTGGCCTAGGGGACCCCTTAAGGGTTGGGGAGGCTGACGCACGGCTGGGCTGGTGGGGGGCTGTTGGGCGACGGTGGTGGGGACGAGGGTGTGTTTGGAGTTTGTGGAGGAAGAAGAAGAGAAAAAAGTGAAAACAAAATGAAATGGAAAAAATGATGACTAACCTATGTTAATTGCTTAAGAGAGGGGAAACTAGGAAGAGGGTGACATGTGGAGGGGAGAGAGGGTGAGGTGTCAAAGCTAGGTGAGTTTAGTAAGCTGTGTAAATAGTTGATTTGATTTAATTAAACTTGGATTTAGTTAAACGACCTCTACATGTTTTCAACTCGCACAATCAAACCGTAAGTCTGATCGATACGAGATTTAAAATTCTACTATATTTCATGGATACAGATATAATAAAACTGGTCTGGTCAAATTCTAAGGTTGTTTGCAAAATGACCTATTTTTAGGCTATTAGAATAATTTTAAATTATCGAATTTTAATATATTTGTTTTTAATTCAATTTTAAAAGTCCATTAACCTTATTTTAACTTCAGTAAAAGATAAAATAAAATTAGAATTCATTTTCAATTGTTTTTAGGTCCAGATTCAGTATTTAACCATTTATAATCCACAAAAAATCTATGTTTTAAATTAACTAAAAATACAGATTGTTACAATTAGTTTGATCCCCTCGCTGCTAATCATGAGACATGTTATTGGGAAGGATTGTCACGTATTAATTAAGAAAACACCCAAATTTGAATATCAATTGTTATAGACACACTGTTCGAGCTTCTGTGTTATACCAATGTGGACTAGGGTGAATCGCAATTTCTCAACCGGTTCCGTCTTCTTCATTTCACATCATCTTCATTTCACATCATCTTCATTTCCTCTCAATCTTCCCTTAGTTTTTCCCTTATTTGTAACGTAGATGCTCGATACTCTCCTAGTTCCTCACCCTGCTCAGATCTGTGAAACCCTCTTCATTGTGACTTGCAATCCACTCCCCCTCTTTTCATCCCTCCCTCGCCTCCCTCATGGTGTCACATCCTATTTTCATTCTCTTCCTTGCCGACTAAGACTCCAGTCAGTTTCGCGACTTACCTTTAAATCTTTGCTCTGGCTTTTAGTTACTACGTCGAGATTTCTCTTCATTATGGTCAGTTTTATGTCTAGTGTCCCTAGTCTACGATCTAGTTTTGAGTGTGTGTTTGCTGGATATTTTGGGCTACTTGGGTATTCTGTTCGGTTGAGTTATAATGCTGATTTAAGTGATTTGTTGGACTTGTTGGAGGTGAGGGAGAATTGACTTTTGCATGGTGTGGACTTATGTGAACTATTCAGTCGTCGACTCTAAGGGTGCATTCTTAACCAACGCGAGCGGGGTATTTGAGCGTGGTACTGTAGCGAATGGGGAAAGTGTTTTTAGCTGCGAACGGGGTATTTGAGCGTGGTATCTAAGCGAGGTATTTGAGCGTGGTATTTTTAAAATAAGATATAAATAGATTTGATTTGACAAATATAAATATAAATACAGAAACAGTTTCTAATACAAATACAAGTACAGGTACAGTTACAGATACAAAGACAAATTAGCGCAGACCAGTAGTAACCAACCCATCTCTAATGTTATCTCGAACTAACGCCATTTCTCGGTATCCATCTGGGTGTACACGTTCAGTGCCTTTATTCGTCGTATTTCTCATACTGTAATATTTCGCCAAGTACTGATCGGTGATTAGTTCAGGAGCATCATCAAAAGCCATAAAATCAGGGTCACCGCTGTTACATTTGCATATGAAATTGTGTAAGGCCATTGTAGATACGACAACTTTCACTTGAGTGTTGAACCGAAATGTAGGCATCTTGTTGAGAATGGTAATTTTTTTTTCAAATGTCAAATGTTCTTTTGACGGTCATCCGTAAACTCGAATGGTAGTAATTAAACACTTCATTGGCCGACTTTGGTTGATTCATGGTATCACGGAAATGCAGAATATGGTACCTCATATTTCGATATGGCGGTAAATATTCAATCTGAAGTGGATAGCCTGAATCAACCAAATAATACTGTTCAGCTGGAGGGTTAGGAAAGTTAGAGCTTCTATCGTTTGTAACAGCATTAAAAATTCTACTATTATGTGCAGTCCCTTCCCAACCAGCCATAACATACGTAAACTGTAAATCGAAATCACAAACCGCTAATATATTTTGAATTGCAAAGCCTTTTCGTCCGATATAAGGGATAATTTGATCAGTGGGTAAATGTGCAGATACGTATGTACCATCTATAGCGCCAATACAGTTTCTGAAATACGGATAATACCGGGTTGAATTTTTGATGTGATGTGGAACAGTATTAAATTGTTGTTCTCCTGGATTTATTACATCTGCAGCGAGTAATTGAAAAGCGTTTAGGACATCATGAAAACAAACGGAATTTGTGCTACCTGATCGTTGAAATCTTTCTTGAAGTTGTCTATTTGAAAACCCAGTAGCCATTGTATAAATGAAAATTCCAACCATTTCGATGACACAGATTTCTGGTCTGGAAGCGAGACCATGATGTTGCAGTTTTTCACATAATGCGTGGAAACAAAGTCTTTTCATCCGAAAATTATTTTGACAACGGTTTTGATGACCATTCAAAATTTCGTTGATACAAGATAAGCCAGTGAACTCCGAAGTATTAATCCGCGTCATATGATTTCTCCTTTCATTCTCAACCAGATAAATCTCGTAGAGCTCAATCAAATCGTCGTAATCGGAGGATGAATCGGAGTTAGACATTAATCAAATAAGTAGAAAGAGTTGAAGAAGTTGTTGAAGTAGTATTGTGAAAGGTGTTAAGGATAGAGTTGAAGATTTACAGGAAGGAAGGGACGCGTCGGACGCCAACGGCTTGATTTCCAACTTCCAGCGGACGTTCTATTTGGCAGTGGTAAGTGGTGTTTGCGTCCGACGCGTCGGACGCCACAATAATTCCCAATGTGGCAAAATAAGGCTGCGAACGCACCCTAAATCTTCTTCGCGTCTTGCCCTTTTTCCGATTTTCTAGATTGTCAACCTCCTGTCGTGCGAATTTGTACTTAATTTTCCTCTGCCGTTGCCCACACATTTGCGAAGGCGGCTTATTCTATGTACAGGGAGGAAACGTTCCAAATCTCCTTCCTGGTGAGTACTGAACTCTATGTAACTTTGGTATGGCAATTTTCAGTGAACCATTTTACGTTTGTTTTGATGGTAAGTACATGGGGTTTTCGAATGTCTGTTTGCATTTGTGTTTCGACTTGTATGGGTCGTTTGATATTTTATTTGGGGTTGTGGATGTGGCTGTTGTAATGTAGAGATTTTTCATGTTTTGGGAATTCTGGAGAGTTGGTCATTTTTGTGTGCTACTGTCTAGTTTGGCCATTGTGACTCGTTTTTTATTGTGGTGCCACACTGATGTCCCTCTCCACGGCGAAAGCCCAGACTTCGGTGGCGTATGGGTTTTGGCTTGCTGTGTTTGCATTTTTTTTCTGTGTCCTCTGGTCATTATGCTAAGCTCTAAGTGATGATGGACTGCGTGCTATGCAACTTTGTTCACGTTCTCTTTTTTTTTTGTTCATCCAGTGTTGTTCGAGATCTGCTGCATTTTCTGTGATGATGTAATCTTCTTCACGTCCCTATGTGATGTTGGATTCACTCGATGTTGTTGTTGCTAGAGTGTATGTTTTCAGGTGAGGTGAAGTTTTGGTAATATTGTTGAAGGAAAGCCTGTGCAAGATTGGTAACATGGTTAAGGTTAGGGTCAGTTCTCTTTCTCCAGGTCTTGCTGTTGCAACTGTGTTTTGTGTGGCTCAATGTGATATGTCATGCTGTTCCTAGTTTTAGGACTACATGCAATTTTGTAATTCTTTAATCATGTTATTGTATAGCCTCCTTGCATGGTGTGGTGTGTGATATATTCTCCCTATGTAGAGTAAGAAATTTCGTAGTCTAGATTTTTGTTCCAATCCGATGTTGTAAGCTTGTAAGGTTGAAGTAAACGATTCGCTATAAAAATCGTTAATGGTGGATTGTCCATCTTAAAAATTGTTAGTAGTAGGTTGGTAATCTGACAATTTTCTGTATTATTGTAACTATTATTGTTATAATAGTAAGTGTTGCAGATAGCTTTGAAATCCGGTTGGTCTCCGGAAAATAACCACCCTAATTTCCGCTGATTTTTATCACAGCCGTGTTAACGTAACTTCCCACGCAAAATCTTTCAATCGATTTACCGGTCGCTATAGTGGGCGTACATAGCACTGTCTATGTTAATGGTCAAGATATTCGCTAGGTCAGGCTACTACGTGCCAAACAGTGAATTCATGGCCAAAACAACTTTTTTAAGGTTAATTCTTCATCTTTCTCACTCTCTCCATCCGCCATTACCCTTTGTCATTCTCAAAAGCCACAAAAAAGAAAAAAAGAAGGAAAAAAAAAAAAAAAGAAGAAGAACCAAATTTCAATCCTCCCTTATCACCACACCCTAATTTTCCAATTCAGATCTATCCATTAAATTCTTCTTCTCTCTCAAATTTCAGTATTTTATATAACCATGGGTTGTTCGGACTCAAAATTAGAAGCC
This sequence comes from Allium sativum, assembly GCA_030737875.1. Classification (NCBI taxonomy): domain Eukaryota; kingdom Viridiplantae; phylum Streptophyta; class Magnoliopsida; order Asparagales; family Amaryllidaceae; genus Allium; species Allium sativum. The sequence goes on from CM060927.1 coordinate 178,128,739, forward strand.
CAAGAAGCCTTATCCCTTTGCCGTAACCGCACGGAGTTCATCTCTGCCTCCATCCGCCACCGCTACGCCGTTGCTGATGCCCATTCAGCTTACTCCTCTTCTCTTATCTCCGTGGCGGACTCCCTCCACAAGTTTCTTAGTCTTGCTTCTAGCATCACTAGTAATGTTTCAGAAATCTCTCTCCCTCCTCAGAGAAAAGGTGAATCGCTTACTCCATCCAATCTTAGCAGCGGTAATAATAACGTTGGTAGCACTTCTGCTGCTCCTGCTCGTCATTCTCATTCGAATTCAGAGGCTGGCTCTGGTGGTCATATTGAGTTCCACTCTTCTGATTCTGATCATACAGATTCCGATGATGAGGATGATAGAAGCGAAACTACTTCTCAGTCGCACTTCCATGGTGAGGTTCCGGGTCCTCCTAATATTTATGATACTTATCAGCCGTATCACAACTATAATACTGATTATGATAGCCAGCAGCAAAATTTTGGTTTGGGCTCGAGTTTTATGAACTTTCATTATGCCAAGAACGAGCCTCCGCCACCTACGGTTCATTTTTTTGACCCTTCATCGTCACAGTCTGTCAATTATAATGATTATACTAATGGGTATTCAAACTCTTATCCTTATGATAATCCTAATTATGGATATTTTGGTAATTCTTCATCGACTCTGGCATCTAGTAGGTTCGATAATCGTACTGGAGAGAACTCATCAGTTAGTCAGAAGCCTCCACCACCACCACCTTCACCTCCTAGAGTGTCAGATTGGGAGTTTTTGAACCCTTTTGAGCTGCAGGAGAATTACTATCCAACTTATACTCCAAGTAGAAGCTCTAGGGATGTTAGAGACGAAGAGGGTATACCAGAATTGGAAGATGAAAATATGGAGCATGAGGTTGTTAAAGAGGTCTATAGTGATCAGAAGTTTGTCGGTTCTAGCTCTAAAGGTTATAATAGAAATGGATATGTTGATGATGGTGGTGCAGGAGTTAGCTTGAATCCAAGGCCCTCTAATGTCGTTGATAGCGAGGATGATGTGGTAGAGAAGAACGTAGTCGCTGATGAAGTTCCGCATCCACAGATGGATGTGAATGCGGCAAGTACTAGCGGGCCCAGGAGTTATCATAATGTTATGGAAATTGGAAGCGAGATCAGGATTCAGTTTGAGAAGGCTTCAGAAGCAGCATTGGAGATTTCTAAGTTGCTTGAGGTTGGAAAGCGGCCTTATCGATTTAGGAACAGTTCAGTGATGGAAGGTGAATTAAGGGATTCACTTCGAATTTATTTTTACTAATCTTTAGTATATTCTGGCCTTATTACTATGTATAAAAAGACTATGTTTTACTTTTTAGTGTCGTCTAGGATGATTTGTGTTATGCCTCCATCAGCTTCAGACAGGGAGGAACTTTTGAGTCTTGAGGAAGACATCGAAACAAGCTCCAAGAATGTATCTTCAACATTGCAAAAGCTTTATATTTGGGAGAAAAAACTTCAAGATGAAGTTAGGGTAAGGCTTTCTATTTTTATCTTACTATTTTTTAGGTATCATAATATTTGGAAGCATTGAGACCCAACCTGTTATCCTCATGTAATTGCATTTTGAACAGGTCATATAGTTAGCCAAGCACAATGTACAAATATTTTAATACATATGCTTTACATGATGTGTCATATCTTTAACGAATAAATAGAAAGAGAACATGGCTGTACAGCTTGCCAAGTTTGTCTTATATGTTTGTATAGTGACTGACCACTACCTAACAGTGGTCTCATGAATGCCACACTCACAAACGAAAAGATTACCATATGCACTGAGCTTTCCACTTTATCCAATACTAAGGGAAATTTCAGCATACAAATGTACATCTTTGGGTGCCTAAATGTTATGATATTCTCTAAACAGGGAGAATAAATAGCATGGGTATAGACTAAACATCTTCCCCTTTTTACAGTGGCCTATAACCATTGTTTCATATCAGATATCAAGCTTTCCATTTGTTGTACACAATAATAAGCTTGAATGGATACATATATGAGAGACCCCCCCCCCCCCCCAAAAAAAAAGGAAGGCAGCAAGAGAACATGACTTAGAATAAAGTTACATACAAGATGGAAATGAACAGTACTAAAAGACAATTTAATTAACGGTGTCATGCAATTTTATTAGAGCTCTATTGTTTTATAGCATTTGTGAAGGTTTAGGTTTCTATTCTTTAATTTGCTATTGTCTCATGATACTTTAATATTTAAAATTCGAGTTGAGATGGAGAGGGAACCACCTATTTGATGTGATGGACAAGGAGAAAAACTAATGGGATTGCTTCTACACTTTCACTTGAAATGGTTTTGATAAATACATGTGGAAGATTCCCAACATTTATTACATGTTTAATAAATTTATGTGGTAATTTTCCAGCATTGTTTTGAAGACCTCAGAAATTGAGTTTTTCTAGTAAACCATGAGGACGTATGCCATCCCCTAACAAACGTTTGGTTAAATACAATGTTTATGTGTTTATCCTAGTTTGAATACTACATCCCCACTTCTCAACATTTGGTTGAATACGGAGGTTGCATTTTATAGTAGTTCGAACTATGCACTTCTCACTTCTCAACATTGTGCTCAACCATGTGGTTGCATATTATAGGCTTTTCCGAAGTTTTACATCCTGTAAATTATCAGGCATGTTATAGCAAAAAGCATCCAATGGGAAAGGAGTAATTTTTTTTTGGTCTACTGTGAGGTGCGTGTCCATTAATTTTCCAAGTAAGAACCACCAAAACACGATTCTTACTAACTAATGCTGGCCTTTTAGTGGTTGTCTTTTTGGTGTTGGAACATGAATTTATTTGCTTGCCTAGTCAACTTTCAACATTATTTTTATTTCTTGACGATACCCCTGCACATTACTTTTTCTTTTGATTCATTGGTTGTTACAGACTGTGTCATGCCCACGCGTTATTATATATTCTTCCGATTATGTAGTCCCAGTTTTCCTGAACATGCTTCCTTTTTCCCATATGAAATATAGCTTGAGGAAAAGATGAGGCTACTTCTCGATAAAAACCGAAAGCGGCAAAAGTATCTGGCTGAAAGAGGTGCTGAGCAGAACAAAATTGGTGATGTTCAGAAGTTGATCAAGAAGCTATCCACCAAGATTAGAATAGCAATTCAAGTCATTGATTCCATATCAAACACAATAAATAAGATAAGAGATGATGAGTTGTGGCCTCAGATCAGCAAGCTAATTCAAGGGTAAATTGAACAAATTTGTTTATCACAACTTGAATTATATGATAAACATTTTGGTTAGCAGTCATTCTTGGTGCTCATATTGTTTTGTCTCTTGGTACCAACATAATGCAGTTTTTAGGTCTATTATGAATGACATGCACATATGTTTTGTAAATACTTATCTGCAAATTAGTTTTCAACTTTTTATATTAAACCAAGAAACTAAGAATTAAGGCTCTGTATAATTGAGTTTCAGGCCTTCCTGATCGTTGTTAGTTTTCACTTGTATCATCAGTATCACACATGTTATTACCTATTTTAGTTATTGCTTGAATAAGTAGACTGTCATATATACAACTTCATAAATTCTTTTCCAAAGTTTTGGTTTTGTAACAGTCGTCTTCCTCCTATGCTGTAGATTTTGACTATTTCCTACTTTTCAGCCAATTATATACTCAATGAGTTGGCATCAAGGTTCGAAGATTTGGCCAAAATACCAATATATTAGTCATTACCCTCCAGTTCCGGCAAGGACCAAAACGAAATCTGATCAAGATTCCAATCTCAGTTAAAAAGGCATTAAAAAAAGCTTCAATTTATTTTTATTTCACAAAAACACAGTTTAACTAAGAAAATATACAAGTTAAAAAGTACAGGGATGGTGAAATTTAAAAAATGAAAGTTGAAAGCCAAGTTAAAAATGAACCCCGATCCACTGGTTCTCTTTCTAACCTAAGAACCGTCTCTAATTCAACAACATGATTTATTGAGTTCCTATCGAAACTATATTAATCTAGGCAATCCATTAGAAAAATGTCTGGCTTTTTTTACAAAAAATTAAAATCAAACCTTTTTTTTTAAATATTTTCACATTAAAATTAAATATACTAGATTCTGTTTTAATAAATACAACATATATCCAAGGTAATTCTTTAGACAATGCTTACCAAGACTTACAAATTGAAATGAAAATTTCGTATGTACTGTAAATTCTAAAAGCTCAGTAGACCAAAACTAAGTCTTAAATCATGGATAGGGGGTGAGCCGTCAGTCAGTTCGGTTTGTTTTGAGGTGAAAATTTTCAAACCGAATTAGAATCAAAAAATTTCAAAACCAAACCGAATTAATTTCAGTTAATTCGGTCGGTAACCGATTTAATCGAACTTGAAGGATATGTCATTATTCAAGCGATTAATTCACTCAAAATAAAATATAAATTTATGTTTCAAGAGATTTCTTACAGTAAATTTTATGTTTATTATACAATTTGACCTATTTTTGAGAAAAACTTCGCATTTTATCGCTAAACCAATAATTATTACAGTACCATAAAATTAGATTATACCATAAGGCTTCGGTTAATTTTGTTAAACCAATAACAAAAAAATATTATTTCGACAAGTCGAATTTAAACCAACTTAGTTTCAAAACCGGACGACTGAAATGAATTGGTTTGGTCGATTAATTCGGTTCTAAACAAATATTGCAATAACATTTAAATAATTGTTATGATATTATACTCCTTGGATGCTTTTTGCTATAACATGCACAAGAATTTATAGGATGCAAAACTGTGGAAAAGAATGCATGTGAGTTAGCCTACAATATGCAGCTACATATTGTTAGCTATTTTAGATCTTTTATATATATATATATATATATATATATATATATATATATATATATATATATATATATATAGGGAAAGTCTACATGAACACAAATTAAATACACAAAATCCGAACTATTAGATCTCCCCATGAATTTCACCTTCCACATAAAGACAAACAAATCTTGTGGTCCAGATGTTGTGTACATAAATTTGTGTGTAATTTTGTGTCGCAGTAGCCGCTCCCATATATATATATATATATATATATATATATATATATATATATAATAAACTAAGTAATAAATATATGTTTTAGACATTTTGCAAGAAAAAATCATCAAATATAATATCATAAACACATTATTTCAAATATATTGGTCTTCAGAAGCCAAAATCAGCATATTTTATTGCTAGACTAGAAATCTGAATTTGATTAACCAATCATATTTTCTAAATCAATATCTACATCATGTTTTCTAAATCAATATCTACATCATCAGACTCTTAAGCGTCGACATTTTCCATATCTTTCTCATATCCATTAATAATTTATTTGGTGTATAATCGTAACAGAAACAGATAGTTTGAATTTCTTTGATGATTAATCTGGAAAAACATCCATTTGAGGTTGTTTGTATGGTGTAACAATAACTAGAACAAATAATTCGAAGTCCATTTGAGATTAATTTGAAGAATGTAACCATTCAAGATTGTTTGTTCGGTGTAATGATGGTAATTAGGAGTCAGATCCGAAACTGACACAGTGGGTCTCAATTCCAATTGGGTTGGGTATTTCCGAGTATAACTGGTATACTTAATACTCCGATTCAACCTGAGATTCGATTCAGATCAGGTGGTTTGTGTCCAATTAGATAATAACACTAAAAATATGTATACTTTATCGCTTTTGGTCTAATCTTCTGGATCAGATTGATTTTAATGTTATTTTTTATCAACTAGACTCGACCTGAACCCATCGGGTTCAAATTAGATTTGAATCAATTTGGTTCAGATTTGTGGATCTTTGTTCTAAGCTCATCGCAATTCGGTGCGACTGTGATATAAATAAATAGCACAAAGTTTTCGGAGATTAGTTTTGAGGTGTAATTGTATCATTGTATAAAAAATATACAAAACATTCAACCATTAATGGGGTGAGCAAATGGTTGGTTCGGTTTGAACCAATCAAAAAAATTTGAAACCAGGATAACCATTCAAAAATCATAAACCAAACCAAACCAAACAAAAAAACTTTAAAACCGAAACCAAACAAACCGATAATATTTAGTTTGGTTTGGTTGGTTTATTTGGTTACCTTAAATTAGTTTGATCTTTTAAGTGTAGAGATAATATAAGATTAAAGCAATTAATTGAATTCATACGATGCAAATATTTTCAAAATAAAATCATTTTTGAAAAATATTAATATAAATTGAAAGAAAAATAATATTATTATTAAAATATTGTGAATAATAGTATTGTTAGTGGTTATTTTTTTTGACTTTAAAATAACTTAATTTTTATATTTGGTTTAATTGATTGGTTTGGTTTTTAAACATTAAAAACCAAAACCTACCAATGAACTAAAATAATTTGAAAACAAAAACCAAAATCAACCAACTACCTAGAGAAACCAAACTAAACCGATCAAACTTAACTGGTTTGGTTGGTTTATTTGGTTTAAACCAATAAATGCTCACCCCTATTGCATATTAGTTTGGATTATGAAAAGTGACAAATAAATAAAAAGGAAGTAAAATACGATAAAAGTATGAAAAGGCACCCATATTTGCGCCATGTGCCATACGGAAGAAAGGCACAAATGTCGTGCCGGGCCTTGCATTCTGACATCACACCATAGCGTGTTTTTCATAATTATGGATAGGATAAAGTCCATTTTCTTGGTGGTGGATTCTCTCAACTGTTTCCCATACTGAATTTTTTTGAGATACTACTTTATGATATACTCCACAGGACAAAATGATATCATCCGAAATCCACTTATCTATTTTATTCTTCATTTCACAAGCTTAGTGGTAAATTTAATGCGGTATTGCGATGGTCAATGGAGAGTTTGTCCCATTTGTGTATTTTTAATCTATTTTCCTGTGGAGATGCATCTCACTGACTTCTTCCGACTGCAACTCGGTCTACTTATCATTTGTTTCAGTCATGTTCATATTTGATATTCATATTAGACTTTGTTCTCGTTGCAGACATTGTTAGTTCTACTGACAACTTGTTGGAAAAAGTTTTGGTGGTTGTCAAACACTACTAGAACCCCCCCTCCCTCCCCCCCCCCCCCCCTTTTCCCTTCCCCGTTTCCTCTTCCTCTTTTTCCCTTTTTTTTGGGGTAAAAAAAGGGAGGCAGTATGTTCGTTTGCTGGTTTAGCATGCCAGGTGGGAAATGTCCTAGCGCTTGCTAGGTTAATTTATGCTTTAATGAATTCGATCCCAGAATATTTAGTCTGCAGATAAACAGTCCTAGAGACATAACAATATTCCATAACGGGCTTCTAAAATCATTTGATGATACTCAAAAATCTCTGGCTCAAGTGGTATGAGATATGACGCTTTAGACAAATGTTCTAGAGAGGTCACGAATTTGAGCTTCTGAGACTAACGGGCGATCTCCTTGAATGAAAGTATCACTTTTGTTGTTTAAAACGCAATTATTTATGTATGTTTAAAGGTTTGAACTCAAGACCTTTAGCAATGACACTTAAGATATTGGTCATTGGGGGCACTTGCTTAAGCCTTTTCTCTCCGTCAATCCCGTATCTACTTCGGTCCACCGTTTTTTTAACACAAAGAAGTATATGAATGGTGTCTAATAAATGCGATTTATCCTAGAAACTAACAATCACTGTAACATTTCAGATTGATGAAAATGTGGAAAGCTATGCTCGAATGCCATCAAATTCAAAGTCAAGCAATATCCGAAGCTAAAAGTCTAGACTCCATATCCTCTTTGCAAAAACTCAACGACGATCATCTAAACATAGTCTTCAACTTAGAACGCGATGCACTAAAGTGGATGGACAGCTTCTCCTCATGGATAATCGCCCAAAAAAGCTTCGTGAAATCCTTAAATGCATGGCTTACACTATGCCTTCATTACGAACCAGAAATAACGGCTGATGGGGTCGCTCCTTACTCTCCAGGTCGAATAGGTGCTCCTCCAATTTTTGTCATATGCAATTCATGGGCGCAGGTCATCGACATGATATCAGAAGTCGATGTCATAAATGCCATGAGAGGATTTATTGCCATTTTGAGAAACATATGGGAGAAGAATGGTTTAGACCCGAACCATAAAGTGATGCCTAGCGGAGAAATGGACAGGTTAATCAAAGCAAGGGAGAGAGATGCACAGGTTTTACATAAGGAAATCGATGCTCTGAATAAGAAACTGGAGTTAATAATGCCTGGGCAGCATGCTAATTCTGATTACGATGCTTCTGTGAAGAGCTTGCAGTTGTGTCTGAAGCATGTGTTTGAAACAATGGAGGTTTTTACGGCTAAATCTTTGAAGGCTTACGAAGAACTGCAGTTGCGTTCTGAAGAGGAGAGAGCGGCAAGTGAGACTGCAAAATTAAGTGGCTAGGGTACACTTTCCATATATATGGCCATCAGTCTTGATTACAGTAGCAATGGACTATACAAAATGAAGCTGAATATGTGCACATTCAGTGTGTTGCATTGAAGACGCTTGAAGACGAGGAAACCAGCTCGGATGCAGGTACATTGGCTACCATTCCATTGATATAATGAAGCATTTCACTGAAATGATCTTTGTGTAAAAGATCAGTAAACGATGCTTTGGGCGCTGGAGAAATTGAAAGGAGTAGCATATGCATGCCTACACTGATGTGTTTTTTTCTTGCAGGTTTTAGGAGAAACGAGGTGATTCAATTGGCCTTGTAATTGTTAGCCAATGTAATTTCAGTGTTATAGGTTGGCTGTACATAGATGGAGAGTTTAATCTGAAGTACGTATGGAGAGATGTAATTTGGACAAGTTTGTTTGAACGTTTCAACTTGTCATTCTTTTTTGAAGGTATTATATGATAATTGAATTTGAACATATGTGCAAAATTTCTGCTTAGTTGAGTCGATTAATTTATTAATGCCCTTTGTATGGGTGGATTGGGTTCGTTACCAAAATTATGCATTCCAAACTATTATCGTATCAATTTATTTGGTTATAGGAAAATCGTATCGAAGTTATTTGAAATAACATTTCAGTTCATGTTTGGTAATCGTTGGTAGAGGTTTATAATAAGCTTTTACTTTTTTTTAGTATGAGATTTATTTTGTTTACAATATTTCACGATTCAAGATTAAATATTAAAATTAATTTTTTATCTATTTTATTTTGATGTAGTCAAACATGCAACAAAAATTTATGGATAAAGCTAAAAGGAGGAAAAACTGCAGAACTAAGCACTTGGACCTGCCAGGAATCAAACCACGGTTCCATAGTACCAAGGCTAGTGATATTGCCACCCAGCCAACGGAAAATTGCTTAAAAACTAATAACTGGACTTCTTTGTAACATAAAAAACGAAAGCTTGAGGCCTCCAACTTCCTTCCTCTTCCGGACCTGAGGCCCTAGGCGACCGCCTAGGTTGCCTATGCCCAGAGCCGGACCTGTGTGGTAGGTATAATAATTATTATTGTTAATGATTTATTAGTACTGTATATTTTCGTGCGGTCTGACATTCCGTACGAATTAAATCGGTTACAATTTATTCAATACAGCTTCAGTTGGTAATGGTTGATAAGTGGTAATACGACAAAAATGTCCGGTCCTAACTCAGCATTTATGAAAAATGAAAAAGTTGTAAGCTCATTAGATGTGGACGTTCAAACTTCGTACATATAACATAACAGTGCTTGATAATTTGACTGGATCTTAGTTGGATTCATTGAATTGGCAAGTCATTGTCCATTTTTATATGGTTGGCGTGGGGTGTTGGACAAAAACAGCGTTGATAAATGATAAGTCTAGTAATAGTCTAATTAGCGTATGGTTATGTGTCTCGTTCTATAAACAGGTGTCTCGTTCCACAAATGGGGTGATTTCATTGGCTGAGACCAACGAATCAGAAAGAATTGGTTCCGGGTGATCCCAACCCCAATAATTATATCCATCTATATACATAGGGAGCAATTATTTAAATACAATTGTTGACACAAAAATCTGAATTATTGGATCTTTTTATTCTTATATAAAGAATATCAACAAGTGGAATTCATGGAGCATTCCATGGTGATTATCCGTGTCATCAATGGTGGAGTCCACCTAACAAAATAATGCTACATAAATTAGTAAGGGTGGGCGCAGTTCGGTTCGGTGCGGTTTGAAGCTCAAATCGCTTCCGTACCGCATTAAATGGTTGATCAAAAATACAAATCATTATACTAACTGTTCAAACAGTTCGGTTTTAGTTCGGTTTCGATGTAATACAGTCCGGTTTTGGTTTGATTCGGTTTAAACCCGTATTAAATATAAAACAAGAAAATTACTTCCATTAATAATCAATTTACGATTGTATAACGTTGTGTCACTTGAAGGTTAAAACACGTAGTGTTATCTTTAATTAATATAACTACAACATATATACGTTGAAAATTTAAGTAACATCAGATGAACGTCGTGTTAAATCAAATCAGTTACGGTGATCACGTATAAAGCAAAAATAAATGTTATTTCATTTAATCTTGTGAGTTCATCTAAAACTGGTTTGATTCAGCACCACTATGTCCATCTAATGGTTATTTTTATATTATGCTTTAGGCAAAATCTATTCGAACATGAAAGAATTACTGAGTAGTCCCCTGTTTTTATAAAAAAAAGATCATGGATGAAACTGCTCTTTTCAACTATTTTTTTTTTTAAAAAAAAAAATTCCAGACTATCTCGTAGTTCCTCTACGTGGTTTGTAAGAAGACCATGTAGTAGCACTGCGTGGTATGCTGAAGAACCACGTAGTGGCACTGCGAGTTTCTTTAGCGTACCACACAATGCTCCTACGTGATTTTCTTACAAACCTCATAGAGTCACTACTAGAAAAGGAGAGGTATTTTTGTTTTTTTAACTAAACGAGGGACTACTGAGCAAAATGAGGGGTTTTCTCATTTCTGCAAGGGGCTACTAAGCAATTCCCTGGTTATAATAGAATTTGTCTGTCTTATCCAATATCAATTTGGTTTAGCATTTTGTCATCACTTGAGGTAGGAATCTATTTTACATTTCTCCTGTTAACCAATACATACATCATTGATAATTCCTATTAACCAATACACCATCATTAATATATATATATATATATATATATATATATATATATATATATATACACACACACACGCGCGCGCGCACGCATCAAATGAACTGCATATTTAAGTGATAACCAATCCTATCGTACATGGCAGTTGGCATATTGCATTTTGTCAACTTCGTATTATATTATTAAACATGTTCCTTGCCATAGAAATCTATTTTAAATATTTCCTATTAACCAACATACTGCTGATAAAAAAATTACCTTTTAACCAAAATAAACTGCAAATTTAAATAATAATAACCAGACGTATCCTACAAAGGTGAAGATCAAACGAAATATTTTAACCCTTTATTTTTTCTTTTTCTTTTTGTTTTCATTACTCTGGTTAATTGCATAAAAGCATTACAAAAATGTATCTCGTTAAGTTTAATCTTTTCTAAAAAAGTCACCCTTTTTACTGAAAACTTTAGGGTGTCTTAGGTTTCTATTTTCTAGATTTTCATACAGACAAAAGTATGAACGATGCACATATCGTGAAAAACAATGGTTTTACAAAATGAATTTAATACACAAAACAAAAAACGATCTTTTATTATCTTTTGTGTTTTAAAAAACAACGGAAGAACGATAACAAATTTATCCTTCCATCCCCACCATCATGCCCTTCGTCTTTAGTCCGTCACCTTTGTTGTTCTTCAAATTTTAGCACCTTTTGAAATTAATGTTGAAAACTCAAAACTTAGAACATAAAATAAACCAAACATTGCCTTAGTTTCTTGCAGGTATGCATAAAAAATTTCTAGGTTCCAAGACCTTTTATTATTTTGAAAATTTATAAAATGTTTCAAGTTACAGTTGATCTTTCTAGCAAAAATATCGATTTCGTATATTAATTTCTAGAGAAGTTTATATATTGAAAATTTGAACTTGAGAAATAATGGTTTTTCTAAAAGAACAACTGGAATTCTCAACACACATTGAACTTTTCTAGATAAAGGGTAATAAAAAAAAGTTGTGTTGAAATGTTTCAACATTTGGATCACATATGTAAAATAAAATACGTTATGCTATTTTTGTGTAAAACCTGACTAAAGTGATCTAATTTTGTATTAGCATTAAGAGAATTCATGATATAGGCTCGTTCTATTTGTACTACGCATTTCTCCTATCACGTCCCACTTAATTAGAAAATGCCGTCACATCCCACTTTTTCCCTTTCGCCCCTCATTCATTCCAAAAACACCATAAAGCTTTTTGATCCACGTTCTACAAAGACGTTTGTTCACCAATCTCGCTTGACCAAAACTAGATGATTATACAAATCTCGCTCGATCTGAACTAGGTTAACATACTAACTTTGCTCGATTCGAACTAGGATTTTACATGTACCTATCTTGGACTAGTTTCTACAAATGCATCGCTTCACTAAAGCTTATAACGAAATTATTTCTTTTATATGTAATCGACTGTAGATTGAAAACATGGTCAATTTTGAAAGTGAAAATTAGGCTCACATCCTTAAAACCAAACATAATTAGGCTCACATCCTCCCCTTTTGAAAAATATAATTCTCATCCCTATTTTCAAAACACAGCTTTTATTTTTACGGAAGTGCCCTCGTTCGATTTTCACGGTTCGTTTTTGTTTATAGGTTATGTATTAGGGTTTTATTCTTTACAGAAACCTAATTTTCTATTTCATGGCGGCGGCGGCTCCAGCACCAGGATTCTCCTCCTTCTTCTTCTAAATCTCGCCGCTCTAGGAACTCCAATCAAGAGAACCCTGAATCGTCAGTTTCTAGAAATCCTGACCTTGAACGGTTGCGATTCAAGAGAACCCTCATTCGATTTTCACGCAGTAACTGAATCCGAACAAATTCCTTCTGGGATCCAGGAACGGCAGCGATTCCAGTTCTAAAGCGATCCAGGAACGACAACGTAGCAATTCCATTATTCCAACGTAGGGTCTGCTTCTAATCTTTCACGGACGGTTAGTAATTCGATGACAGTAGTTTGATTTTGTTTAAATTTATTTGTTATATTTAAACAGTCTCTGCGTTTTTCTATGTTTGAATCATGTAATTTTTAAGAGGGTTACAATCACCTGAGTAACTGGGTCAAATCAATTCCCTCGTAAAAGAGAACTGGAACAACTTCTCCTTCATATGTAATTAAAACCTAATTATCCTCTGTTAAACCAGAGTTCAGAACGCAACAAGCAATTATATTATTCTGAAGCATTTTTTGTAATTTTTTTGCTGAACTTCTCATTAAAAGTTGCGGACATATATGCATCTTTTCTTCATACATGCATATATGTATGCATTTTTTTATCAGAAAAACAGAAAAACATAATATTATACAAATATATTCATATTTCTATGCATATATCTGGAATACGTGCATATAAATATTCATAAATTATTGTTTTTGATGAATTGTAACCATGTATTTATATTATTCTGAAGCATTTTTTGTAATTTTTTTGCTGAACTTCTCATTAAAAGTTGCGGACATATATGCATCTTTTCTTCATACATGCATATATGTATGCATTTTTTTATCAGAAAAACAAAGTATTTTACAAATATATTCATAATTCTATGCATATATCTGGAATACGTGCATATAAATATTCATAAATTATTGTTTTTTGCTGAATTGTAACCATGTATTTATATTATTCTGAAGCATTTTTTGTAATTTTTTTGCTGAACTTCTCATTAAAAGTTGCGGACATATATGCATCTTTTCTTCATACATGCATATATGTATGCATTTTTTTATCAGAAAAACAGAAAAACAAAGTATTTTACAAATATATTCATATTTCTATGCATATATCTGGAATACGTGCATATAAATATTCATAAATTATTGTTTTTTGCTGAATTGTAATCATGTATTTATATTATTCTGAAGCATTTTTTGTAATTTTTTTGCTGAACTTCTCATTAAAAGTTGCGGACATATATGCATCTTTTCTTCATACATGCATATATGTATGCATTTTTTTTATCAGAAAAACATAGTATTTTACAAATATATTCATATTTGTATGCATATATCTGGAATACGTGCATATAAATATTCATAAATTATTGTTTTTTGCTGAATTGTTCGCATGTATTTATATTATTCTGAAGCAGTTTTTGTACTTTAGGTTACTGCAATAAGCTTATTAATGTTGATTTTCTTTTTTTGATAACAGTGCTCCGGTGGATATTGGTGTAGTGGTGTTGTTGAAGCTTGGTCCTCCATCCTTTTCCAAATGATTGAAATCTTCAGTTGTTTCTACCAAGACTACTAGATGTGGTTTGCGCAATAAGCTGGGTCTTAACAAATTTATTTGTTCTTCAACAGACCATCATCTTTGCTTTGTAAATGTTCTGAAATTTTTGATGTAGTACATGTAAATGTGGTCTGTACTTTTTTTTTGATGTAGTACGTGTAATTGTTATGAAAATTTTCATGTAAGTATGCACATATTTCTGTTATTTGCGTATATATATATACATCTTGTTATTATTATATGTATTTACTTTTTTGTCATTTATTTTGCTTCAGCAATTATGCAGTACAGTTCTGTATATGTATGCAATTATTTCACTTTTTTGCATAAATGTATGCAATTTTAATTAATATTTGTATCTATTTGTCTAGTTTTTCGTAAAAATCAAAAAATCTTAATAAAAAAATTGTAGTCCCTACATTCAAGTAATTATTTATTTCTGTATAATATTAATGTATGCACGTCTACTTTATTGTTGCGCAAAACTAATAATTTATTTTCTGCATAATATTAATAATTGTATGCAATTATTCCACATAGTTGCATGAATGTATGTACGTTATATATTGATCTAATTGTCTATTTTTTTCGTAAAAATAAAAAAAAGTAATAAAAAAATCGATGTTGGAGTGATCGACGGTTTTCTAGAATTGTAGGATTAGGTTTATGAGCGAGATTATAGGAGCGATAGACTGAGTAAATGAGGACAAACAGTTGTTGGATAGTTTTTTAGGTGTGTAAGGGTAGATCTGGAATTTTTTTAGCGGAAATTCAAAAATAGGGATGTATTCTATATTATTTTTATCACCGGGTTTTTTTTTATATTTTGAAACTTAATAGGGACCTGTAAAAAACGCACCCATTTTGAAATATGTAAAAATGGATAAAGTAGCGGGATGTGAAAGGAGAAACAGAGTTTTAAAAGAATTGGTCCATGATATAATTATCATGAGCTAAATGCATAGATATCTTGGTTCCTTAATTTGTTGAAAGGTCAAATTTTAAAATGCCAACGCTATAACAAAGAGGTTATGGTTTCAAGATTATACAAGTTTTGATAACTCTCTAACCCCTAATTTAGAGAATTGATTTTAGATTTAGCGTTTTGTTAATTTAGAAGACCAAAACAAATTTATGTTATCACTAACAGTCAACTATGGATTCAATTACTTCAATATTAAATTTGAATTCAGTTGCGCTTCTGCTAGTTTATTTATTTATTATCTAATTTGTTCTTAATTAAATCAATATGAATTACATATTTGGATTTAAGGTTATTTTAACTAATTGTTGCTAATATGCATATATATATATATGTATATATGTGTATATATATATATATATATATAGAAATCCTAACAAGTGGTATCATAGCCATCCATTATTAAATTGATTGAGAAATTCTATTTTGTTCATCACAATTGGATTGACTGAGAAATTTTATTTTATTCTTACTTAAAAAAATATGGAATCACATAACATCAAAAAGCTTCGTTATCGAAAAAACTCTGAAAATGGCGACATAGAAACTCCTTCTCCCTCATCGTACTTCTCAAATTTGCCAATAACTCCACGCTTCTGTCTCCTTAAATATCTTCTTCCCTTTCTATGCTTTCGCCACGCTTGGAATATTTTCAATAACCTAATTTTCAACTTCCAGATCTAAATCCTCCCATGAAATCGATCCTGGATTCCAAGCTCTCCAATATTCCTCAATCTCATCTCAGATCTTCAGATCTCACAATTTCCTCTTTCGACGTCGCCCTATCCGCTGGTGTGCGTACTAATTTAGGCAATTACGTGCTTCGTTCGCGTTATTCAACTGTTGGTCTCGCTTCTGGTTAGGGTTTTGATCACTAGCGTGGAATAACTGGTGAGCAGTAAAGCTTAAGTTGTTAATTTGTTTACGCGTTTTGACTATTTGTCGATGATGGGACATTTTGCGATTTGGGTTCTCAATCTTTGCTGGTTAATGTCTTGTTGGTTGTTTCATGATGCCGAATTTGGATGTTTTGGGAGAAGTTGTATTCTTGAGGTGCTTGGTTGTTTTCATCGGGTTCGTAGCTCAAATTTTGTTATGAATTGGAGCTTAGCTGTGACATATTGACTTTCCTATGCCCTTTGAGTTAACTAATTACAACTCAAAGGGTACGGGAAAGTCAGTATGTTACAGTGGTATCAGAGCTATTGGTTTAGTAATAATCTTGGCTCTGTGGTGTAACTCAATAGAGATGGGATTAGTAATACCCTAGATTGAGTTTGAGTGTATATATATGAGAGCGTGTTTGTAAATTTTATGTACAAATGTTATGTGTTGTGTTGGTTCTTCTTCTTCTTCAATTCTTATATTTCTTTCTTATCTCACCCTCTAATTTCTTTCCAATAACTATCTACTTTTCTATGCAATTTGAGTTAGACTTGAGTTGTAATTAGTTAACTCAAAGGGTACGGGAAAGTCAGTATGTTACATTATCTCTCTTATGCATGTCGACAGTGAGTGTCATGTATGGTGTTTGTAAGGGGGGGGGGGTCATTACCAGTAATTACTGACACAAAACGAGATGCTCCGGCGCTGACCGTGTCTTTGTTTACTTGGTGGTTTCTATGTCTTCCTTTGTAATATGCATGTATATGCCTTGTTCATGATCTCTTTATTTCGAGCCAAGTTCTTCTCAATGGCTTCAATGGTGGATGTGTGGTTAGGTGCGCTGCCTATAACGTTGGTTTTTGAATATCAGTGATAAAGGTGAAGCCTTTTTGGCTATTGAGTTTGGTGCTTGTTTGTTGATCCTCTACGTTTCCCTCCTTCCCCTGTCTATGTCATTGTATCCACTGTATGTTTCATACCATGCAATATTGCACGCAATGCTTCTTTTCCTTTGTGGAGCTCAAGAAATTGGGAGACCATTGTTTCGTACTTCTGAATAACACGCTTTAGGCTATGTACATGCTACGACCTTGTCGTCTTACTCTATGAATACTTTAGATTTAATTCATACATTATTTGTATTCTTTATCTAATCAACTATGTAGTATGTTATTTTCTTCTCTCCCTGCGTGGAGAGAAATGTCATAAAAGAATGTAATATTGTAGTCTACTAATGTAGCTAGCTCCAACGTTATTAGCCTTTATGGGTAGAGTGGACGGAACACCATAAACTCCATAGGCGGTGGACGGTCCGCCTTAAAAACCGAATTAGCTGATTGCAAACCACAATCACATGTACAATACTATATTTTTTTTATTGGTAATAATAAAAGGTGTTTGCGGTCACCTTAAAAACTGGTCGGCTTTGCCAAAAAAAAAAAAATGGAATCACGAATGTAAAGATTAAAAAAAATCTTTTAAAGACTTACTAATGTAGACTGATGTCACACACACACACACACACTATATATATATATATATATACATATACATATAGACATATATATATATATATAATATATATATATATATATATATATATATAGGAGCATTCCGGGGCACCCCTATTTTGTAGCACCCCTTTAGCATCTGTAACGACCCAGATTTTTGGTCGATTAATTTGAAAACATTTACTGTTGTTTTAAATATTGAGTTGATAATATAAATGGATTTTTATATTGATTTTATCGGTTTAATAGTCGAAATATGATTTATTTTCAAATATTTTGAATTTTCATAATATGAAAACAAAAATAATTGAATTTGAAGTTAAAACTGAATCGAAATGATTAAGATGTTCAACATAAATTCTATACAAACATAAACAATAATGATAATAATTTAATATCGAGGAATTGATTGTTTTAAATTTAAATTGTAGTTTATCGATTTAGTGTGGAACTTAAAAATAATCAATTTTCAAACGATCTCGGATTTTTATAATAGTGTATTATTACCAGATTTCGATTTTGGTATCATTTGGATTTATCGTTTGATCGTAAGACCAAAAACACTTAGAAATGATTAAATTGAATTTAGTTCATTGATTTAAATTGTTACCATCTCCATACGATCAAATTAGGCTTCAGAATCTACTCCAGTGTGTTTAGAATAGCTGTTAAACCCTAGAAATAATCGGTCGTGTTGCCTCGATAAGAGAATGAAACTGCAAAATATTTTAATTGTAAAAATTAATATTTAACTTCAAATCAATATTTAATTAGCCACCCTAAGAATTAAAAGCCATAGATCTATCTCGTACCCAAAGCCACTGTAAACTTTTAATTCGAATACCATATTGTTCTCTTCCTTCCCTCCAAAGCAACCAGAGGAATTTAATGGCGTGTGTATGTTATGTTCCCTCTACCACACGTATATAATTAATTATACCCCCTCGTTTCTATTTCTTCCTTCAGCTGTAAGAAAATCGAAGCCACCCAACGTAAATTTTCCTCTTCATAAATTATTTTAAAAGCAAAAAAAAAATTCCTAAATCGTGAAATCGAATTCATGAAGATCATATTGATTTGGTCTTCACATAGATGCACGTCTTAGGGGGCTCAATCGCGTATTGGGGTTGCTCGAGTTCGAGCAGCGTTGAATTAGGGATGGGGTGTACTTGAACTATGGGCATCGATTGGGGAATCTAAGCATGGATTCTTGCTTGTGGAGAAGAGCAGCATTCACACTTGGGGATTGAAGGATTTCGGTCACCAAAGTTGTCGTATCTGGGAGGAACTCGAACGGGAAAAATGTCAAGGTTAGATATATGTTGCGACCTCAGAGGCGATGACGAGGGTGAATCGGCAGTGTGGGTTTTGATTGAAAGCAAGTTGCTTGGTTCGAAACAAAGAGGAAGAAAAGGTATTGCCAGTATCGTGTTTGTTGTTGAAGTGGTGAGGGTTGGTTTTGAATTGATGTGGAGGGTGAAACTAGCAGTGTAGTCTTGTTGATAATGGGGAAAGGCGTGATTTTTGGGTCAAAATTTCAGTAGATTAGGATATACGTTTACGTGAGATTGAAATGGAAGGTCGTGATGAAAATTTGGTTGCGAGACTGAAAATGTAGTGTGCAGTTTGAAGGAAGTAACCTCGAAATCTTTTGCTGGAGAAGACAGTTAATTAAGGTATAAAAAGAAAATTAAGTGAATTAAATTTATTTAATGATGTTAAATTATTTATATATAGATATATATTCAAAGTATGAATGTTAGCTATGGAGACAGTGTACAATAATGGGGACTGCTGAATATGAGGAGGAAGAAAGGATCTACTAGGTAATTAAGTGATTAATTTATTAACTAATGGTATTTAATTTATTTTAGTTAGAATATAAAACTATAATGCGGTATAAAATTCATATGATATCAGATTTGGATGAAATCACTGGCATTGGATTCGTATGGGTATAAACATCGCTTTGGAATATTCGAGGTAATTTGGAGCCAATGATGATTTTCGGTTAAATTAAATGTATGTTTAATTTAATCGGAAACAAATCAATATTTCAACAAAAAAATCATGGTGAGTAAACACACTCTCTGTTTATAATTTATTATAAACAAATTTTTATTTAGTATATAATTTTTATATACTGTTTGTTGGCAGTTTGGATGCATTAAAATATTATTTTGGCTATTATACATATGTACATACATATATGTATGTGTATATATATATATATATGTATATATATATATGTATATGTATATATATATGTATATGTATATATAATATTAGCCAGCGAATAAGACTCTATGCGCCCCACAATATATATAGTGGATGACCTTTTATACCGCGATATTCTGCCTTGAAGTAGCATTGGTATTATTTATGTTGTCTAACATTTGTGGATACAGGAAAAACAGGTTGGAGGGATTTAGTTGGATTCCTCAACAAATTAATTGTTGTTTTCATATATAGTGTTATATGATGTGATAAATAATCTATGCTTGATTATTGGGTGTTTTGAATGTATGAATAACACTAGCCCTAAAATTAATTGGTATTAAAATATCGTAAAAATATATTTGAACAAAAAGGGAAAGAATTTGGGTTTAAAAAGGAAAACTTATTTTTTTGAGATTGAAATTGAATTTCGAATGGGCTAGAAAAATAAAAACTTGTTGAATAATAAAAACAAGTAGTTGAATTTATAAACAATGATTTATAAATGAAGTGAAATAAATTATCATTGACAATTTGGAGGTTTAGAATTTAGTACGAATTTAAAAGGGGATTGGGAATTGCTCCAAAAGGAAACAATGAAATTTATTCTGACGTTCAGAATGTAAATAGAATTGGAACAAGTCCGTATGGATTTATGATTGGAACTCGACTACGTCGAATTTATAAAATAAATTATTTCTAGAAAGGATATTGGAACTGTATTAGATAGAAACTAAAATATAAAATTAAATATAAAAATAGATTTTATGTTATATATATATATATGTATATGTATATGTAAAATTTATAATAAACAAAATATTCCAAAATAGGAATTGGGTTTCAAATAGATTTTGAAATGGAACTTGTTTTAATGTATAAAACTAGGAAGTACATTTACAAATGATGTTTATAAACAAAATAGGGTAATTATCATGGGATAATTTGGGAATATAAATTCATGTATGAATTTAAAAGGGGAAATCAGAAATCGTTTCAGAAAGGGAACGATAGATTTTATTTCGGAATTCGGAATATAAATTGAATTAAGATAAATTTTAAAAAAAATATAATTGAAATTCGATTATATTGAATTTTATAAAATAATTTATTTCTAAGGAAATTGAAAGTTAATTTATAAGTTGAGTTGTAAATGAAATTATAACCGAGTTATGAATATTGAATGAAATAATTGACGATTTAGGATAACTGGAATTATTTATGATAGATTAGGAAAAATGGTTTAATTTGTAGGATCTAAATTAACACTAGAGGGGTGGGGGGAGGGGTGAATAAGGTTTATTGCAGTTTTTGCTGAGTAATTAAATAATATCAATCACAGATAATAATCAGAGTAAATGCGGAAAATAAATAACACACAGATATACCCAGCTTCGGCAAAACCCTGCATACTGCTGCATTCCCCAAGGTTTATACTAGGTATAAGTCAACAATTACCACGCTTATAACACCCGTAAACTCGCGACAATTCCTAGCCTGTCTGTCCTAACCCTACGCTCAAAACTCATCCCCAGTTTCTACTAGGAGCTACACAAACAGGCCTCACAATTTCGCTCTAGTTGCACTAATCCTACGCTCAAAACCCTGCACTGGTTTCTATTCCTGAAACCAGATTTCACCGAACTATAACCCCGTAATTTGTCTCCCTAGTTTTAGAGACAAACTAGAAAACACTAAAGATGATTACAAATTAAAACAAAAATTAAAACCCTTAAAAACAAAATTTAAACCCTAGTTTAAATAATAAAAACCTTTTTAGCCCTTTAGTAAATTTGGCCGGCCACTTTTCTTCTTGACTCAACACTTCAATTATTCATCCCCTTTATCATTCTTCTCTGAAAATTGCGGCTCTTAGGGTTTCGATTCTCTTCAATTTGAGGTCGTCGCTCACTCTCAAGTGATTCTCTGAATATCCAGTGACCTTCCTTTTCCTCGATTGAGTTGATGAACGTTGATTTGGATCCAAGTTTTTCTCCTTTTTCTGGTATGAATTTTAATTCGAATTTTGCTTTGATTTATTCGAATTTGGATGGATTTATTTCCTCTGATGATTGGGTTATTTATAGGATTAAGAATCCTAAATACTTACTCTGATTTCGTATTACGATTTGGTCATTGGTTATGCTAAAATATTAGGGCTTTTGAAATACACAGCTTTGAACTGATCTTTGCGTGATTTCTGAACTTTGAATTTTATTTTTTGTCCATTTATAATTTAAAACTTTGTCAAATATATTGAAGCTTTTCTTGGATTAAGAAACTACTTGCGTGAACTTATGGAAAGTCTGTAAAACCTTTTTAATGCTGCTCCAAAACTGATACGAACAAATGCTACACTCATTCTTACTTTGGCTCTAATTTAATCATATGATTTTCCTATAGTTCTTTGATCATAATACTGGCTTAAAAAAATGTGATATGAACCTTATTTGGCTACTTGGATTGAACAGATACCATGCTTGACATTTTCAGTACTCTATGTAAAAAACTGATATATACATATACTTTATTTGCCTTACTATTCTTTGCGTGACATACTTGTATTTTTCAGATACTTGAACTTATAAGAACATATTTTTCTCCTCTTGAATTTACACTCCACTTTGATAAGTATGGATACTACCCTTATTTACGTCATTTTTGAACTGTTAAGAACATATGTTTCATTTGATCACATCACTCCCTTGTTTATTGTTACATATGTGTTTTGAACATGTCTGTGATTAGTACTTCCCATATGTGCTTCAAAATGCTGAGATGTTCATGACTTTTGTTTATTTTACCATTCTTGTGTTGCTGTTTTGCTGCCACAATTCCTGTGACTTCAGTCTTGCATGAATGTCGGCTTGTACTTGCTCTAGAAACTGTACACTATTCATGTGTTTACTGCTGCACTTATATGGGTTCGACCATGTAGTTGTGTTGCTGCGTCACTTTAGTATTTTTCATTTTGGCACACTTGCTTACTGACTTGACCATTCATCCAGTTGCACCATGATCTTGATATATGAATACATGCTTATATATATGTCATTGTTGTGTATAGAAAACCAGTATCATTTTTGCACCACTGTATTCATTTGTAGACCTCTTAAAACTGCAGTACATGTATCTGAGTCACTTTGCTCGAACACTTGAGCATTTGGTTGTGTGCATTCTTGCTGCACTCGGCCACTTTGACACCGTCATGTTGAACCTTCCCTTGCCTTGTATACTTTGTACATGCTGTTATATATGTTTATTGATCACCATGAATACTTGCATGAGAGTTGCACACTTTTAAACTGCTTAACCATATGTTGTAAATGTCACTGCTTCATGCTAGCTGCATGCTTCACCTTAGCTTATCCTTTCTTGCCAGAGTTTATGCTGAAAACATTTTGGCTCGGCTTGTCTTGACCATGGCTTGAAATTCGCTTCACTTGTATTTGCTGCATACTTGTTAGATGACATACTCGACCTTTCTTACCTTGTTGATGTACACCCTCTTATATCTCGACTAGTTCACTTGTACTGTTTGTGCATTCTAACAATGGTTTGAAACTTCTTTGTTGGTTGGACCCTTCATCCATGCAGTGTCAATTTTTGTATGATGCTTGATGCATTTTCTTGTGTACTGCTGTACAGTTTTGATCATGCTACCATTTTTGTTTAAACTTCAAATTAGCACTTGAACTTCTTCTTTAATTATTCCGGCTTTAAAAAAAATGACAAAACAGATGCTGCCTTGATTTGATACACGCACTGAGTTGAGTTGGTCCACGTGGCTGCTCCTAAGTTGCACTATAATTGGCAAGGCAGTGCACGCGTGTATATTTATAAACATGTGTACATTCAGCCATTTAGAATAATTTTCCTATCCTTGCTTATCAGACCAAGTCAGAAAAATGATGAGAAACACACCAGAAATCTGAGGCAAATAAACTTTTTTAAAAATAAAGTCATATATGTATGTACTTCAGTTTCTATTTCTATTGCACTGTACTGTGTGTGTTTTTCTATTTGTGACAGGTATGCAGATGGCGACAGGACTGACTGTGAAGTGTTGTGAAGACAAGAAGATAGAAGTGATTGTGTGTGAGTTAGTGAATGTATGTATACGAGTGTAAATTGAGTGTATGAGCGAATCTGTAGTGAGGAGCTGATGTACAGAAAAAAGAAAATTGTACTGATATTTGTAATAGACAAATTTGGTTGAAATAAAATATTATTTTATTGTGTTCAAATCAATTTGTCTATCATATTCAAATTAATTTAGTTAGTACAATTCCATGTAAGATATTATAACCGTGAATATTGAATAGTAGAGTTATAATGTTGTACTATTTCAGATTTTGAAATAAAATATTTAATTGAATAAATATACCGTGAACCGTGTATAATAACATGTTATTCAATAAATATTTATCTCTTTGAAATGAAATATAAAATAGTACAGTTACAAACACATTTAAATAATATTATATGTTCGTTATCATCAAACAAAAATCATACAACACATTGTTGTATCCAACAATCTCCCCATTTTAATGATGACAAACATATACAAGATTTTGAATGTGTTAAAATGCATTTGAACGTGAAATATATTACTCCCCCTATTTGTTTACTCCCCCTACAACTGAACTCCCCTATATATGTGGAGAATATGAATAATGAAATTCAATTGACCATTCTCCATCTAGATATTTAATTTCCAATCTTAAAATATTCTTGAATTAAATACCCATCAATCAAAATCTTGACCATTCTCCCCCTTATGTTATCATCAAAAGAATAATAGAAATCGAAACAGTGATGAATATAGACCATAAATATAAATTCAGATTAAGAGAGAGAATATATATCGTAAAACCCATTTAATCAAACAAAATCATAATAATCTTTAAATCAGAAGCAAATTCCACTTTCAAAATGAATGGATTTATTATGGATTTTATAGAATGAGGAGAGTTCAATAAAATTGAATATTTGTATATAAATTTCAAAGGTTTTAAATAGACTCAAGATGTGTTAAGCACTTGCTAACCACGCATAGCCCAAAGGTCTTTTAAATGGGGTTAGTAGTAACTTAACTTTATCCTCTCTAATGAATTCCATCCGTGCACAGCCCAAAGGTATTTTAAGTGAGACCGGAAGCACATAGAGATTAAGGTAATTCACCTACGCATAATCGCGAGGACTTTTAAATGGGAGTGAACACCAAGGATAAATTACATATATATGTATATATATTTCTTTTTCTTTATTTTCAAGATATTTTTCTTTCCAAAAATAATTTGAACTCTCGAAATTAAATAAAACCATGATGAATGACAGAAATATGATAGACACAGAAGATGGTCGTGAAATAAGCTCTAATTCAAAGATATTATAAAATTTGTCCAATCATCATGAGATTTTAAAATAATATGTCCTCTAGTTATGAATTATACCATAGTCACAACTCATCACAATTTCACAAATCTATTAATAATTTTGATGAGTTTCAAAAAAGAAAAAATGGTTCAAATTCGTTAATAACTTCAATTTTTGAATAAATAATCAAAAATAATTTTAAAATTGAAAATATCAATTTCATGAGAGGTTTTGAAAATATCAATGTAAGTTGAAAAGCAATTTTAAAAATCAATCAGTAGAGCATGAAATTATCTAATATTTCTAAAGTTGATTGCTCCTAGATAATTTTAAACCACTTGTATATTTAATTCAAGTTGCCTATGAATTTCAATGAAATCAAATCACTGATTTTCCAACCCATCGTCCAATCATCAAGATATCCAAACGAATTAAATCAACTTCCTGTATTAGAGCAACACAAAATCATTTTCAAAGCAAGAATCACAAGTGAATTTTTCAGAGAATTTTTAAACAAGCACAAGAAACATTCAACGATCAAATCTGAAGATAATTATTTGAAATCACTTGAGAAAAAGTCAAATTTTTATAATCCAAGAAATTTAATGATCAATAACGAATGATTTCAAAATCAAGCCATGTAGAAAAAACTGAAATTTTCACAACTAATCAGTCATGGCTTTCAAATAGTCCATTATATTAAGTTCAATTTTTCAATATTTTCCAAAATGAATAAGAAGAAACTCAAAATAGAAGAAATGTGTGAAATTTCATTAGTATTTATGAACATCATAAATTTCAAAATTCTAATTTACAATGTTCAAGATGTGCTCAAAATGTTATGACCATGTCAACATAAATCATCATAAAAAAGGAAATAAAATAAAAACAAGAGTTTAGAGATCATACCTATCTTACCATAATCATTGTGAACCAATGAATCTCCAACTCAGAATCTATGGCTAAGGAACTCCAAATAATTCGATAATATGAAACAATTTGAATTTTATCTACCTTAAGCACAGTTGTTCCTTAGCCTCCTTCGGTACCTGAATGTTTATAGAATCGAGTGGTCTAACAAAAGTTGTTTTACCTCTCTTATCTTTGTTTACATATTTTGGTACCCAAACCCGTTTATATAACAATCCATTATTATCTATTAAAGTAACCTTTGGAACCCAAATTCGTTTAGACTTATTCAAATTCATTTTGTTATTTTTGAGAATCCAAACATGTTCAAATGAATTGTTTTTAAATGAGTTTTCATTTCTTTTATGATTTGAAAATCCTTTGAAATTATTAGAATTCAAATTTCCAATTTTAACATTTTCAAAGATATTTATAGGATTTTTAAAATCATTAAAATCACAGTTTTCAGTTTGATCAAATTTATTAAAATCGAGTCCTTTCTTATTCATAACAAAAAATTGGTTTTTTAACAACATATTCAACAATTTTTGTCCTTTAGAGAATTTAGCCAATATTGATTCAAGTCGTTGAATTTTAGATTTAAGATCACTATTTTCTTTCATTAAAATTGAACAATGATTTATAGCGATCTTTCACTTTTCAGAATCATTTTGTTTCAAAACCATATTTTCATTTTCAAGTATTTTAATTCTCACATTGGACTCAAAAATCTCACTTTCAAATTGTTTAGGCTTTTCAATTTCAAGTTTTTCAAAATCTTTGAATTTTTCAGTTTCTTTTTCCAAATCGTGATTTATACGAGTAATTTCAGATTCGTTATTTTTCAAAATCACGTTTTCATTTTCAAGGATTTTGAAAATTTCTTTTATTTCGAACAATTCTTTTTGAAACGTCGTGCATTTATCGCATTTGAGATTTTTGATCTTCTCGGTTTCAATTTCAAGTTTGTTCGAAATTGATTCGGTTTTCAATAAACTCCTTTTCTCTAAAATTATATGTTTCGAATTTTTAACCTTCTTAAAGCTATCTAACTCTTTTTGCAAAAAATCATTTTTTGTTTTTAGGTCAGTCTCGTTTATTTTTAGAAATACATTCCCTTTTCATGCTCTTGAAATTTTTCATTAAGATGAACTAAATCATTTTTCAAATTTAAATATCTTTTGCAATTCAAGTTTTCAACCTTTTTAACGTTTTCAAGTTTTAATTCTAAATAATGATTTTTATTTCTCAACTCAACATTTCCAGATTTTAACTTTTATTTGTCTGTTTAAGACTCTCAACATTTTTGGTTAATTTATCACAAAGAAAAATTAACTTTTCAAAAGGAAATTCACTGTGCTCGTCATCTATTGAGTCTTCATCACTGTCATCATCTGATCCATCTTCTGTAAATCTTATCAAGCATAATTCTGAAACTGAGTTGGCAATCGGGGGTTTTGAGCTATTGTTGTCTTTTCTTCCATATAACGCGTCGAGATTACTCTAAATTTCCTGTGTATTTAAACAATGGGAGATATGGTTATATTGATCATTATTAATATAAGAATATAAAATTTGCGTAGCACGAGAATTAATTATAATATCATTCTTATCTACCATATCATATCCATTTTCAATAATATCCCAATATCTAATATTAATAGATTTTAAATAAAATTCCATTTTTAATTTCCAATTTAAAAAAATCCGTTCCATCAAAAATATTTGGGGTTATATTGGAATTTTTTTCACTATATTGACAACTAGAAAACTCACCATTAGGGAAATCCATGACTCTAGAGTTATTTTAAAATTAAAAAAAATATCTACTCTGATACCACTTGTAGGATCTAAATTAACCCTAGAGGGGGGGGGGGGGGGGGGAGGGGGAATAGGGTTTATTGCAGTTTTTGCTAAGTGATTAAATAATATTAATCACAGATAATAATCATAGTAAATGCGGAAAATAAATAACATAAAGATATACCCAGCTTCGGCAAAACCCTGCCTACTGCTGCATTCCCCAAGGTTTCTACTAGGTATTAGTGAACAATTGCACCTCTTACAACACCCGTAAACTCGCGACAATTCCTAGCCTATTTATCCTAACCCAACGCTCAAAACTTATCCCCAGTTTCTACTAGGAGCTACACAAATAGGCCTCACAATCTCGCTCTAGTTGCACTAATCGTACGCTCAAAACCCTGCACTGGTTTCTATCCCCGAAACCGGATTTCCTCAAATTACAACCCCATAATTCGTCTCCCTAGTTTTAGAGACAAACAGAAAAATATAAAGATGATTACAAATTAAAACAAAATTTAAAAACCTTAAAAACAAAATTTAAACCCTAGTTTAAATAATAAAATCCTTTTTAGCCCTTTAGTAAATTTGGCCGACACCTTTTCTTCTTGACTCAACACTTCAATTATTCATCTCCTTTATCATTCTTATCTGAAAATTGTGGCTCTTAAGGTTTCCTTCTGGAAATAAAAATGGCGACAATGATTGGTTCTAGGGTTTCGATTCTCTTCAATTTGAGGCCGCCGCTCTCTCTCAAGTGATTCTCTGAATATCCAGTGACCTTCCTTTTCCTCGACTGAGTTGATGAACGTTGATTTGTATCCAAGTTTTTCTCCTTTTTCTGGTATGAATTTTAATTCAAATTTTTCTTTGATTTATTCGAACTTGGATGGATTTATTGCCTGTGATGATTGGGTTATTTATAGGATTAAGAATCCTAAATACTTGCTCTGATTTCGTATTATGATTTGGTCATTGGTATATGCTAAAATATTGGGGCTTTTGAAATACATGGCTTTGAACTGATATTTGCGTGATTTCTGGAACTTCAAATTATATTTTTTGGCCATTTCTAAATTAAAACTTAGTCAAATATATTGAAGCTTTTCTTGGATTAAGAAACTACGTGCGTGAACTTCTGGAAAATCTATAAAACCTTTTTAATGCTGCTCCAAAACTGATACGAACAAGTGCTACACTCATTCTTACTTTGGCTCCAATTTAATCATATGATTTTCCTGTAGTTCTTTGATTATAATACTAGCTTAAAAAAATGTGATATGAACCTTATTTGGCTACTTGGATTGAACAAATACCATGCTTGACATTTTCAGTACTCTCTGTAAAAAACTGATATAAACATATACTTTATTTGCCTTACTATTCTTTGTGTGACATACTTATATTTTTTTGATACTTGAACTAATAAGAACAGATTTTCCTCGTCTTGAATTTACACTCCACTTTGATCAGGATGGATACTACCCTTATTTATGTCATTTTTGAGCTATTAAGTACATATGTTTCGTTTGATCACATCACTCCCTTGTTTATTGTTACATTGGTGTTTTGAACATGTCTGTGATTAGTACTTTCCATATATGCTTCAGAACGCTGAGATGTTCATGATTTTTGTTTATATTACCATTCTTGTATTGCTGTCTTGCTTCCATAATTCCTATGACTTCAGTCTTGCATGAATGTCGGCTTGTACTTGCTTTAGAAATTGTACACTGTTCATGTGTTTACTGTTGCACTTATATGGGTTCTACCATGTAGTTGTGTTGCTGCATCACTTTAATATTTTTCATTTTGGCACACTTGCTTACTGACTTGACCATTCATCCAGTTGCCCCATGATCTTGATACATGAATACATGCTTATATATGTCACCGTTGTGTAGAGAAAACCAGTATCATTTTTGCACCACTGTATTCATTTGTAGACCCCTTAAAACTGAAGTACATGTATCTGAATCACTTTACTCGAACACTTGAGCATTTGGCTATGTGCAGTCTTGTTGTACTCGGCTACTTTGACACCGTCATGTTGAACCTTCCCTTGCCTTATATACTTTGTACATGCTGTTATATATGTTTACTGATCACCATGAATACTTGCATGAGAGTTGCACACTTTTAAACTGCTTAACCATATCTTGTAAATGTCAGTGCTTCATGCTAGCTACATGCTTCACCTTAGTTTATCCTTTCTTGCTAGAGTTTATGCTGTAAACATTTTGGCTTGGCTTGTCTTGACCATGGCTTGAAATTGGCTTCACTTGTATTTGATGCATACTTGTTAGATGACATACTCGACCTTTCTTACCTTATGGCTGTACACCCTCTTATATCTCGACTAGTTCACTTGTACTGTTAGTGCATTCTGAAACTTCTTTGTTGGTTGGACCCTTCATCCATGCAGTGTCCACTTTTGTATGATGCTTGATGCATTTTCTTGTGTACTACTGTACAGTTTTAATCCTGCTATCATTTTTGTTTAAACTTAAAATTAACATATGAACTTTTTCTTTAATTTTTCTGGCTTTTAAAAAATTTATCAAAACAGATGCTGCCTTGATTTGATACATGCACTGAGTTGAGTTGGTCCACGTGGTTAAGTAAAATGAAATTGTGGATTACAATTCAAACTTGAATATGGAAATTTGGAATTAAATATGGAGTTTGACTTAATTATAAGTCAATAATAACGATTTTAAACACGACTGACTCCAATTAAAAGTGAATTGGTAAATGAGCTA
Source organism: Allium sativum (assembly GCA_030737875.1). NCBI lineage: Eukaryota > Viridiplantae > Streptophyta > Magnoliopsida > Asparagales > Amaryllidaceae > Allium > Allium sativum. The sequence continues at coordinate 178,159,619 of CM060927.1, forward strand.
ACCAGAGTACAAATTAGCGAATTGAATAGAGATGAATGCAAATGTTGGATCGATTTGAGTAAATAAAAACTGGAAATGGATAATGTATGTTATACAGGTGCGGACTGAAGCAATGAAAGGAATATAAATTGAATCCCCGATAACGTATTTAAATTGAATATTGCAAGCCTCTTGGCTTTTGATTTTCTTTTTGAACGGGTTGGGCCTTAACATGCGATTTGTAGTTGTACCGAGTGAGAATACGTGATTTAAATATAGTTAGTTGAATGCAGTATTTTGGGTTGTTGTGACGATGTTTTACGCAACATTCGTTTTGAGCCAAGTAAACATGATTTGGAAACATTTTCGAAATAAAATGAAGAATATTTTCTAAGTATAGAAAATAAGACTAGATGGAAAATTTGGAAATGTTTTCCAAGTATCGTGAGAGGCCAAAACCGTTAGAAAAATATACTGATAAGGATAATTTCGATGAATGTGGGGAAAATGATTTAATTAATTAAATTTATATTAATTTTAAAAAGGACCCGATGATTGTTTATGCTAATCAATAGTACTTCCTTTAGGAATAAAAATCTTTGGATGAATGTTTGTTTCTTTGATATTTAAATAATCGATTATCGAAGTATTAGAAAATTTAATACTATTGAGGTCAATACAGAGAGACCGATTGGATTTATTATCCGAAAACCACTCCGTATAGGCATAAGCGTTGGGAATCAGATTATATTGAAGATTATCGAAGATGGAGAAAGTTCAAGGGATTTTTCTGTTAATCCTAGACAGAAATTACCTAAGATGGATTAATGGAAATAGTGCCTTTGGTTTGTCCAGTCCAGCATAAATTGTATGGATGAATGTCTAACAGAGTATGCCTAACAAATCATCTACATTGATTTCGTCAAACGTATTTACGTTTGGTGGCGGAGGATTTCGTTTCTCTTGGCTTTATACCCATGATATTTTTGGTGAAATCAATAAATGATTTAACGGATTTGACGATGTGGCATTCAAAGTGAATGATTCTGTGATGTTAAAAAGGTAAGACGTAGCTACAAGCCTCGCAACCGTGAAATGATATAAAATGGAGTAGGTCGCACGACTATGTGGGTCGTTCCCATGGGGTGTATTGTCACCTGATCCAGAGAAAATCCATCTGCTTTTTTGTTCTATCACTGTTGTATGCTTTCGGTAACGGTTGTTAATCCCAACCGTTGGTAACATACATTCAGAACACTCAAGCGAAGTGAGTGGCCGATCACGTTTAGCTGGGTTGCAAGATTTTCTTGTTGAACCCAGTGTATTCTTCTTTAGAGATACACTATCGGAAGGTGGTCCCATGTCTTGCCATAGTTGGAATCCATTATCTAATAAGAGCCCGCAGTTTTGATTGCATACTATATATGTGGAGCGTGAGATGTAAGCATTCTGCTAGATTGCTATTTACTTTATTTAGACACTATTATAATATCATAATAATATGGATTCAAAGAATGTTTTGGGTTATCGCAAGGTAAAAACCATTTGTGTTTATGTATGGATCGGTCCTACGATTATCCTTTCTTTTTAAAGGATTTTTAAAAGTTAAACAAGGTGGTTGGAGTTTATTTACTCCAGTCCCATGACTGACCCATAGTTTATTTTGTTTTAATTTACTCTAAACTATTGAGTGCCCAAATTTGTATGGACAGTCGAGTAGTTTAGGTGTTTACAAATACTTGGAGGAGCTTGGAGATGGAGGCTTCAACATTAGATACCTACTGTTTTATTTCCGTTGTAATGTATTGTGTTATACTCCGATGATGGTATGTAAATACAGTTACAAATTATGTATTCCAAAAGCTATTATATATATATTATCTCACTGCGATGTGAGATTCTATGTTGTTATTTCTATTCTTCTTCTATCCTTTTTCTCTTTATACTTAATGATTCGTATTTCTATGCAATTTGGTTTGGACATGTGGCGTATTTAGTCAACTCAAAGAGTACGGGAATTTGGGCCATTACAGTTGGTATCAAAGCTCAGGCTGGGCGAATACCTAGGCTTTGGTGGGAGTTACTCACTAGAGATAGGGTTGGTAGTACCGTAGAATGAGTTTAAGCATATATATATATACAAGAGGGCGTATTTGTTAGTTGATATAAAAGTTGTTTTATATTGTGTTGGCTTATCTGTTGAGTGGTTTATGAATTTTGGTCGATACAGGAAGTACAACTGTATCGATAGGTGTTTATGAACACTTGAGCAGATCAACTTGACATAATATTGTTTTAAAGTATGTAAATGAAATAATTTTACCCAAAATTATATTTTGATATAAAAGGAATACTTTTCTGAAATTGTTCTAATAGATGTATGAGTTGGTTGTTATTATAATCAAATGAGATTATAAAATTGGAACGGTTATATATAACCAAATAGAATTTGTATATGAATGGAATATACAAATGGGATGAATTAAAGTTGAATATAAACCAGAATTTGGAATTTAAATCTCGGATGTTGGAAAAAGTTTTTCTAAAGGAATATAAAGTAATATAGCATCACTTTCGAAGAAATTGAATGAAAACCATCTTTAAATGGATTTTGAATTTGATAAAGCACTGAACTCACTTTAGTCGCTAGGAAATAATTCAGACGATGACAGCCGCATAATCAGTATATATTTTTGAGTTTTTAAGTGATCAATTGTTACCATAGTAAAAATTCCAGTGGAAATTTATTTCAGAAGACAAGTTGTTTTGGAAAATTCAAATGTTTTTGAATTTGAGATAGTTATAAATATATGTATATATTTATGTGATTTCTAAAAGATTTGAAATAAAAACCTAAGAATTTGAATGTTGGAATTTAAATTTAATTTAAGAAAGTTAAATGGATTGAAGTGGTTAAATTGATTTAGAATCAATTTGAAATTAGCGAGAGATATAGGTGGCTATTTTATTAACCGAATAATAACAAATATGCATATAAAAGTTTTCATTTGTCATAAATGAGGAAAACAAATTGACTAGAATTAATTTGAATGAATTTGAATGCATAAGAATGGAATATGAATTGGGTATGAATATATTGGTTGTAAATCATTCAGATTAAATGAATGTAAGCATATATGGTGTGCAATATGAATGAAAACCAAAAGTTTTTTTGGAACTAAATTTGCAAATGAAAAGTTGAGTTTCAACATAAGTGGGTTTTGAAAAGTTAATGGGTTTATAGCATTTCCTACCTTTGTAATTTTGAGGGCGAAATCCTTTCAGGGGGAAAGAATGCAACATCCTGGATTTTTGGTCGATTAATTTTATAACATTTAATATTGTTTTAAATATTGGGTTGATAATATAAATGGATTTTTATATTGAGTTTATTGATTTAATAATCTATGCTTGATTATTAGTGGTTTCGAATATTTGAATAATACTGGACCTAAATTAATTGGTATTTAAATACCGTAAAAATATATTCGAATAAAATGGGAAGAATTTGGATTTAAAAAGGAAAACTTATTTCTTCGAAATATAAATTGAATTTCGAATGGGCTAAAAAAGTATAAACTTGTTGAATAATGAAAACAAGCAGTAGAATTCATAAACAATGTTTATAAATGAAGCAAAATAAACTATCATTGGACAATTTTGAGGTTTAGATTCAAGTATGAATTTAAAAGGGTATTAGGAATAATTCCAAAAGGGAATGATAAAATTTATTCAACATTCGGAATGTAAATAGAATTGGAATAAATCCATATGGATTTATGATTGGAATTCGACTTAATGTCGAATTTATAAAAATAAATTATTTCTATAAAGGATACTCAAATTGTATTAGATAGAAACTAAAATATGAAAATAGATTCTATTACATATACATATATATGTATATATAAGTTGTTTTACATAAAATATTCCAAAATAGGAATTGAATTTCAAATAGATTTTGAAATGGAATTTGTGTTAATGTATAAAACAAGGAAGTAAATTTATAAACGATATTTATAAATGAAGTGATAATTATTATGGGATAATTTGGGAATATAAATTCAAGTATGAATTTAGAAGGGGAAATAGGAAATCATTCCGTAAAGTGAAAGATAGATTTTATTTCGGAATTCGGAATATAAACTAAATTGTGATAAATTTATGGAATTTATAATTGAAATTCGATTGTACTAAATTTTATAAAATAATTTATTTCCAAGGAAATTGGAAGTTAATATATAAGTTGAGTTGTAAATGATATTATAACCGAGTTATGAATATTGAATGAAATAACTGACGATTTAGGATAATTGGAATTGTTTAAGATAGATTGGAAAAAATGGTTTAATTTATATTAAAATATAGAAGAATAGAGTTGAAATTTATATGATAAATGAAGTTTAAACGTTATATCTAAATTAAATTAAAATGAACTCGCCGCAGCCGGTAGTTCGTAGTTTTGCGTTTCAAACTTAATAGAGAATATATAACTCAATATCAGTCGGAATTCTTTGAAATGAGAATTTTCCAGACCAATTGAGTGATAATTTTCTAATAGAAGAGAAAGTTATCTCAAAATCAATTTTTCAGAAAAATAGTGCTACAATCGTTTATAATGGTTTACTAAGTAAAATAAAAGAATTTTGAGTGAAGAAAATTCGGATTTCCATTAGAAAATTCAGACTTGAACTATAAAATAAATACAATCCCATGAGAACTAAATGGATTGATTTTGAGATAAAAATTATATTTTTAAATATAGAACGAAGGTAACTAATTAAAAACGGAATTTAAATAGTTAATGTTATATATGGAATGTTACTTAGCGTGGTTATGTAAAACGAAATTATGGATTACAATTCAAACTTGAATATGGAAATTTGGAATCGAATACGGAGTTTGACTTAATTATAACTCAATAATTACGAGTTTAAACACGATTGACTCCAACTAAAAGTGAAATGGGCAAATGAGCTAACTAGAGTATAGATTAGCAAACTGAATAGAGTTGAATGCAATTGTTGGATTGATTTTAATAAATAAAAATTTGGAAATGGATAAATGTATGTTATACAAGTATGGAATGAAGCAATGGAAGGAATATAAATTGAATGCCCGACAAAAGAGGTATGTATTTAAATTGAAAATGAGATTTTATAGGCCTATTTTGCAAGTCGCTTGGCTTTCTGATTTTCTTTTTGAATGGGAAGGGACTTGATAGGTGATTTATAGTTGCACCGAGTGAGTCGTACAGAAGAGACGCCGGCGAAATTTTCTGGAAATTTAAGGAGATAGAACAATTTAAGAAAAATATGATAACTAAAATCTATTATCGATTATATATAGAATTTGGAATCAATTCGGTTAATAAAATTTAACATGTTGTAATAGACGTTTTTATTAAAAATAGAAAAGCATGGACTATAACACTATTGTTATAGTAAATGATTTCCAAGAAGGAAACGATTTTAATACGATATTTAAATATAGTTAGTTAAATGCAGTATTTTGGGATGTTGTAATGATGTTTTTATGCAACATTCGTTTTAACCCAAGTAAACATGATTTGGAAAAGTTTTCCAAATAAAATGAAGAATATTTTCTAAGTATAGAAAATAACAGTTTGATGGATGATTTGGAAATGTATTCCAAGTATCATGAGAGGCCAAACCGTTTGAAAAATAGATCGATAAGGATACTTGTGATGAATATGGGAAACTTGATTTAATTATTTAAATATATATTAATTTAAAAAAGGGCTTAGTGATTGTTTGATACTAATTAATAGTATTCCCTTTAGGAATAAAAATATTTGGACGAATGTTTGTTTCCAAATCTTTGGATGAATATTTGGATGGTGTATGTCTCGTAGGCTCGTCGTTTGATCCCACGACATCAACGCAGGTTTGGCGTGTGTAGTCTCCAAATAGCTATTATAGACACTGCTAACTATATGGTAACTACATGTACCCTTGCTCGACTGTCAGTGATGTTGGTTGTTTTATCACCAGTTAGCTTTTGTTTGGATCGGTCCCTCATCGGTGTTGGTTTCGTTGGTCCCAGAAATTTACCTAGTACGCAGATATGTTAATCCAATGACATATCAACATCGGTACAGTTCACATAGCAACAAGTGTTGTCTTTTTCGAGCAACTCCACATCTTTATCTATTTCTTCTTCTCCTTTCTCTGAGGGTGATGGCCCAGTGTGTTCCTCTCTTTCTTCTTCCGCTTCAGCGTCGTCTGCTCATGTTTCCTATCCCCTTCTAAGTAAGGCAGAGAAAGCGATCATTAATGGTCGCCTCGTCTTACTAAGAATTCTTATCTTGCTAGGTCTAGGATTGTGGTTTCTGCTACGAACTGCGTGGCTAGTCACGCTAGGTGGTTTTCTTCTTTCTGCGAGTCACCAGTTAGACCGACTTCTCGTGCCTCAAGCCGTAGTCCACGCCCGGATCCTAGCTCCCCCCGCACCATTCGCACACACTCTATAGTGGCGTCTGAGTAGATCATTAGATCTATTCAACACACTATATATTTTATTTGAGCTAGGCAGTGAGTTTGCTTTCTGTCGCCTTCCATCTGTGAGTCCTTTAGTTTTGTTTTGGTCTAGTTGGCGAACTTTATTTTCTAAAACGTCCGGTTTATTGGAAATGATGCGTTAGTAGTTATGGTCAAGCGCATTGTTAAGAAGCACTCTATCTGCTTGGCAGCGCTTCTGGAGCCACTATGGGACCAGACGCGATCACCTCTTCTGTTTTATCCCTTGGCTTTGGTAGTGCCTTAACCAACGTGTCAGTACAAGATTTAGATCATTTGGTCCAATGGCATTGTCGTCCACCCTATCTTCGATTCGAACCAATTGTTTTCGGTGGATTGTTCGTTTCCCTTATTCTCTTCGGCTTTTTGGTTCTCTGTGGTTTACTCTAAGTGCGACAGGATTGAGAGACACGCCCTATGGTTCTATATTCTATTTCTTTCCAACTTGGGATTTTCTATTTTTGTTTTTGGTGGCGACTTTAATGTCGTTGCCAACCAAGCAGAAAAGTGTGGAGGCATTGCCATTAACCGTTTGGTGGTTGCGTAATTCAATGCTTTCATCATCAGCCAAGGTCTTTCTGAAGTATCTTTTGTCAGATCAGCCTTTACTTGGTGTAACAACCATGAAGGTCTACATCGAATTCTTTTTAGGTTTGACGGAGTCTTCGCCTTTGATGGGTGGTTTAGCCTACCCTTTACGTTCACTATCTCCCATTTGCATCGTACATTTTCCGACCATGCTCCTATGACTCTTAGTTGTTCTCCCGTTTCCCTCTTTGGTACATCCTCCTTTGGGTTCCAGAGTATGTGAAGATTTCACCATTCATTCCACAGTGTTGTAGAAGATTCCTAGATCTCCCCTATGAGTGGTTCCCCTTGTGTTGTTTTCTCTCGCAAGCTGAAGCGTATTAAGACTTATCTTAGGGTATGGAATCTGCTCGTTTTCAAGAACATCTTCGACCGTGTTAGGGCGGCAGAACAAATTATAGTTCTAGCAGAAGCGTCTTTTGATAAGGAACCCACTGCTGCCAACAAGGAGGCCTGGGCGTTGGACCAGCTTTCCTTCTTGTCGGAGCTTCGTATTGAACAAGACCATCTTCGCCAAAAAGCGAGAATCAAATGGGTTGTTGATAGAGACACGAACTCCAGGTTTTTTCACTCGTCTATTCGTAAGAAGAATAGTCTTCTCACCATTTGTCAGATCCACCACCCTGATCTATCTTAGGCTTCTACCCCGGATGAAGTCAAAGATACTATTATGTCCCACTTCCAGTCCTTCCACAGTTCTCCATCGGTCTCGGTTTCTGACCTGTCCCATATTGCTTTCATTCCTAGACCGATCCTCCAGTCGGATAGCTCTGACCTTGCCGCACCTCCTTCCTTGGAAGAAATACATGCTTGTATATTTGCTCTATGCAAGGACTGTGTGAGTGGGCCTGATAGTTTCAACGGTTTTTTTACAGGAGTGTGTGTGTCCAGTCATTCATGCATACTTTTGTCTCGCCATTCAGTCCTTTTTCTCAGGTTTGGATCTCCCTATGGGGTGGACCTCCACCAACTTGGTCCTTATCCCAAAATGCGACCATCCTAGCTCTTGTGCGGATTTTCGACCAATCAGCTTGTGTAATTTCTTAAACAAGGTCATATCTAAGGTTCTAATCTCTAGGCTAAGACCATTTCTCAAGCGTCTTATATCTTCTTCGCATGATGGGTTTGTAAAAAGACGTTTGATCACTGATAATGTCCTTTTAGCCCAGGATCTGATTTCTTAGATCGTTAAGAAGGTACGAGGCTCTAATTTGGTCATCAGGCTAGATATGGCTAAGGCTTACGACCGCATGTCGTAGTTCTTCATCATCAAGGTTCCGAGGTCTTTCGACTTTCCAGAACCCCTTATCGATGATGTTTGGAGGCTTATCTCCAACAGCCGTTTTTTCATTCTTATCAACGGGTCAGCCACCGATTATTTCAGGTCTGGAAGAGGTATTAGTCAGGGAGACCACCTCTCTGCATCTTTGTTCGTCCTTGCTAACGAGGCTTTAATTCGAGATCTGCACTTTCTGACGATATCTGGGTAGATTCATAGGTTCGGCATCCCTAAGGGTTGTCCTCTTATCTCTTCCTTGTCTTTCGCCAACAACATCATCAATTTTTCTAATGGTAGCCGTCGTTTGATTCGTAGCCTATTGGGTCTTACTCGGCAGTATGAAAGAAGCTTCAGGAAACTCGATAACTCGTTTAAAAGCTGCTTCATGCCTGTGAAAGACCTGTCTTCGGTTATATCTTCCTGGATCGAAAATTCTACCGTTTCAAGGCGGCCTCCCTTCTGCTTCCTTATCTCGATATTGTATTATATCGAGGCAGGAAGCTCATTGCCATCTTTGATCCTCTAACTGACAAAGTTAGGGCAAGATCATTCGGTGGAATTCTACCCTCCTCTCTCAGGATGGCAGACTGGATCCCATTCAATCTGTCCTTGACTCTATGGGATCTCATATCTTTGCTGCTATGACTCCCACTGCTTCCTTCGTCTGCTCCCACCATTCCTTGGATTCTACCTTTTTTTGGGGAACCAAGGACAATGCTTCTCACCAACACTGGAGTTCTCAAAACTTCATTTGTTGTCCCAAAAATGAGGGAGGCCTGGGCTTCCGTAACCCTAAGGACATCTGTTTGGCCTTTGCTAGCAGGCTTTGGGCAAGGTTTGGAATGAACATCTCCCTATAGGCGATGTTCCTCCACGCCAATTATCGTAGGCAAGCTGGTATGAATTACACGAGTGTCCCGTCCTATGCTAGTGAGACGTGGAAATAGATGCAATCCGTGAAGGCCTTAACGGATGCATATGAGGATGATACCATTTAGGACGATAATCCCTTCTCACTTAAGGTGGCATGGAATCCAGTGCGGACTCCTGATCCACGTTTCCATCTCTTCTCTTTCATTTGGAATGTCCATATTCCCCGAAAGGTCTCTATGTTTAAGTGGAAAATCTTGCATGATGGTTTACCAATAGATGTGAACGTTCAGAGAATCGACATCCCTTTCATCTCCAAGTGTAGGTGCTGCAATTCTAGATGCTCCGAATCCTCTTTTTATTTGTTGTTCTCTGGGTCTTGTGCCAGGTTTATATGGAATTACTTCGGGAATATGATGGGTTGTCAAGGTAATGCCACCTCGCTTGATGGTTTACTGAGATTCTGGTGGTCTGACATCTTAGGTAAATCTTTGTGATCGATCCTTCTTCGTTTGATTCCTTGTCTTCTCTGTTGGCATATCTAGTGCTCGCGGAATAAGGCAGTATTTGACGAAGTGGCTATGGACTCTCCTACCATTATCCGGAAAGTTAGGAATGATGTGTTCCTTGCGTTTCGTGGTAGGCCTTTCAGGGGCGTCTTTGGATCCTGCTCAAGAGGTTGGCTATTACCTTTGATGTATCATTAGTAACGGCCACTTTAAGGGCAGGTATTGGTTGATTCTTTGCTTATATGTTTACTGCTGCTTTTATCACTTTCTCACACTACCCCCTATCGATCTTATGTCATTTGTTAGTTGTGCAGATCGTGGATTATGGGTTGTGGGAATTGGTCTGCTTGGAGCTGGTTGGTGATTTTGCTTCTTCATCCGAGGTGGGTTTATCAGAGCAGGTACAAATGGAGTTTTTGGTGGTGCAGGAGTTTTGATGCTTCTCTCTGATTTCGCTAGCCACCTTGGATATGAAGGAGCATGTGGAGTAGGAGATTTTGGAGGTTCAGGGTCGACAATTTTCTTTTGCCAGCCTTTGTAAGTGGCCTTTCTTGGACGACTTGTCGGTTGCTCTAGCTCTATGCACGTTTTATGTGGAGCTAGGGGGTTTCATTGTCGCTCTTCGCTTTGGTGTCCGTCAGATGAGGGTTCTTCTGCCTTGACTGATGCTTTGCTTGCTCTTGGCTTTAGACCGTCTTTTGGTTTTACATGTATTTTGTTTTGTTTCATCTGGTTGTATGTATGCACGATTTTTGCATTCTACGAAAACTGTTTTTGTGAGCCGTTGGAGAATGTGTAGATTCTCCCTTTTATTATATTGTATATTCCTTTCTTTTACGACCCGTATTTTTCCCGGACCTAATCGATTGCAAAACCGACAAAGACCGTTCAAAAACTCGAATACGCTAACTTTGGGAATACAACACATCAGAACAAATAACAGCAGACTTTTATAAACATCATAATAATGTTACATCAGAGTACATAATATATCAGAGTACATCAATAAATAATAATGCAGCGGAAGATTAAATTACAATAAATGTAATACACTACAGCGGAATAATTAAACTAACATAGCGGAAGATTATCAATGCTCTGGACATAGCTCTAAGCTTCGATCCAGAATCCTACTCAATATATTTGCAAAATAAGCTACTCGACTGCCCGTGTGGAAAAGAAGGCACCCGAGTTCGCAAAGTGAAACAAACTACAGGTCAGTCATAGGTCCGGTATGAGAAATCTTACTTAACTTACCTAATAAGAATGCAAATCAGAGGACCACGTCGCTAACGCGGAACAGGTTTGCTCCATTGGATTGACAGTGCATGAAATAAAGTAAATCGTTAAACAACGCAATGCTTTTTAGAAAAATGAAACCGTTATAAGACTCAGGTCCCATCACACAATGCAACGCAAGCCGGAGGATAGAATTTTACCTTATAATGGTAAAAAATGTTTGATATGATAAAACGGATTTGATATTATTATTAGTGTATATATGTTTCAAAAACATTTCAATCATAATGTATTAATCATAGATGGCATAGTACCCCATCCTACTATGTCTCCATACTAGTTCTACAATCAAAACCGCATGGTGTCGTATTGGAAATTGGGTTTCCATCAAGAGTCAAGGCTAGGAACGATCTCCTTACCGATTCGAGACACTCTAGCAATGTCTCAGGATTCGGACGCTGACGAACCCTTGGATACTGCAGGGCCGGTCCACAAATACTTTGGTGGATTAGTTATGCCTGAACACACGCTTCCTGGTCTTATTGAACCTATAATACGACCACTAGCGACCGATAAATCCGAGGCCTCGAAAATTCCATCATCCACATAAGTAAAATGTCAGGGCTGGTAAGTCCCTGACACCACTTCTAGTTAGAAAGAAACGTGTGCACTCCCTGCGTTCCTTTGCTCCGTTTCTGACTCATACCGGGGTGTGAAGCTCGCGAAGTCACGTTATACACAAAGATATGCCGAAATAGGCTATGCTTTGATCATCATCCACAAGGCTCTGATTTTCAACAAAAGCCTTGATCATTTGCATCTTGGCATGCCACATTAACAATTCACGTCATGCGATCGATAACTACCAATATATAACCTCTGAGCTCATGCGTCTCAGAGAAGGGTGTTAAGCAAGAGAATAAATTCTCCGCTACCACAGATATATATATATATATATCAAATAGAAATCAATTTAATTACATGGAATGAAATCCAATATCAGACACACATCCATTTACAAGTCCGTTCTGAGTCTGAACGAAACTGGAGACACCTTATTCCTCATCCCGTATGTCCGATACGGAAGTGAGGTGTTCGCATATCCGGACAATCAACAAGTACGTCCGGAAAAACTACCACTTTAACCCTTTAGTGGTAGCTAGCCAATGTCGGGCATAAGTAGTCGTCCATTCAATGTGAAGATCGCCGGTCTTCATCCACCGTCACTACACCAGATTTAGCTTTTGATAGCACGTGAAAAACGCTATAATTACTTTCCATAGCATTAGTAATGACGCCATATATCAACATGTTATAATAGACCTGATATATCTCACAACTATAAATTAGACGCTATTGTATCAAACATTTCATAGCACATATTCACAGATATGAAAAGTTTTTCATAGCGTTTCACCCTTATCATTTTATTTGTCCTACTAAAATTTTGTTTTGTTTTTTATAGCTATAAAAATGTTTTCATAGCAAGTATTCAAAGATATGAAAAAAAGTTTTTCATAGCGGTTTACCTTTTCATAAGTCATTTTTTCTGCTATTATATTCATTTATATAACGTTTTTCCTTCGATGTGATTTTTTATAACAATTCCCCTTCTACTTCCATAGGGGACATTTTTTGCTATTAATATGTTTTATATATGCACCTTTTTTGCAATGACGCTCTTTGCTCTAGGTTGAGTTGTGCATATCAAAGACAACGAAATAGTAAATAATACAAATTGCATATTCAATTGCAAAAAATATCTACTATCACAAGCATATTTAATTTCAAAAGACAATAAAAATTGTCTTACAATAGTTGATATACCTAAATAAGTCTAGACATAGTTGATGGCTAAATAAGTTCAGACATGGTTCCAAAACAAAAATACATCAGAAATCCATCAGTATTCAGCCACTGGAAATCTTGATTTTTGCCACCACCCACCATCTCAAGTTTAGACATAGTATCCATCCACCGCCTCAAGCATGCATCAAGCTATAGAGAAGCATCTCACAGTCAGCAAGACATCTTGAATTTTGCGTAAACTACACACATTAAAACTAATTAGATGATTCTCAAACGCATTCAATATACGCAGGAACATAATTAACTCGGAATCATAAACCTTAGTCTAAAAGATATTATACTAACTTAAAGATTTGATTTAAAGGAATAATCATCATATTTTCGACTATAAAGAAAAAGGATATAATCAAAATTTGAACAAAAGTATCACCAATTTGTAATAAATATGAGCTTAGAATACAATATGCATGCCGATCCAACAAGCAAAAGGAAACCTAGTTAATCCTTATGGTAATAAGCAAAGGACGGACCACAGTGAAATCCAAATATAGGCTAATCCTTCTTGGTTTTCAACAACCCATCATTGTAAATCTTGTAATCTAACCCACTTCACTAAGCAAAATCCCACCCTCTTTGTATATTTTCCATGTATCAGCTCTGTAATTAATTACAAATCTAAACCTAAATTCCTTTTCCCTAAACAATAAATCTAAACCTAAAATATTTATCCCTGGAACTTTAGATTTCTCATTCACCTTTTCATTTTTGTCACCATCTATAAAAATAGCCTGACCATCTAATACAGTCACTGCACTCTAATACTGTCTAATAAAAGAAACAGCTAAAACAAATACAAGTTAAAGATTCAGAAAAATCTAACTTGTACCTCATCAAAACAATATATTATCACCTACCTCACAGCTAAAGGGTGCACATACTTTATTATATCCTTTTTGTTTACATCGAAAGCTGATAGATGGCTTTTCCATATTATTAAACAATATAAGTTCAGAACACTTGAAAAACTTGCAGAACTAAACTTAGCTATAGTGTGAATACTACAGCAGAACATTATGTCTAAACAATGTAACTCCCAATTAAAAGTTAGTCCAATGCTCACACTTTAGTTTTTCTTATAAGGGACCAGTTATGTATCATAAATTACAAACGCTCTTTATAAAATACTGAAATGCCTAGGTACAATACTAGTCAGAGAAGAAACAAAACAGAAACTTACTTTTGATATTTAAAAAAAGTTTCAAATATGATATTACACATACCTGGAGAGCGCTTTTTTTTGAGGCCCTGCTAAATTCATTCTTTTTAAAGTTCTCTGCATCAAGGGCCCTGCTAACGTCATTCTTTTTCCGAGTATCCAACGCTTGCAAAGATTACAATGCAACAGCAGTTTTGTCTTCATCCGATATGGCATATTGACTACCAAAACAAAGAATATTACAGGATCAGCCTTCACTGTGGATATAAGTTTTTTCTTTTAGACAACATGATACCTCATGGCTTAGCACTAGCTAAATGCAAAATAGTGGTGGATTAAAATGGCTCTTACATTTGCAAAGGGACTATACACTCAGGCAGAGATAATTAGTCTATAGGAACACATTCGTTAACTATGCAACTCAATGAATTTACTATGGCTATGTGATGGTGATTTTAATTGTGTTTTATAAAATGATGACAAAATTATTGTTCCTAACAACTCTATAGCCAAGGTTGACAGAACTAAGTCTCCAACAACTTTAATGACAAACAGATTTGTCAAAATACAATATTATTCTAACACCGATGTATTGTATAACCATAAAAAATACAACAAATGACGCTTGTTGTGAAATAAAAACATAACTAGTCTAAATCATGATATTATAATAGTGTATAATTCAGTATCCGGCTGAGAAAAATGAAGTCATCATGGTTGATAATATTGATCAAGAGGAGAAAGACAGACACGAAACTGAACTGGCTACCAAGAATGTCAGTGACACTGATGTTAAGCTTAGTCTTGATGAAGATGCAACTGATGTAAGGATTGAGGAATCAAAACCTTCTATTGAAAATGAAAAGAATGGCGATTTACCTACAAATCAAATTGGCATCGAACAGAATCTAGAGACTAGCATCGAACAGATTCCAGAGACTAGCAGCGAATAAAATCCAGATACTAGCATCGAACAGATTCCAGGGACTGGGATCGAACACAATCTAGAGACTGGAGTAAAGAACAAGGATACAATGCCTTCTGCAGTGGATACAGATAACAGCAGTCCAGGTCAGCTCTATCAGGTATCTGCTAAGGTCAGCCCAAATTTAGGTTTACAAGTAAAATCTGAGTCAATCGGGTATCTGCTTCTGCCTCCTCCGCCTCTTCCCAAGGAACCAGAGCCACCAATTATGACTTTGGATGATCTCTTCAGGAAAACCAAAACCACTCCCAGAATTTATCACTTGCCCCTCTCCGAGGAGTATGTTGCTGCCAAACGTGCCGATCATGCAAGGAGAGCATAAGGGCTTCATCTAGATTTCTTGTCATCTCATATATAAACTTATTTTCAATTTGTAGTCTGCCCATGGACTCATGTCCTTGTTGATTTAGACTGACAGATAAAGTTGTATTTATGCGACTAGACTTGGTTGTTTGTATTCTAAGTATTAAGTCAGGTGTCGCTTTTACGTTCCAGTCATCGGTGATCCCTGTTTGAACGTATGATGAATGACAATGGTAAGTTGAATTCTACTTCCTTTTCTTTTCTGTTTGATATTATGTTAACATATCAAAAAAAAAGTATTCCAAACAATTAGAATTGATACACATCCCTAAATAAATAGAAAGAGCAAAGGATTAGTCTAATGAATAATTTTGCAAAATGAGTAATCTAATGAATAATTTATTCGTAGAAATATTAATCAATTATTAGTCTTGCATTTCCATGTTTCTGATGTTGTGATTTGTGACATAAAATCACATATATTGATAGAGACGAGGCGTTGGT
Organism: Allium sativum; assembly: GCA_030737875.1. Classification (NCBI taxonomy): domain Eukaryota; kingdom Viridiplantae; phylum Streptophyta; class Magnoliopsida; order Asparagales; family Amaryllidaceae; genus Allium; species Allium sativum. The sequence goes on from CM060927.1 coordinate 178,175,439, forward strand.
GTGCTTGGCGGTAGAGGAGATGGTGCAGCAATAGAAAGAAGGTTAGAAGGAGCAGTTTGGCGTTTCAACGGATTTATTGCTGGATTTTGACCCGGTCTTTCTGTGACTTATCTGCAAGTATTGAGGGGATATATTCCTAATATATCTCTAAGAGGAAAATTGGATATTTTTCCTAGGCCTTATATTCTCCTATAAAAGTAGCACATTGGGTTGGATTAATGTATGACCGAATAGAGTGGCGGCTGCGTGCCTCTAGGGCTTGGTGTCGTAGAGATGATTGGTGCCTCCAGTTAATCCAAGGCTTAGCCGTTGGTCTTCATTGTTCTCCTTCTCCAACCAAGAGTGTTAGTCATCTAGATATTCTTCCCCTTTCGCAATAAGGTTATTGATTCTTGTAATTTTGTTTATTGTTGGTTTTGATCCATTGAGTGTAAAAAAAAAATTGTTTTTGTGAATAAATAAAGAGGGTGGTTGGGTGGAATATCTTGTGTTTGTGCGTGTGATTTCATATCTGTGTTTGTTTCCATAGAAATCATCTTTAAGTAATTGGGTGAATAAGATCATGGTCGCTTCCGCAAAGGCGCAATTTTTCATAACATCTGAAACATAATAAATGAATAACATATAGTCCCACAGAATAATTTCTATCAACAAAGCAGTTTTGCAGTCAATTAGCAAATGCATAAGTACAAAACTATCATGTAAAAATAACGTAAATAATACAACTTTGAAAAATAACAGTGGGATGGAAATCCAAAGAATTAAAAAAGAAGTATCAGTTTATTATTACTTGCATGGTATGTTGGAACCATAACCATTACGAAATCAATATCACAAATGACCAGCTATCAAGACTGTGCAGAACAAATTAAAAGCTCAAATTGAGCAGTTTTACGTAAACAGTATAACATCACAGGATCAATTATACTTCTAAGATATTGGAACTGCAATGCTTATCCTTTATAACGTAAACAGAATTTGAAAACCAAAGTGTACTAAATAACTGCATGCACTTACATAGCAGCCTGGACTAATCTTACCCACAATTGTTATATTCTGAACAGTGTTATACAACATTGACTGAGTAATTGTAACAGTGAGCAAGTAGAGTATGTCATCTTCTGCTATCACAGGTCATTTAAAGCACATTTTTACACATTAACTCAAGTCCAAAATTCAACAAAAATTAAGTGTAAATCCCACCAATTCTATCTTAAACAATATATTAACAAAAGAAGATAAATGGTTTTCTTTCATAGTTAACAGCTATTGTAAGCTATATGATGGTATGAAAATATCATGTGTACTGTTACTGGGTCAATTAGTCATTTTTGTTGCTATGTTTAGTTTTTCAAGACAACATTTTGTTTACTTGCGTAATTTTTTATAAACAAAAGAAATGTAATAACGGAAAAAGTTAAGAAGCCTATTATTAAAATTTAAATTTATGATATTCATAAAATAAAATAAAAACTCAATAGAACAAAATTTGAGAGTGGAGTTGTACGTATAAAATTTTGAATCATTTTTCTTTGCAGTTATATATGCAACATCAGTAATCAGTGGTATCAGAGCAATTAATGTGTATAATTTATATGATGACATGACACATATCATTTAAATGTATGATATCCGACCTCTCCAAAATAAATGTATTGCTATTAGGTGAACTGGGTGGTTAAAAATACTTTTAAATTGGAGGTTAAAATATAAAGGGTGCAGAAAACATGTACGTCATAATTAAAAACAAAATGCCCGTTCAGACAAAGAAGTAAGTTTTAAAATAATAAATGAGTAAATTAAAAGAAAAAAAATTCCCAACATGTGTTAATTTGCATTATTAGCCATGATCTTTGGAGGACAATCATATGTTTAGCGTTTATGGTCCTCAGGTTGCGAAAATAACAGAAGATTAAAGGATAAATAAAATGATAATCTGAATATTGAATGAAAGGTACTTCAGAATGATGCTCAAAATTTTGGGAAACATGTTTTAAGAATATATACTGACTGTTAACACCGTTAGTTCAAACATGGCTTCGAGAGAATACGGCATATAGTTATGTCGCTCAAGACAATTCATTCCGCAACAAATCAATTCGCTGGGTCCAAGTCGTTCCTTTATCATGTCATGTTCACAATTCATGCCGCTCGTAAGCATGCATAAGAACATGGACATGGATCATCACATATATATCATCCTAAGCAAGATCCATGTCGATCCAAGGTCCAAAGTTAAGAAAGAAGCATTCAAGCCAGCATTGAAGTCCATGACGTGAATTCCCTCCATGCCATAGCATGCATGCGTGGTGATCAAAGTGCTCAGGCCATTTTTTTAGAGCATGCAAAGACATGTCGCGAATGATTAAAGCAAGCCGTATACCATGATAGTATACAAAGGAAATCCATGTCGGCAAGATATCATGTCGTGAATCCTTGTATTTCAGGAATGTGTAACAAGGTACACAATTTCATGCCGCATAAAGTCATATCGTACGGGACCTCTTCATGTACGAGACCTCTTCATGTCGCAATACGAATGAATGCAACAAGTTCGTCATATCAGCTTAGTCATCCAAGTTGTGCCAATGATTCATGGCGCAAGCACTATATGCTATGGCATGCCATTACTTACTGTTAACCTGCATGCCCTAATGGCAAATCATATCGTTCAGCCCATTTATGTCGCGATGCGTCACTAACAGATGTTAAAAGGGAAGGCCACATGACATAGAGTAAAAGAGAAAGATATGAGTCCTTAATAGCAAATGTTAAAAGGTAGAACATGTGGCGTTCGTTGAGAGGTGTCTATATCCTAGACCGCATATGAACAAGTCAAAAGAAGGGACCAAAAAGTATGGCGCTCTCCAGCATAATCATACCGCCAGCTGTCTGTATTAAACCATGGCGTTCCCCATTCATGTCGTGCACGAAAGCTGTCAAAGAGGCTGGACTAATTTCATGCCACATGCCATGAGATGACGAGTAGCTTGTCAATCCATCCAAATAGCTCAAGCTATTGAGAAGAAGGTCATCCTATCCATGCTGTTAATTACCGTTGAGTATCAGGCGTTGAACAGCAAGAAACAAACTATAAATGTATAAGCGTCATGACTTGTTTTGGAATAAGGCTTCTTGGCCACGTGTATTTGCAGAAAAAGCTTGGCATTTATATTCATTTAATTAAACAAGTCAGTGACTCTTTCATAAAGCAAGTCGCATTGTTTATATGAAGTCAAGTCGTTTGCCATACAAATTCATACAGCAAGAAACTGATGGCCTTCATGCTGCATTATTTACATGCCTTCATATCGCCGAACAACTGTAAAGGCGGAATTCCAACTGTACCGCATCCTTACTTACAAATCCACCAACGACATGAGTCATGTCACCCGGCGCCACGAGTCAAGGCGTTTTTGCTGCATAATTACCAGATTGCCACCCGGGCTAAAATTACCTATAAATACCCCTCATAATTCATTTGAGGGGGGGGGGACCGAAAATTCATTTCAACAAGGAGACTCCGTCAAATTCAAAGCTCATCTACAGCTTCTCTAATGGCTTCCATGGATTCAACAACACTTTTCTAACTTCATGAAGATCAAATTCAAATCAATGATCATTAGTGCTTTCTACAATTGGACCTAAGCATCTTCAATCTCATTCAAGCTACATAATAAATCTCTCAAGCAATTTCATATCCTCTCTAATCCTCTCCAAAGTCTAAATCGAATGTTAATTCACTATGAGATCTATGAAGTTCATGAAAGAGGATCGAAGCACACAAGTGGTTGAAGATTCATCACAAAGCTAAAAGATCTCTTCATTTTCTTCACCAAATTCAAGAGAAATTAGATCATAAGGAAGGAGAAAAGAGGGAAAAGATTGTAATGAGGGAAAATTCATATGTTGTAAGCTTGAATATTATAATGAGAATTGATTGAAAGTGGATGTAGATTCATAGAGAATCGAACCACTATAAAAATTCCTTTGTGCTCTTACTTGCTTTTATTCATTTATTTTGTGATTTCGCGGTTCCATATTCTTACCGAATAGGTGAAGTGTAGCTTTTACACCTTTGGTGTTTGATCCCAAATTTGGAGCAAACATTTTGGCGCCCACCTTGGGGCCGTGCTCGCATCTCCTACCTCTTCTCGCACTCTCCCAAAGTTGAGATCCTTGCATTAAAGCTCTAAGTTGCATCCTTCTCCGAAATAATGGCAAAGTCTAAGAAGACCGTTAGCAAAACTGTGATAGAAGCCGATGATGTTGCTAATGAAGAGACACCACTTACTAACCGTTTCGATGTTGGTGAAAATTCGATAAGTGGAGCTGGCGTGACTAGAAATGAATTAAATGCCGCTATTGCCAACGTGAACCGCCAAATCGAAACTTCAAATAAAACTTTGATGGATGCTAATAATGCTCTAATGGAGAAAATGAATGCTCTTCTAAATGCTCAACCAATTCAAGCCCCTCCAAAAGTGCATGTGGATCTCGAGGAGAATGATAAATCGCCCGCTTTCGATCATAACCGCAATGACAATATGGAGGACGATTATGATGGGGCAAGTGACGGGGATGAAGCTTATATCGAAGGATTAAAATCAAAAGCTAAGAATCATTCCAAAGTGAATGCTCAAAAAGCCGCCAATCCTATCACGGGGGCACCTCTTCGTCGAGAAGGCAAAGGGCCTAGGCTCTCCAATCGAGATCATATACCCAGACGAACATTTGGTAAAGAGCTCAGCTTTATAGAGCGCCATAGCACCGAAGAATACATTTCGGACATGATAGAACAAGACATGAAAAAGAAACAAGCTAGCAAGGACAACGAAAGAGAATGAGATTTCTCTCCCGATAGGACTCCATTCACCGAAAGAATCCTTGGAGCAGAATGTCCGAAGAAGTTCAATCCTCCGACTCTGCCTCCGTACAACGGTCTCGTTGATCCGAACTACTTCCTATTCAAATATGAATGGCATAAGAGTGCAGCTAAGAAGATCGATGAGATGAGATGCACTTATTTTCCTCTCTACTTAGAAGGTGCCGCATCACTATGGTTCACAAAGCTGCCACCCAAGTCTATCGATCGATTTTCTGACCTCACCAAAAAGTTTAAGGAACAGTTCCGCTTGTACACTACCAAAACCAAGGATGCTATAACACTTTTAGCGATGAAACAGAATCCAGGGGAAACTGTCAAAGCCTCCCTCAGCCGATTCAACGTTGCCTTATCTGAAGTGAGGAATCCAGAGCTATGTATAATTCTCATGGCTTTACTCGACGCTATAGACAAAACAAGCGAATTCGGAAGATGGATAAAGATGAAGGAACCGACTACGCTTGACAAGTTCTATAAGAAGGCGGAGGAGTACATGAGAGTGGACGATAATCCTATACCTCTTCAGATCATCGATGGTAACCAACTTCTTGAAGCTCCTAGAAGTGGAACCATTCAATCCAATCCAAAGAGTACTCAGGGGCAGAAGCGAGCTAATGACGGAAACGACAATAAAGCTAATAAAAAGTTTCGTCTTCTTGACTCGTCTAATCTAACACCTCTGAATGACACTCCCGAGAACATCTACCTTGCCACAAAGGACGCAGAAGAATATCCAAAGCCTCGGCCAATAAAAATGAACGACCATCTGAATAAATCCGGGAAGTTCTGTCGGTATCATAATCAGCCGGGGCACAACACCAACGAGTGCAGACACCTGAAATCATTAATTGAAGAATTGATTAGGAAGAACTGTCTGCAACAATTTGTGAAAAACTCCCAAGATGCAAATCCTTCTGCAACTCCCCAGGGGCAAGGGGCATCAAATGATCAGTCTGGTTCAAGCAGCGTAGCTTCTACTCAGATCATTCCAAGGCTGATAATCAACTGACAATCGTTGATGATGATCTAATATCTGAGACTCAGAATAAGCGATTACTATCACCTCTCTGCATTACTTTACTCTTTACTATGTTTTACTTTCTTGTAAAAGGTCTATAATGGTTTACGTACATTATATAGAACAAGAGTACTACGAATGAAATTTTGCCTGCTTGTGTAAATCTCTGACTTGCAAAATATACATAAAAATTTGCTAAAAGATGATTTTTTCATTGCAGGCTATTCCGTAGATGTTTGCTTCCTCAAGATCCGATGAAATGAGGCAACTCCGATAACACCAACTCAACGGTTGATCAAGGAAGTCCCAATGAGTCAAATGGCAAATAGAGCAACAAGCTGTCACGGATCCAAAACCTCATTCCCCAAAGGTTGCGGGAATCCGTAGGCGCGAAATGAAGCGTGGGAGTTCGTAAGCGCGGAGCGATGCAGCCTTAACCCAATGGTTCGCGGGAATCCGTAGGCATGAAACGAAGCGCGGGGGCTTGCTAAAGCAAGACGAAGCATGGGAGTTCGTAAGTGCGGAGCGATGCAGCCTTAACCCAATGGTTCGCGGCAATCCGTAGGGGTGAAACGAAGCGTGGGAGCTTGCTAAAGCAAGACAAAGCGAGGGAGTTTGTAAGTGCGGAGCGATGCAGTCTTAACCTAATGGTTCGCGGGAATCCGTAGGCATGAAACGAAGCACGGGAGCTTGCTAAAGCAAGACGAAGCATGGGAGTTCGTAAGCACGGAGCAATGCAACCCTCACCCAAACCTTGCAGGAGTCCGCATTGTGAAACGATGCGACAACCAAAAATCCTTTTCCATAGAGAAAGCGACTTCTCCTTAGCAGAGATCAACATTCGATGAATTCTATAATGTCAATTCATTTAACAAGAGAAGACGAACATTGGATTATAAACAGACTCTCCAAAGTCGGGGCATCCAATGGAGTTTTCAATGTCTAAACTGATCGACAAAACAAACACTGAGTAATAAAGATTCTTCTCACAGTAAAAGACCTACTAACTGGGGCACTAAACTCAAAGGCTATCCCAAACAGGAGCACAAGTATCTAAGACTTCTCAAAAAAAAAATCTCTCAAATAAGTGTTTCTCAGACGAGAAATATCGTACTCCAACATATGAAATAACGTTTGAAACCCACAGTCGGCTCTAGTCGACTAGTTGATTTTAGTCGTTAAATGCGAATTCGAATTGAATATCGTATTGGTACAGACATTATTCAGCGAGTTATAAACCGTTGGATAAAATAATTATGTGCAGACACGTTATTCAATTCAAAGTGAAAGTTTGCTATAATTCATTTTCTGAAGATTAAACTAATCTGCTATCGATACGGATGCCCGATAGTGAAGTATAAGTCCAAAATTGTGCAATCACTTGTTTTAATTAGTTAAAGAACAAGTCGCATAAGGCATATTAATCCAACAAACAAATTCTGTACTTGGACTGATTGGAGTCAACAAGTTGAAGCAAGACTTGCCATAGAAAACAAAAAGTTACGACAGAATCTCAACGCAAATTGTGTTCATTTCGAAGCCCGCATTTCTCACAAGCGAAAAATACAAGCTTCGAGGGGCAAATGTTAACACCGTTAGTTCAAACATGGCTCAGAGAGAATACGACATATAGTTATGTCACTCAGGACAATTCATTCCGCAACAAATCAATTCGCTGGGTCCAAGTTGTTCCTTTATCATGTCGTGTTCACAATTCATGCCGCTCGTAAGCATGCATAAGAACATGGACATGGATCATCACATATATATCATCCTACGCAAGATCCATGTCGATCCAAGGTCCAAAGTTAAGAAAGAAACATTCAAGCCGGCATTGAAGTCCATGACGTGAATTTCCTCCATGCCGTAGAATGCATTCGTCGTGATCAAAGTGCTCAGGCCATTTTTTAGAGCATGCAAAGACATGTCGCGAGTGATTAAAGCAAGCCGTATACCATGGTAGTATACAAAAGGAAATCCATGTCGGCAAGATATCATGTCGTGAATCCTTGTATTTCAGGACTGTGTAACAAGGTACACAATTTCATACCGCATAAGGTCATATCGTACGGGACCTCTTCATGTACGGGACCTCTTCATGTCGCAATACGACTGAATGCAAGAAGTTCGTCATATCAGCTTAGTCATCCAAGTTGTGCCAATGATTCATGGCGCAAGAACTATATGCTATGGCATGAATTTACTTACTGTCAACCCGCATGTCCTAAAGGCAAATCATGTCGTTCAGCCAATTTATGTCGCAATGCGTCACTAACAGATGTTAAAAGGGAAGGCCACACGACATAGAGTAAAAGAGAAAGATATGAGTCCTTAATAGCAAATGTTAAAAGGTAGAACATGTGGCATTCATTGGGAGGTGTGTATATCCTAGACCGCATATGAACAAGTCAAAAGAAGGGAACAAAAAGTATGGCGCTCTCCAGCATAATCGAACCACCAGCTGTCTGTATTAAACCATGGCGTTCCCCATTCATGTCGTGCACGACAGCTGTCAAAGAGGCTGGACTAATTTCATGCCACATGCCATGAGATGACGAGCAGCTTGTCAATCCGTCCAAATAGCTCAAGCTATTGAGAAGAAGGTCATCCTATCCATGCCGTTAATTACAGTTGAGTATCAGGGCGTTGAACAACAAATATCAAACTATAAATGTATAAGCGTCATGACTTGTTTTGGAATAAGGCTGCTTAGCCACGTGTATTTGCAGAAAAAGCTTGGCATTTATATTCAGTTAATAAAACAAGTCAGTGACTCTTTCATAAAGCAAGCCGCATTGTTTATATGAAGTCAAGTCGTTTGCCATACAAATTCATACCGCAAGAAACTGATGGCCTTCATGCCGCATTATTTACATGCCTTCATATCGCCGAACAACGGTAAAGGCGGAATTCCAACTATACTGCATCCTTACTTACAAATCCACCAACGACATGAGTCATGTCGCCCGGTGCCACGAGTCAAGGCGTTTTTGCTGCATAATTACCAGATTGCCACCCGGGCTAAAATCACCTATAAATACCCCTCATAATTCATTTGAGGGGGAGGGGGACCGAAAATTCATTTCAACAAGGAGACTCCGTCAAATTCAAAGCTCATCTACAACTTCTCCAATGGCTTCCATGGATTCAACAACACTTTTCTAACTTCATGAAGATCAAATCCAAATCAATGATCATTAGAGCTTTCTACAATTGGACCTAAGCATCTTCAATCTCATTTAAGCTGCATAATAAATCTCTCAAGCAATTTCATACCTTCTTTAATCCTCTCCAAAGCCTAAATCGAATGTTAATTCACTATGAAATCTGTGAGGTTCATGAAAGAGGATCGAAGCACACAAGTGGTTGAAGATTCATCACAAAGCTAAAAGATCTCTTCATTTTCTTTACCAAATTCAAGAGAAATTACATCATAAGGATGGAGAAAAGAGAGAAAAGATTGTAATGAGGGAAAATTCATATGTTGTAAGCTTGAATTTTATAATGAGAATTGATTGAAAGTGGACGTAGATTCATAGAGAATCGAACCACTATAAAAATTCCTTTGTGCTCTTACTTACTTTTATTCGTTTATTTTGCGATTTCGCGGTTCCATATTCTTACCGAATAGGTGAAGTGTAGCTTTTACACCTTTGGTGTTTGATCCCAAATTTGGAGCAAACACTGGCTATGCAAACTTTTGAAAAATTAAATTGTGTGCTTTTTGAATTTACAAACAGAAAAAAAAAGAGGTTTATTTAAAAATGTACCGTGATGAAAACACTACTTCAAGCCAACACTCATATTTCCAAAAAGAGTTTTAAATATCCACAATGATGAAATAGCAATCAAAAAGTTTGAAGTGCAAACTGTATTCAAAAACATAAAAACCCAGTGTTTTAAAAATAAACAAATATGAAAGCGCGTGGAAAATAGTTATCTCAAAATAAGAATGTAGGCATAATTTTAATATAAAGTCATGTAGATGAAAACATATATTGTATAAGTACGAAGTAAAAAAGATAGAATGTTACCTTTGAAGACACCAAAGCTCATTCTGGTATACTGTCGAGAGAAGTTGAACTCCGTGGTGACAATGTACCAAATGCCATTGTCACACAAGCTCTGATTTATATTTTGAGAAATGATTTATGCATCAAACTAACTAAACATTTTATGTGTAGTGAACGAAAAAAAAAGGAAACATTGACTTACTCATGTGATTTCATAGAATTTAAAATTCAGATGACCTGTAGTGCTCAGGGTTTCTCTTATGCTCTAATTGATAAATTTGGATAAGTGGATATGTAACTGCATAATCATCGTGAAAGTAAAAAAGTGCATATGAAGAACCTAATTCTTTTGAAAAAAGAGTTTTTTCACTGTCATATAGTAAAGGAAGTGTTTTACATTTAGTAAAAAATTACCTATTCGTGGACCACATTATTATTGTAGAACTCCTGCTACTATATTACTGAAATTTGTATCCTCTATCAAGCATCAGAATATGGAATTCGTTATATTAGAAATTGAATACTTTGAAAAGCACATATGTATACAGATAGATTGCATAAAACCACCTATGTTCAATACCATATGCAAAGAGCAACCTTGGGATTTACATTATAATTTTGAACCGTAATTAAACATTATGCTTTCATTTAGTTAGGGCATGTGAACTGTAAAGTATTTCATGCCTAAATACTATATTGCATGCTGCAACTTCCCAATTAAGGTTATGCACATTTCTTTTGTTGATTAAGTCATGATCAATGTGGATAAACTACATGGACTTGCTTTGGAATCAATCCTTGCTTTCTGAGCGGTCTAAAGTATTGAGAATTGTTGGATGAACAAAAGGTGTCAACAAATTTATTTGGAATATAAAAGATTCTGGGATATGCACTAAAAATGATTTGAATTTAAAAGAATGAACTTACGTAGAAAATGCAATTGCTACAATTATATAATGCGTATAGAAATAACCTAAGAATCATGTTATCTTGTTAAAACAGTTAAATGTTTCATCTAAGATTTTACCAAATTAGAAGAGATAATTTGTCCAGGCACTACAAAGTGTTGAAAGCAATTTCTTTTCAATTCTTAGGTAGCTTAATAATCCAGCTTACCGAAATATTGGAGAATAACAATGAAAAAATTTAACACCACTTTTAAACAATGATGAAGGAAGGAAATTTAAATTTGTAAATGGATAAATCTAGGTATCTTTCTTAATGTTTAATCCTTTTTTGTCACTATTTGAAGGTTTGTTTCTTCTTCATGCCCCAAACATGATAATAAGTTGCATCTTGTTTGGTGCAGAACTGCAGATAAAAGAAATACACATAAATTTATCGAAAGGTTGTTAAATTTCAAAATAGATATATCCAAAAAGTACCAATTATGGATGAGAAGACTGAGGAAATCTGATATCCCAAGAAACACTGGATTTGAAACAGCTGTCGATGGAGAGGGAAAAGGAGGAAGAGAAGTCAACGGATGGTGAGCAAAGCAAGAGTAGCCGGTCATAGGATTAATGGACCAAATAGTTTAAGGGCCTGTTCTTTGCAAGCGGAAGCGGAGAATTTGAGCGGAGTATTTGAGCGGAGAATTTAAACGGAGAATTGTAGTTAGCGGAGTATGCGTTTGGCGCGTTAAGCGGAGGATTTAAGCGGACCATTTTATTTTTATTTTTTAATTTAATTAATTAATGGTTAATTAATTTACCATTTGTTTTTAATAAATAATATATATCAATAATTTACACAAATAAATAAATTAATTAAAAAATTGAAAAAATATAAGTTGCTCCAATTCAGCTCAAACCAACTCCATTACGTAGAGCATTTCGATACGATCGCAACGCAAAAAACCGCGTGTCAAACGGATCTCGTATGAAAAGTTTTAAATTTTTAAAGTTTACAAAAACTTAAAATAATTAATAAAAACTTAAAAATAATAATTTAATGGTCAATTAATCTGACGCGTCAGACCCCAACAGACCACTTTTGGTCCGTTGGGGAAACGGGGTATAATACCCCGTTTAACTAACGGACGCGTCTGACGCGTCGGACGCGTCAGACGCGTCCGTTAGTTTTCTCTTCCGTTTTCAGAAAAGAACGGACCCTAAATTCCATAGCCGGACTACTAAATTAATCATGGTACAAATCATATCACCGTAAATTGTAATTAAGTAGATATAATCAATCAAATAACCAAATCGATTGTGAATTAACGCATGAAGTGTTAATATACACTCATCAGAAGGGTGTACAAATTGGAAACAATGGACAGTTGTGATCAATAAGTTAGGTCACAGTAGTCTGAAATTAGGAAGGAATATTTGCTGGTACAAAACATGGTAACCCCAAATTAAAATAGTAACAACAATAAAAAACAATGTAAATGAAGTCATATGCAGTAAGGTCACATACCATTGTCGATTACTATCAGGATATCGCAGGCCGAGCGATTGCCGAAGTTTCTTTTTTAGATGTTATAGAAGGTGAAAGGGGAGAGGACATTGGGTTGTAAGAAATTGACGATCTGGTATGCAAGGCCCGGAATGGAGAAGCAGTTATCAAATTAAAGAAATCAGGATTTGATGTGCGAAAGAGAGAGAGAGAATGAAGGAGCGGTTAGTGGGAACATGTAGCGAGTAGAAGTTTTAAGCGGTTAACGAAAATCAATTATTTAACAGGAGAGCGTAATTTTCAAATGCTGAGATTTAATGCGTACACGTAAGAAGTAGGTGGTTCCTGCTTTACTATGTAAGTAATAGATAAAAACAAAATCCGAATTACCAACAACTCCAAGAATTTGGCATTGGCTATTCGGTTAGCGAGGTTGCAGCTGCGTCGGCTATTCGGTTAGCGAGGCAGAGCCTAGCACTAAGGCGGTTGCGGTCATAGAGCCGGCATCTAAATATTTGGCCGAGCATAGGCTGGTGCAATAGCATCTGCAAGTGTGGAGATCAGATATTTAGAGATTTTGATTTAGGGAATCATTTTTTTATCAATGCTTATATGACTATTTGATACACGGATCACACATCCTTAATATAAAAAATGAATGGAGATGTTGTCTATTAGTACATTCTTAAGGAAGAACTTATGGTTGCTACACAGTTCAGAGATCCTCGTTGTAAAATGGTATTATAAAAGCATTAACAGTATTTGTCATCTACACAGTAAAACAATTGGATATATTTTGAAACCATGCAGCATTTGGTGCAAACTCACCAGATTTGGTATTTTAGGAGCTTTCAGCCTGCATGTGTTCCTTTGATGCATATTAACTGCGCTATGTTTTAGAACTAACCAACAAAAAAATACTAGTTCTTTGATTTTGCAGAAGTGGTTAGAAAAAAGAAAACTGAGCTGGAAATGGTCCTGTAGTAACCATACTACTTAAAATAACAATTAGTGTACACAACACAAGAAACTGTAAATGAATAAAACTTGAGTCCGTAAAGCAATTTTTTCAAAGGACAATAGAATTTTTACTGTTGCAAAAGGTTAACTAATAAATGGCCCATGCTTCGCACACGGTAATTGTTGGAATTATATTGTGGACTTCTATTACATTTTGAGTAGTTAGTTGAGTTGTTTAGTTAACACGATGGATTGAAATTTAGGTATACAATGATATTTGTTACTAATCAGGTGGTTCAAGACAGTATTGGTTTATCAAACATGAACAGAAATTTAATTTGGATTCAGTAAGAGTGTGTTTGCGCATAACATTAACGGACCATTTTAGAAGAGTATTTAAATGGAGTATTTAAACGTAGTATGAAGTTTAAATAGATTTGCGCTTACGGCTTTAAGAAGGGTATATAAGTTGAATATTAAAATTTGTGGTTTTTAATTTAACGAATTATATTTAATTAGTTATTTGTTATGTTATGTAATATGGTGAAAATTTATTAAAATTTTGTCATAAATTATTCCCTACGGAGTGCGAAGGATGACAACCCATAGGCGAGGATGTAGGGGATGGCAACCTCCGACGCTATATGCTTGTTTTAATTCGTTGAAAAAACATGCAAATTATTACCATTTAAACAATCGACGCTATGTGTTGAAATAAATGAATATGTCTATTTTGATACATCATATAGGAGTATAAGACGATGTACAAGTACAGTAATTTACTGTAAAAACTACAATCAGTGAGTGGCTCATGTTAGGCACATGGACAATGGTATTCTTTTTTTTTTTCAGTTTCCATATCAATGAAGCAAGCATAGGTACAACAACATCGTTCAATCCCAACGCTCCTTACTATTCAAGCAATCTCTTTTTTCAAATGTAATAACATTGGCTCATGCTATGCACATGGACAATTATAAAGTAAATGTGTGAATAGTATATGTACAGATAATCTTTTTTATTTAACATTGTTTTAAACTTGTGGGGTTGGAAAACTAAATTACTATGTGGTTGGGTACATGATGACGAAATAGAATAACCACGCTCACATTTTCGTCAACTTGCATGGCTTGCATGAAAAGCATGGTCCCAGATGTTGGATTGTGTCTAAATAGCTTACAAATTTTAATCGCACACACATGAATTTAGAGTTAGCAGATAATATATGCTAAGACATATCCATACGCATGTATCTTGTACAGAGAACAATGTTGCATTTAACACTGAATTTCACAATAATGAAGAAGTTAATAATATTTGAGTATTAAAGAACAAAAACCAAAAACAAAAAATCCCATAGAAATGAAGGTTTTAAAATTCTTGATACATGCAGGAAATGGAAATGTCTATACAAGATTGAAGTATGTTATATATGTTTCAATACATACAATGCTAAAAAAGAAATCTGACATGCACTAAAGTTATTCTTTATCATCACGTTCTTCACGACCGTTGTCTTCTAATGCATGTTTACTTGTTTAGCTCCAAACATGGTCACCGCTCAAGTACTAGAACTTCTGAATACACGTTAGGGGACTGCATTGCTTCTATTTTTGAAATATTTCAGAGGGTTGGGTTGCAGCTCTTCCCTTATTACATCGTTACCTATATATACAATATGTATTGTATGAACAAAGCTATTATTTAGATGTGTTCCACCTAAATAATCATCCGGGCCAGATACCTCTAAAGGAATATGCTCCAATATAGTTTCCATTTCATACTGAACATTTATCAAAACTTCCTTTACTCGACGATGGTTGCTCTCCTTTCATGCCATCTTCCTAAGTTATAGTGGTTTCAAAACCAGTTACATCATTCCCATAGTAGCCTTGTAATAGCCATAGGTTTTAGAAAAAGGGTTATCATAAAAGTAAAAGGTAATACTATAACAATGCCTTTCTTCATAATCCTTCACATCAAGAGTGTGCAGGCTATCAAGTGTTAGCATTGATTAAAGCATACAATGTGGTATGCATGCCAGTTTATGACAGAATCAGAGTATTGCATCTTTTCCATGTTTTTGGCATACTACATTTGAGCATCACCCATTACTTAGTGCTCTAATGATTAAAGAAGACCATGAGATTTTATCTATCTTATCCAGTTCCTGCTGTACATCCATCAACCTTTTAACTAAAAGCATGAAATTAGGATCTGCAGGTTTGTACCCCTTCCCCTTCATCTTCCCCCTTTGCCTTTGCCATCTTCTTGGCTTCCGCCTTCCTCTTCGCCCTCTCCGTCGTCTTTTTTCCTTTGTGTGTCACCATTTTAAGTCAAATTCCTAACCCTGAGTAAGGGCGCAGCGACCTGCATCTCAGAGCAGTACCCTAGGCAGCGTTAAGATATTGCCAACGGTTTACTGTGCCTTAGCCAAAATGGCAGAGCGATATAGCCCAAACATCATTTTATGGTCATATACAGTAGAACAACCATCCTCTTTAGCTGAGTTTACATGAACAACTAAGAATATAACATGCTCAAAGATGGTAAGTTTTCTATCCGAATAGCCTTGTGTCGGCTACTGAAGAATAATTTATAGGTGATGTTGTGACTTATCAAGCAACGAAAAATAAAATTCTTAGTTTAGTAGACCTACATATCATGTTACATGTTAGGTGCACATTAGCGAACTTATAAAGTATCCAAAAGAGGTGGTTAACACTACAAGAAAAAAGGCTATTTCCGACGGCTGAAAACTGTCGGCGACCGTCGGAAGCCATCAGAAATAGCCGTCGCTTTTAAAGGCGTCGAAAATCTGATTTTCCAACGGTTTTCGACACAGCCCGTAATTTTTGTTTCCGACGGTTTTTGGCGGTTTGTAACGGTTTCCGACGGTCGTCGGAAGTCGTCAGAAAACCTGCATATTTTTTTTTTTGAAATTTCAGCCGCTATTTAGCCTTCCAACTATACTTCTTCACTAAAACCACTATCTAATCAATCAATAGATAACCCAACATATCAGCTCTCAACCAATTAACAAAAACACAAAAATTTCACCATAAACTTAAACCATTAACTACATAATACATAAATTTATGCACATCACGTAGTCCACCTATATATATACCAGTAATAAATACACTACCCCAAAAAAATCTGCTTGATTTCCAAATCCTAACTCATACTTTGTCCAAATTATGATGATGTGGACAGTTTGAATCCTAACTCATATTTGTAGCAACAGTGTAAGGGTACATGATTTTATTTCTAAACTAAAAATTATATTAAGAAAAAAATCGTTTACCACTTGATTTCCAAATCCACACCGCCTGTTTCGCTTTGCTTTCGCATACGCGCATCCAAAACTAGAATTTAAGCATACCTTAAAATCAGAATTAACATACCTTAAAAATATATTTAACACAAAAAATAGAAAAATATACCTTAAAATCAGAATTTAAGCATCTTTTTCCCGTAGGCCCATCCAAAATAGTTAAAGGAACTGTGTCATCGTCATCATCTATAATATATATGCATTAATACTAACTAAAAAGAAAAAGGATTTGAGATTCCAACAAAAACACCAAGGTATAAGTAAGGAAGTTTACCTTCGATGACAACATAAAGGGGGTGACTGCATTGTAATCGAAGAGAGGTTCAAATTCGTCCAATTTGTCTCCCTGCAATTATTGCCAAGAGTTCATTAGTTGACTATATGAAAAAGTTGGTGAAAACAAAATTGGACAAGCTCATATCATCAAATTTGGTAGAACATGATTTAATTGCTCATTTATTTTAAGCAAGACATAAAGTAAAGTAGTTAATATGTCATGATGATATTATCACCAGCATCACGGACAATATGTGCGCAAGTATGGAGGTTGTTGGGCCGGGTCTGCAAAGAATGTCATTATCATTTTGATATTTACAAATAATTTTGTACGCTTACCTTCGCCTCACCAGTGTTCCAATACTTGATAAATACTTCCCACACGGTTGTTCCAACATTGAAAATAGTTAGCTTTGTATGTTATTTCACAAATTTATTCATACATGTAATATTCATAGATATAATGCATCGACTTCATGCATATTATCCTATTTTGATGCGTTCTCTTAAATCCGCATCATTGATTCATAAATATCTTAAATCACAAAAAGGGTTTTTGTTTGTTAGATGTACTCAAACAATTTTTGTAAGATTTTCCACTTTTGCAATAAATACAAGAAAAACAAGTACATAACGGTGCACATATACACAAATAACCACAATTATACAATGGTCAAAATCAAGTTAAGGGGGAAATATGCATAAATAACCAAACATTTCACATAAAATTTTCAATTTCATTATATCACATGAAATACACACATAATAGGATGCTATAACCCCACTAAAACGCTATTTAAACCAATTACAATCAAAGGATAACCCTAATTTTCTAATCTAAGCAAACATAGATTTAGGTAAAAATTGGATTTTTATGGAAAAAAGAGATTATACCTTAAATTATTTCTCTAGAGATCTGAATGAAAGCCAAGGAGGTTCTTACGCGATGAAATTGGGATTTGGAGGCAAAAAAATCGGATTTTGGGTGGTAGGGTTTTAAAAAACGTAGCTGGAAAAAATGGATGAGAAAAAGAAATGAGCAAGAAAGAGTTCGATAGTCAGTTTATCACAAAAATTTCCGACGGCTTCAAACGGCCGCCGACGGCCCGTCTGAAGCCGTCGCAAATCAGCCGTCGCAAATAACCTGTTTTCTTGTAGTGTAAACAAAGTGGTAGCAAAACTAAATGGGGATATATGTGTCGTTCCTATCAAATTGTCGAAAGTACATGCATTTGAAACATGGATACCTTAAATATAGAACTATGTACATGCATGTACGTGTAAACACATGGAATAAAAGAAACATATTTTTTGGTATGCCTTATTGACAACCAAAGTTGTGTATAACATTGGGTTAGTTTATCGCATACATGGAGAGAGCTAACCAATTTTATATTTGTAGTTACCCCAAAAAAAAAACACAAGTGGTAGTGGAAAATTAATTGTACTGCACTGAGGATAATTTAATGTGACTTTCACAACAAATGTAGACTTATTTACCAAATAGCAAATTTAGATCATGAATCTTAAATATCTTAGGAGCAGGAAGTTATTTTATAGAAATGTATTACTGTGCCGACTTCACCTGTGATATAGGTCCATTTGGGTCATCAAGCAAATTATCTGGATCCACCAACTTCGGGTTAGATGATCAAATTGAAAGCACATATTTGTATAAAGAGGCTATTTAAAATTTATAGGCCGAGCATCTAAATTTACTTTTGAGCACATGGAAAAAATACTAAAAATTTTATAAGAGAAAACACATCAAATAAGAATTAAAAGCAGCATAATTATGTGCTTTACAGGAAAAAAAACAGATATGAAAGCAAAGTTGTTAAGTTATCAGTTATACTTCTAAGATATTGGAACTGCAATGCTTATCCTTTATAAGGTAAACAAAATTTGAAAACCAAAGTGTACTAAATAACTGCATGCACTTACATAGCAAGTTTGCATAGGAAATTTTTCTTATTTATTGGTGCGTATAACTGTAAGTTGTCGATAGTAGCGTGGACTAATCTTACCCACAATTGTTATATTCTGAACAGTGTTGTACTAATTGTAACAATGAGCAAGTAGAGTATGTCATCTTCTGCTATCGCAGCTCATTTAAAGCACATTTTTACACATTAACTCAAGTCCAAAATTCAACAAAAATTAAGTGTAAATCCCACCAATTCTATCTTAAACAATATATTAACAAAAGAAGATAAATGGATTTCTTTCATAATTAACAGCTATTGTAAGCTATATGATGGTATGAAAAATATCATACTGTTACTGGGTCAATTAGTCATTTTTGTTGCTATATTTAGTTTTTCAAGACAACATTTTGTTTACTTGCGTAATTTTTTATAAACAAAAGAAATGTAATAACGGAAAAAATTAAGAAGCCTATTATTAAAATTTAAATTTATGATATTCATAAAATAAAATAAAAACTCAATAGAACAAACTTTGAAAGTGAAGTTGTACGTATAAAGTTTTGAATCATTTTTCTTTGCAGTTATATATGCAACATAAGTAATCAGTGGTAACAGAGCAATTAATGTGTATAGTTTATATGATGACATGACACATATCATTTAAATGTATGATATCCAACCTCTCCAAAATAAATGTAATGCTATTAGGTGAACTGGGTGGTTAAAAATACCTTTAAATTTGAGGTTAAAATATAAAGGGTGCAGAAAACATGTACGTCATAATTAAAAACAAAATGCCCGTTCAGACAAAGAAGTAAGTTTTAAAATAATAAATGAGTAAATTAAAAGAAAAAATTCCCAACATGTGTTAATTTGCATTATTAGCCACGATCTTTGGAGGACAATCATATGTTTAGTGTTTACGGTCCTCAGGTTGCGAAAATAACAGAAGATTAAAGGATAAATAAAACGATAATCTGAATATTGAATGCAAGGTACTTCCGAATGATGCTCATAATTTTGGGAAACATGCTGTAAGAATATATACTGGCTGTGCAAACTTTTGAAAAATTAAATTGTGTGCTTTTTAAATTTACAAATAGCAAAAAAAAAGAGGTTTATTTAAATATGTACCATGATGAAAACACTACTTCAAGCCAACACTCATATTTCCAAAAAGCGTTTTAAATATCTGCCATGATGAAATAACAGTCAAAAAGTTTGAAGTGCAAACTGTATAAAAAAAACCAGTGTTTTAAAAATAAAACAAATATGAAAGCGTGTGGAAAATAGTTATCTCAAAATAAGTGAAACGACCCGAAATCCCCCTTACGGGAAATCACGGATTGAGTTGAGGACAAGATGAACCAGAACACAAACAGAAGAACATTTCATTGTTAATTACAACAATTCCATCAGAATACAAGAATATACAAAGTATGAATGAAAATTACACAGAAAATATCAGAGATTACAATAAATTACATAGCAGCGGAAAAATAATACAATACACAACTGAAAGGGATATACGGATACAGAGCTTTCCGGATATCAGTCCAGCTGCAAACCAGGTTCCTGTGAATATAAATCTGCCAAACCAAAACTACTAGCTGCCCGTGCGGAAAATAGGGGCACCCAGAGTTTAGGTTAAAACAATAAACTCCAGGTCAGTCATGTGATGGGTGTGAGAACTAAAACAGTTATTTAAAACTTTACTTTAAATCAGATATATCAAGGGACCACGTCGTATAACACGGAACGGGTTACCTCCCAAGAATACCAGTGCATATAACAAAACAACGCAATGTTTTTTGGAAAAATGAAGCTATTATAAGACCCAGTCCCATCACACAATGCAACACAAGCCGAAGGATAGGGTTTTCCCTTATAATAGCCAAACATGCTTGGTACGTTAAAAACAAATCATTTGATACTATTATAAGTGTATAGTGTCAAAAGAATTTCAATCATAAATATCAATCATAGGCGGCACGAGTACCATATATCATGTCGCCATACTAGGATCTACAAATAAAACCGCAAAGTCACGTATTGGAAGCTGGATTTCCATCTGTGAACCGAGGCAAAAGATAGTCCTCACCGAATTCGAGACAATCTAGCCCATGTCTCAGGCAAGCGCGCAGACAAGCCTTGGATTGTCAAGGCCGGTCCACCGATGTGGATTATTATGCCTAAACACTACGTTTCCCCGCCCTTTGGGGCGTAAATGAGCCAAATGACTCCATCGGCTACACACAGTCACTGATATATCTGAGGCGCCTCGCAACAGCAACAACCACACAGGTGAAAATAATATAAATGTCAGGGTTGGTAGGTCACTGACACCACCCTAGCTAGAAGGAAACACATGCCCTCCCTGATGTCCTTTCCCGTTTCTGGTTCACAACCGGGGTGTGAGGCTCGCGAATCAACGTTACACAAAGCTATGCCACACAGGCGGTGCTTTGATCATCAACCACAAGACTTTGCTTTACAACAGAAACCTCGATCAATTGCCACTTAGGCATGCCACACAAGAAATTCACTCCATGCGATTGATATCCATCAGTATATAACCCTTGAGCTCGTACGTCTCAGAGAAGGGCGTTAAGCAAGAGAATAAATTCTCCGCTGCCAAACAGATATATATTTAATAGAAATAAATCACACAGAATAAAATCCAATGTCAGACACACGGTCCATTTACAAGTTCGTTCTGGGTCTGAACGAAACTTGAGGCACCTTGTACCTAGCATATCCATCGATCTCCAAGTACATCTGGACGATCAACAACTGATTCCCTCCTCTTGGGTGTACAACCCAATCAAGATCATCAGTAATCACCCAAACGATGTAAAGACCTCCGGTCTTCGACCACCATCTTCATCCTCGGCACATCATCGAATCAGTTATTCAGAATGGGATAAACCCGGTCTTTCTGAATAACCCGCGTATATAATAAACAAGTGTTACACAAACACAACAACGCCTCATTCCAATTCAGAATATTCTTATACTTTAGGAAAAATTCCCATTAATTTTATTAAAGATAAATTCTTTAAATTTATTCTTTAATCTTCTTTTGAATATCAATTCAAACTAGTCGGGATTAGCGAACCACACCGAAGTAATCATTTATTTTATTTCCCAATCCCAACCTATTCATCCCACGAAGTAAAACTGGTCATACTTCATATCTAACACCATGGTGTTATCGGTAAATTCAATTACCATTTCACATTCAAATCTAATTAAAGATTTAACTATCGCTTGGAGCAAAACTGGTGCTACTCCATTCTCGATTATTTCAATCCAATTAAAGATTCATCAAAAAACTCCACTTGGTTTTAATCTTCCCAATAATCACTATCAATGATTATTTAACTTGGGAAATCACATCCTATCTTTAACTGGGTTAAAGAACCAATGTCATTTAAAACACGGTTCACTATAAACCCAAAATCACATTCCATTAATTATCAGGTTAGAGAACAAGTGTTATTTAAAACACCATTCACGATAAACCCAAATCCCATTTGATATTAAATACAAGGCTCTGAATAGAAAATATATCGGCTTATATTCAATGTCAAATTCTACGACCAACAAATATCGTATTGGAAATAACGATATAAATATATCTTTCAAATTTCCATAACAGTATCTGTATAATCACGAAATCCAACATCGAAATATTCCAAAGACAATTTCGATTCAAATCCATTCCAATTCAATTATTGGAAATTCTGGTTACTTTTAAAACCCTTTCATATCCAATTCATTTATTTAAAAATAAATAAATTATTATTCTAGTTCAAAACCTGTTCATTTCGATAAAAATCTATTTTTATCTTTTCAAATTTGGAATTTTTCATCCCAATTCTTCACAAATCATTTCTTATGATTTTACACAAGTTATTGATATTTTTGATAATTTTATCAAGGCTCGTACAGTCGATTTCCATCAACGGCCATCGAACTGCACTTACAACGACCTTTTCCAAATTTGAATTGGACATAATTCCAAATCCAACCGTTAGATTTCTAATTTCTAATATTCGTTAGAAAGCTCTTTTCGATACGAACCCAATGGTTCTGGATTTAGGAGAATCCGACGATCTGATCTCCCGTAATATCCATTCGAAGTCAATGGTCGAAATTCGCGAACTGCCGCGGCGCGGCACGTTCTATTCAGGCCATTATATTATATATAATATATACTTCGTCGATTTGCTTTTAAAACGTATTTTATTAATCGTTTTAAATTCGTTTTCAAAACGATTTCAACTCCATATTCAATTTCTAATCAAAATTGAATATTCCATATCATTAATCTATAAATGATAATATTTTCAAAGCATTACATTTTGAAATCACTTCCTTTTCTATATTCATTATAAAAATGAATAAAATCGATATAAATATCGTTCACATCAAAATGGCGCATATCTAATCAACCCGGCTTTATATATTTCAATAACTTCGTTATTCTATTCAACAAATGAATATTTATTCTATTCAACACATGAATATATATTCTATTCAACACATGAATATTAATTCTATTCAACACATGAATATTGATTCTATTCAACACACGAATTTATATTTTCTATTCTACACATGAATATTAATTCTTATTCAACACATGAATATTTATTCTTATTCAACACATGAATATTTTTATTCAAAACATGAATATTTTTTTATTCAAAACATAAATATTTTCTTTTATAATATTCTTTATTTTCCAAATTAGAATGAGGCCCAATCAATTACCATATAATGTTAATTACATGGATTTTCTACAACACATGTATATAATAGCAATGATAAATCATCAACTATCATCCAGAGTGCACTACACAACTACATAAGCATTAAATATAAATAATTAACGCTTACACAATCTGTCAATCCATCGATTGACATACAACTAAACAATTGGGATTAGTGTACGTCAATATCATCCCAACACCTGTGTGGGGTTTCAAATCAACAAACACAAATTTTTATTTGTGCAGTTGGGCGATGTGTAAAATTTATCGTCCCAATCAATATCAGTCAAATCAATGCATAAAAAAATTGTCCGATTTGTTTATAAATATTTATTTTATATACACGTTAAAAATTATATTTGTAACTATAAAATATTTTCCACTATAAAATATTTCATTTCATCTATAACACACAATCAAATTTCACAACACAGCAATCAAACAAACAAGTCATCCATGGTCTGTGGACGACGGGTGTCGGGTGCTGCTAAGCACCGTCTGCATCCTAGTATATATTTCAACTAGAAAATAAATTAAAAGTGAGGAGTTCTCACCTTTGGGTTCCACTCCTCCATTATCTATTTCTGAATGGCATGGATTCCGTTGCTACCTTCGCTATCTTTTCCCGTTGTTTACATTAAAATCACATTTTTACAATGACATTTCATATATAAAAATCATATATTTTTATCGCTTCTTTCTGTATAAAAATTATATTTTTAAATTTCTACTTCTTATATAAAGATCAAATTTTTTCTCTACATATATAAAAATCAAATTTCTATATCGTTATTTATATATATGAAAGATCATATTTTTATATCGTTTTTATATATAAAATGATCTCATTCTTTTGTCAACGCTAGGTAGATAAAAATCAAACCTTTTTGCATATAAAAATCTATTCTTTTTGCATATACCAAGCTATTCTTCTTGCATATACAAATCTATTCTTTTCATGTATAAAGATCATTCCTTTTCATTGTTAAAAATCGTTTCTTTTCATTGTTAAAAATCCAGTCTTTCTACATATAAAAATCTAACCTTTCTACTTATAAAAATATAATCTTTCTACTTCACGGTCTAATCTTTTCTACTACAAAGATTTAATCTTCTCAACTTCAAAGATTTAATCTTTTTCTACATCAAAAATCAAAATTTTATCTATATTATAAAAAAAATCAAATTTTTATCTACATTAAAAATCAAATTTTTATCTACATTAAAAATCAAATTTTTATCTATATTATAAAAAATCAAATTTTTATCTACATTAAAAATCAAATTTTTATGGCAAAAATCATTTTCAATCTAAACTGAAAATCATTGAATAAATAGTGATAAATAAATAAAAAATATAAAACTTACATCGTTCTATGGAAGAGGGGGGCTGTGGTGGTGAATTGGCAGCGCAGGGGTCAGAGAAGCTGGTGACGGTCGGCGGTGGGGTGCTGAAGGTCGAGATCGCGCGGCTTTTAGGGTTTTAGGATGCTCAGGAGTTGGGGACTCGAGCTGGGGAAGGGGAGAAAGGAGAGGGCGAGCGTGTGAGGAGGGGGGGGGGGGGCGCTGATGGCGGCTGCGCCGGAGGGCGCGGTGGAGTTCGGGTACGTGGTGGAGCAATTTTCCACGAGCCCGCTTCCTTTTTCTTCTATCGTTCTGATTTGGGAATAAGGGGGTGAGGGATTAAAGGAAGTTATATATTTAATTAATTAATTAATTTAATCCTCCATTAGTTGACTTTTCATCCGAACCCTGTTTCGAACCCAACGACTGTCGCCCCTAGCTAATTACCCCCATTCCGAACACAATGGGATATATTTCGCAACCCAAATTGACCTTCACGATCAGTTTCCGTTCAAATTAAAATATAAATCAATGTATACTGAATTTGAACGTACATTTCAATTTACCGGCGCCACATACTAACTCTAAAAATTCCCAAAAATTATTTTTTAACTTTGTATTGATGATACGGTCCTAACAAAACTAGTTTAGTCAAATTCTGAGACCGTTTGAAAAATGGCCATTTTCAGGTCGATCGAAATTGACTGAAACTGTCAAAACATGTTTTACTTTGCCACACTCACATATTGCTTTCAAAAATTATGAATTTTGAAACCTAGCAATTACTTGACATCCCGGATCCAACAAAAGTGGTTTCATCGAAAACCGAGGTCGTTTGCAAAATTTCTATTTTTAAGGGCCAGAATTCCATAGCGACTATTCTGAATTTTCAACTGGGCATAACTTTTTATCCCCGCTATGAAATTTCAAATTTTCGGATTCGTTGGAAAGATATTATTAAATAGATTCTAATATTTTTGGTTTCACTAAAATCCGGTTTATTATAAATCCTGTACATTCATTTGAAATTTGAAATCGAATTTTCGAACTACCGCGACATTTTCAATTCCTTTTATAATTTAAAATAAATATTTATATTCTAACGACAATCTATATAAATATATACGTTCTAATTCTATTCAAAATAAATTTCTCGTCGTCATTATTTAAAATAATTCATTTTAAATATTCAAAATTCACTAAAATTTCCAAAATAAAAATTTTAAATTGGCTCGGATTTCCGTGTTATTACAATCTCCCCCACTTAAAACTTTTCATCCCCGAAAAGGAACGAAGCTGAATGTTGTTTTACAAACCAACTCAACTTTCATTATTTTCATTATGGCTTAAGTTCTTAGAAATTAAGTTCTTCAACTTTTCAGTTTCTAAGAACTTTTCAAATATTTCAAAATTTTGGCTAACACCCTAAATTTTCGAATTTTTTTGCCATAACCTCCCCTGCACCAGGGACTTGGGGATATTTCAAATAGCCTCCCATGGCCCTCATCAATCCAAAAAGAAAAAGAAACAACCAAGCGGCTCATAAAATCATCAAAAACCCAATAAATTTGTAAACATGTACCTATTTGTCGGGAAAACAATTTTATTCTTCTGCTCTAGCCTCCTTGCTATGACCTGTTCAATGTAAGTACTTGTATATGCATGCAATTACAAACAATTTTCAATTCAGTCCAACATTTGATATAATTTGGCTAAATGGTTCAAATTCTAATTAATCACAACAATAATTAAACAGCACAATCAGCAATCAATTAGTTGATTTACCTTTCAAATTCATAATTTTGATATATATACAAAAATCATGTTTTTGATGCCAAATCACAACAATAAGCCCTATCTAGTTTTAGTTGTCACACCAGTCAATTGGAATCATATAGATATCCCACCTTCGACACTCGAATATAAATGCAGATGATGATGCACCATCATCAGGATTATCCCCGGGTGACTAGAGTGCGATTCCATATCTATCCAGTATATTAAAACTTCAAATACACGCGGATTAGATGTATACTCAAAAATTTTATATACTGGATTGTCCAAATCAATACAAATAAATATTCAAATACGAATAATTGAATTAAATTTTCATTTTAAAAATATACTCTTCACACTCGCTCTAGGATACTACTGATCCCATCTCTAACGAGTCATTCTCATTGGATATTACTAATCCAATTTCCGATGAATTCTTTCGTATGGTACTAATGTGTCTTGTTCTCCGAGCTCTGTAAACCAAAGCTCTGATACCACGATGAAACGACCCGAAATCCCCCTTACGGGAAATCACGGATTGAGTTGAGGACAAGACGAACCAGAACACAAACAGAAGAACATTTCATTGTTAATTACAACAATTCCATCAGAATACAAGAATAAACAGAGTATGAATGAATATTACACAGAAAATATCAGAGATTACAATAAATTACATAGCAGCGGAAAAATAATACAATACACAACTGAAAGGGACATACGGATACAGAGCTTTCCGGATATCATTCCAGCTGTAAACCAGGTTCATGTGAATATAAATCTGCAAAACCAAAACTACTAGCTGCCCGTGCGGAAAATAGGGGCACCCAGAGTTTAGGTTAAAACAATAAACTCCAGATCAGTCATGTGACTGGTGTTAGAACTAAAACAATTATTTAAAACTTTACTTTAAATCAGATATATCAAGGGACCATGCCGTATAACACGGAACGGGTATCCTCCCAATAATACCAGTGCATATAACAAAACAGCGCAATGCTTTTTGGAAAATGAAGCTATTATAAGACCCATGTCCCATCACATAATGCAACACAAGCCGGAGGATAGGGTTTTCCCTTATAATAGCCAAACATTCTTGGTACGTTAAAAACAAATCATTTGATACTATTATAAATGTATAGTGTCAAAAGAATTTCAATCATAAATATCAATCATATGCGGCATGGGCACCATATATCATGTCGCCATACTAGGCTCTACAAATAAAACCGCAAAGTCACGTATTGGAAGCCGGATTACCATCTATGAACCGAGGCAAAAGATAGTCCTCACCGAATTCAAGACAATCTAGCCCATGTCTCAGGCAAGCGTGTAGACAAGCTTTGGATCGTCAGGGCCGGTCCACCGATGTGGATTATTATACCTGAACACAACGTTTCCCCGCCCTTTGGGGGCGTAAATAAGCCAAATGACTCCATCGGCTCCACACAGTCACCGATATATCCGAGGCGCCTCGCAACAACAACAACCACACAGGTGAAAATAATATAAATGTCAGGGCTGGTAGGTCACTGACACCACCCTAGCTAGAAGGAAACGCATGCTCTCCCTGATGTCCTCTCCCGTTTCTGGTTCACAACCGGGGTGTGAGGCTCGCGAATCAACGTTACACAAAGCTATGCCACACAGGCGGTGCTTTGATCATCAACCACAAGACTTTGCTTTTCAACAGAAGCCTCGATCAATTGCCACTTAGGCATGCCACACAGGCAATTCACGCCATGCGATTGATATCCATCAATATATAACCCCTGAGCTCGTACGTCTCAGAGAAGGGCGTTAAGTAAGAGAATAAATTCTCCGCCGCCAAACAGATATATATTTAATAGAAATAAATCACACAGAATAAAATCCAATGTCAGACACACAGTCCATTTACAAGTTCGTTCTGGGTCTGAACGAAACCGGAGGCACCTTGTACCTCGCATATCCATCGATCTCTAAGTACGTCTGGACGATCACCAACTGATTCCCTCCTCTTGGGTGTACAGCCCAATCAAGACCATCAGTAATTACCCAAACGATGTAAGGACCTCTGGTCTTCGACCACCGTCTTCATCCTTGACACATCGTCGAATCAGTTATTCAGAATGGGATAAACCCGGTCTTTCTGAATAACCCGCATGTATAATAAATAAGTGTTACACAAACACAACATACGCCTCATTCCAATTCAGAATATTATTTTATTCAAATATTCTTATACTTTGGGAAAAATTCCCATTAATTTTATCAAAGATAAATTCTTTAAATTTATTCTTTAATCTTCTTTTGAATATCAATTCAAACTAGTCGGGATTAGAGAACCACACCGAAGTAATCATTTATTTTATTTCCCAATCCCAACCTATTCATCCCCTGAAGTAAAACTAGTCATACTTCATATCTAACACCGCGGTGTTATCGGTAAATTCAATTACCATTTCACGTTCTAATCTAATTAAAGATTTAACTATCGCCTGGAGCAAAACTGGTGATACTCCATTCTCGATTATTTCAATCTAATTAAAGATCCATTAAAAAGCTCCACTTGGTTTTATTCTTCCCAATAATCACTATCAATGATTATTTAACTTGGGAAATCACATCCTGTCTTTAACTGGTTTAAAGAACCAATGTCATTTAAAACACGGTTCACTATAAACCCAAAATCACATTCCATTAATTATCGGGTTAAAGAACAAGTGTTATTTAAAACACCATTCACGATAAACTCAAATCCAATTTGATATTAAATACAAGGCTCTGAATAGAAAATATATCGGCTTATATTCAATGTCAAATTCTACGACCAACAAATATCGTATTGGAAATAACGATATAAATATATCCTTCAAATTTCATAATAATATCTGTATAATCAAGAAATCCAACATCGAAATATTCCAAAGACAATTTTGATTCAAATCCATTCCAATTCAATTATTGGAAATTCTGGTAACTTTTAAAACCCTTTCAAATCCAATTTATTTATTTAAAAATAAATAAATAATTATTCTAGTTCAAAACTAGTTCATTTCGATAAAAATCTATTTTTATCTTTTCAAATTTGGAATTTTCCATCCCAATTCTTCACAAATCATTTCTTATGATTTTACACAAATTACTGGTATTTTTAATAATTTTATCAAGGCCTGTACAGTCGATTTCCATCAACGGCCATCGAACTGCACTTACATATCGACCTTTTCGAAATTTGATTTGGACATAGTTCCAAATCCAACCGTTAGATTTCTAATTTCTAATATTCGTTAGAAAGCACTTTTCGATACGAACCCAATGGTTCCGGTTTTAGGAGAATCCAACAGTCGGATCTCCCGTAATATCCATTCGAAGTCAACGGTCGAAATTCGCGAACTGCCGCAGCGCGGCGCGTTCTATTCAGGCCATTATATTATACATATAATATATATAATATATACTTCATCGATTTCCTTTTAAAACGAATTTTATAAATCATTTTAAATTCGTTTTCAAAACGATTTCAACTTCATATTCAATTTCTAATCAAAATTGAATATTCCATATCATTAATCTATAAATGATAATATTTTCGAAGCATTACATTTTTGAATCACTTCCTTTTCTATATTCATTATAAAAATGAATAAAATCGATATAAATATCGTTCACATCAAAATGGCGCAATACTAATCAACATGACTTTATATATTTCAATAACTTCGTTATTCTATTCAACAAATGAATTTTTATTCTATTCAACACATGAATATATATTCTATTCAACACATGAATATTAATTCTATTCAACACATGAATATTTATTCTAATCAAGACACGAATTTATATTTTCTATTCAACACATGAATATTAATTCTTATTCAACACATGAATATTTATTCTTATTCAACACGTGAATGTTTTTATTCAACACATGAATATTTATTTTATTCAACACATGAATATTTTCTTTTATAATATTCTTTATTTTCCAAATTAGAATGAGGCCTAATCAATTACCATATAATGTTAATTATATGGATTTTCTACAACACATGTACATAATAGCAACGATAAATCATCAACCATCATCCAGAGTGCACCACACAACTGCATAGTCATTAAATATAAATAATTAACGCTTACACAGTATGTCAATCCATCGATTGACTTATAACTAAACAATTGGGATTAGTGTACGTCAATATCATCCCAACACCTGTGTGGGGTTTCAAATCAACAAACACAGATTTTTATTTGTGCAGTTGGGCGATGTGTAAAATTTATCGTCCCAATCAATATCAGTCAAATCAGTGTATAAACAAATCGTCCAATTTGTTTATAAATATTTATTTTATATACACGTTAAAAATTATATTTTCCACTATAAAATATTTCATTTCATTCTGTAACACACAATCAAATTTCACAACACAACAATCAAACAAACAAGTCATCCATGGTCTGTGAACGACGAGTGTCGGGTGCTGCTAAGCACCGTCTGCATCCTAGTATATATTTCAACTAGAAAATAAATTAAAAGTGAGGAGTTCTCACCTTTGGGTTCCACTCCTCCATTATCAATTTCTGAACGGTATGGATTCCGTTGCTACCTTCGCTATCTTTTCCCGCTGTTCACATTAAAAATCACATTTTTACAATGGCATTTCATATATAAAAATCATATATTTTTATCACTTCTTTCTATATAAAAATTATATTTTTAAATTTCTACTTCTTATATAACGATCGAATTTTTTTCGCTATATATATAAAAATAAAATTTCTATATCGTTATTTATATATATGAAAGATCATATTTTTATATCGTTTTTATATATATAAAGATCTCATTCTTTTGTCAACGCTAGGTAGATAAAAATCAAAACCTTTTGCATATAAAAATCTATTCTTTTTGCATATACCAAGCTATTCTTCTTGCATATAAAAATCTATTCTTTTCATGTATAAAGATCATTCCTTTTCATTGTTAAAAATCATTTTTTTTCATTGTTAAAAATCCAGTCTTTCTACATATAAAAATCTAAACTTTCCACTTATAAAATATAATCTTTCTACTTCACGGTCTAATCTTTTCTACTACAAAGATTTAATCTTCTCAACTTCAAAGATTTAATCTTTATCTACATCAAAAATCAAATTTTTATCTATATTATAAAAAAAATCAAATTTTTATCTACATTAAAAATCAAATTTTTATCTACATTAAAAATCAAATTTTTACCTACATTAAAAATCAAATTTTTATGGAAAAAAGCATTTTCAATCTCAACTGAAAATCATTGAATAAATAGAGAGAAATAAATTAAAAATAAAAAACTTACATCGTTCTATGGAAGAGGGGGGGGGGGGCTGTGGTGGTGAATCGGGGGCGCAGGGGTCGGAGAAGCTGGTGGCGGTCGGCGGTGGGGTGCTGAAGGTCGAGGTGGCGCGGCTTTTCGGGTTTTAGGGTGCTCAGGCATTGGGGACTCGAGCTGGGGAAGGGGAGAAAGGAGTGGACGAGCGTGTGAGGAGGGGAGGACACTGATAGTGGCCGCGCCGGTGGCGGCGCGCCGGAGGGCGCGGTGGAGTTCAGCTACGTGGCGGAGCAATTTTCCATGAGCCCGCTTCCTTTTTCTTCTATCGTTCTGATTTGGGAATAAGGGGGTGAGGGATTAAAGGAAGTTATATATATATAATTAATTAATTTAATCCTCCATTAGTTGACTGTTTCGAACCCAACGACTGTCGCCCCTAGCTAGTTACCCCCATTCCGAACACAATGAGATATGTTTCGCAAGCCAATTCGACCTTCACGATCAGTTTCCGTTCAATTAAAATATAAATCAATGTATACTGAATTTGAACGTACATTTCAATTTACCGGCGCCACATACTTACTCTAAAAATTCCCGAAAATTATTTTCTAACTTTGTATAGACGATACGGTCCTAACAAAACTAGTTTCGTTAAATTCTGAGACCGTTTGAAAAATGGCCATTTTCAGGTCGATCGAAATTGACTGAAACTGTCAAAACACGTTTTCCTTTGCCATGCTCACATATTGCTTTCAAAAATTATGAATTTTGAAACCTAGCAATAACTTGACATCTCGGATCCAACAAAAGTGGTTTCGTCGAAAACCAAGGTCGTTTGCAAAATTTCCATTTTAAGGGCCAGAATTCCATAACGACTATTCTGAATTTTCAACTGGGCATAACTTTTTATCCCCATTATAAAATTTCAATTTTTCGGATTCGTTGGAAAGATATTCTCAAATAGATTCTAATATTTTTAGTTTCACTAAATCCGGTTAATTTTGAATCCTGTACATTCATTTGAAATTTGAAATCAAATTTTCGAACTACATCGCAATTTTCAATTCCTTTTATAATTTAAAATAAATATTTAAATTCTAACGACGATCTATATAAATATATACGTTCTAATTCTATTCAAAATATTTTTCCCGTCGTCATTATTTAAAATAATTCATTTTAAATATTCAAAATTCACTAAAATTGCCAAAATAAAAATTTTAAATTGGCTCGGATTTCCAGGTTATTACAATAAGAATGTATGCATAATTTTAATATAAAATCATGTAGATGTAAACATATATTGTATAAGTACGAAGTAAAAAAAATAGAATGTTACCTTCTGTGAGGACCCGTAACTTCCCCAGTAAGGAAAGAGCGGATACTTCGAGAACAAGCCACAACAGAACGCAGACAGAAGAACATTTCATTGCTTATTACAACAATTCCATCAGAATACAAGAATATACAGAGCATGAATAAATATTACACAGAAAAATAACAGAGATTTAAATTACATTTAAACACATCGCAACGGAAAAACAATACAAAGCACAACTAGAAGAGATATACGGATACAGAGCTTTCTGGATATCGCTCCAGCTGTAAATCAGGATCATGTGAATATAAATCTGCAAAACCAAAACTACTAGCTGCCCATGTGGAAATAGGGGCACCCAGAGTTGAGGTTAAAACAATAAACTCCAGGTCAGTCATGTGACTGGTGTGAGAACTAAAACAGTTATTAATCTTTGTTTTTAAAGTTAGGTAAATCAAGGGACCACGCTGTATAACGCGGAAAAGATTTTCTCCCAAGAATACCAGTGCATAAAACAAACAGCGCAATGCTAAATAAAGAACAATGAAGCTATTATAAGACCCAGATCCATCACACAATGCAACGCAAGCCGAAGGATAAGGTTTTCCCTTATAATCGCCAAATATGCTTGATACGCGAAATTTCATCTTATATTATTACTATAAATGAAGAAAACAACTTCAAATATAAATATATCAATCATAGACGGCATGGGTACCATATATCATGTCGCCAATACTAGGCTCTACAATCAAAACCGCAATGTCATATTTGGAAATTGGATTTCCATCATGGTGGCTCCTGATTCGAAAGATCGATCGCGTAGTGCCATTTACAAGGGCTTACGTCTCAGCTAGAGAAAACACCGTAATGCACATCCGCACTTTTGGGAAATTGAGTATCACTGCGGCTTACGTCTCGGCGAGAGAAAACACCGCTTACTCTATCCCTCTGAGCACTAAGCTCAATCTCAGTCGACCGAATCCACGACACCACAAAGGTACCCATCCTCTAAAAAGCATATTGATCAAACCATCAGTTTACCACCATACTGGGGTGTGAGGCTCGCGAATCAATGCTATACACAAAGCCGTGCTATATTAAAGCTGCGCTTTGATCATCATCCACCAAACTTTGCTTTTCAACAAAAGTCTGGATCACTGCATCTCAGCATGCCACACTATCAATCCATATCATACCACAGATTTCTGCCAATATATAACCTCTGGGCTCGTACGTCTCAGAGAAGGGCGTTAAGCAAGAGAATAAATTCTCCGCCGCCAAACATATATATATTTAGCAGAGATCAAGGAATACAATGTCAGACACACCATCCATTTACAAGTCCGTTCTAGGTCTGAACGAAATCGGAGGCACTTTCCTCGCATATCCATACAATCAACAAGTATGTCCGGACGGCTACCACTTCAACCCCCTTCAAGGTAGCTACTCCCATTGTGAGCATCAGTAGCACACATCCATTCGATGTGAAGATCGTCGATCTTGCACCGTCTTCCATCTCTTCGACTCATCATCGAATCAGTTATCCAGAATGGGTTATACCCGGCCTTTCTGAATAACTCGCGTATCTTATAATCAAATGCTATAAAACACAACATACGCCTCATTCCAATTCATCAGTCACTAGCCGTAAATTAGTAAGAGAACAATTCCCCAAATATTAACCTCGAAGGCTGAAACCAACATCAGATCAATACCCAGGAAACCATTCTTCTTAACTTACCTACAACTAGTTTCTAAATTTCATATTCTTAGGGAAAGGTTCGCATTAATTTTATCAAAGATAAATTCTTTACAATTTATTCTTTAATCTTCCTTTGGATGTCATATCAACCCAAATTATGGTTTTCCAAACTAGTCGAGATTAGCGAACCACACCGAAGTAATTATTTATTTTATTTCCCAATCCCAACCTATTCATCCCATGGAGCAAAACTGTTATTACCCCATAACTAACACCACGGTGTTATCGGTAAATTTAATTACCATTTCACGTTCAAATCTAATTAAAGATTTAACTATCGCTCGGAGCAAAACTGGTGATACTCCCCTTTCGATCATTTCCAAATTTTGATGATTTAAATTACCAATTCTCATGTCAATCTAATTAAAGATTCATTAAAACTCCACTTAGTTTTAATCTTTAACTGGGTTAAAGAACTAATGTCGTTTAAAACACAGTTCACGATAAACCAAAAATTCCATTTGATATTAAATACAAGGCTCTGAATAGAAAATATATCGGCTTATATTCAATATCAAATTCTGATTATTTTTAAAACCACTTCAAACCCACTTTATTTAATTAAAAATATTGGATTTTAATTCTAGTTCATAACTAGTTCATTTCGATAAAAATATATTTTTATCCTTTCAAATAGGGAATTTTTCATCCCAGTTCTTTCCAATTCATATATTTTGATTTTACACAAATTATAGATATTTTTAATAATTTTATCAAGGCCCGTACAATCGATTTCCAATAACGGTCGTCGAATTGCACTTACAGCGACCTTTTCTAAATTTGATTTGGACGTCTCTCCAAATCCAACCGTTAGATTTCAAATTTCTAATATTCATTGGTAAGCTCTTTTCGATACGAACCCAACGGTTCCAATTTCAGGAGAATCCGACGGTCGGATCTCCCGCAATATCCGTTCGAAGTTAATGGTCGAAATTCGCGAACTGCCGCGGCGCGGCGCGTTCTGTTCAGGCCATTATATTATATATATATTATATATATAATATATACGTCATCGATTTCTATTTAAAACGAATTTTATAAATCGTTTTAAATTCGTTTTCAAAACGATTTCAAATTCATTTCAGATTCAAATCAAAATTGATTTTTTTCCCAATATAAATTCGTTTTAAATTCATTTCAAATTGATTTCAATTCAAATTCGAATTCATTTCTATTCAATTTCAATTCGAATTCGTTTTATATTCAATTCAATTCGAATTCACTTTATATTCAATTCAATTCGAATTCACTTTATGTTCAATTCAATTCGAATTCGTTTTATATTCAATTCAATTCGAATTCACTTTATATTCAATTCAATTCGAATTCACTTTATATTCAATTCATTTCGAATTCGTTTTATATTTAGTTCAATTCGAATTCATTTTATATTCAGTTAAATTCGAATTCATTTTATATTCAGTTCAATTTGAATTCATTTTATATTCAGTTCAATTCGAATTCATTTTATATTCAGTTCAATTCGAATTCATTTTATATTCAACTCAATTCGAATTCATTTTAAAAACGAATATAATCGATATCAATATCGTTCGCGTCAAAATAGCGCATTTCTAATCAACGCGGCTTTATATTTTTCAATAACTTCGTTATTCTATTCAACAAATGAATATTTATTCTATTCAGCACATGAATCTATATTTCTTTCAATATATGACTAATCTCAACGGATGAGTACTGTCAACACGCGACTATTTTTGTTATTTATTATATTTTATAAAAATTATGTTATCTATCGTTTGATTTCAAATCAGACTCCAACCGTAAATTAGTAAGAGAACGATTCCCTAAATATTAACCCCGAAGGCCGAAACCAACATCAGATCAATATCTAGGAGACCACTCATCTTATCTATTTTCCAGCTAGTTTCTAATTTAATATATGATAAAGATGTAAATTTTATTGTTAAAATATTTCATTCAACACATGACTAATCTCAACGGATGAGTACTGTCAACACATGAACCTTTATTTTATAATATTCTTTATTTTCTAAATTGGAATGAGGCTCAATCAATCACCATATAGCGTTAACTATATGGATTTCATACAACACATGTATATAAATAGCAACGATAAATAATCAACAATCATCCAAAGTGCACTACTCTGTATAAGCATCAAATATAGATATCTAACGCTTATAACAGCCTGTCAATCAATCGATCGACATACAACTAATTACTGGGATTAGTGTATGCCGTATTTTATCCCAATACCCGTGTGGGGTTTCAAATCAACAAACACAGATTTTTATTTGTGCAGTTGGGTGATGTGTAAAATTTATCGTCCCAATCAATGTCCTTCAAATAGGTGTACATAAACAAACCGTCCGGTTTGTAAATGAATATTTATTTATTCACATTTCACGTTAAAAATTATATTTCTAACGATAAAATAATTTTAACTATATAAATATTTTATTTCATTCCACATCACACAATCGATTAAATCAAATTTATCAACCAAACAAATAAATCAATCATCAAACAATTAACTAAACAAACAAGCCGTCCATGGTCTGTGGACGACGGGTGTCGGGTGCTGCTAAGCACCATCTGCATCCTAGTATATATTTTTATAACTAGAAAATAAAATTTAAAGTGAGAAGTTCTCACCAAAGCTATCCCAACTCCACGACACTTCTTATGTGGAAATCTTCGTCGTTCTTGCCCTTTGTCACTTTCGTTGCCCGTATTCACAACATATATAAAATCACATTTTTATTTGTTAACTTTCAACTAAAAAAATCATATTTTTACACCGCTACTATATAGATAAAAATTCTATTTTTACATCGCTACTATATAGATAAAAATTCTATTTTTACATCGCTACTATATAGATAAAAATTTTATTTTTACATCGCTACTATATAGATAAAAATTCTATTTTTACATCGATGTTCATATAATAAAGATTATATTTTTATCACGCTATTCCCTACATAAAGATTTCGCCTTTTTATTTCATCACTATAAAAATCACATTTTTACTCCATTATATATATATAATGAAAATCATATTTTTATTTCGTTACATATATAAAGATGATATTTTTACTATCTTACCCATATATAAATTATATTTTTATACTCCTACAATATAAAAGATTATATTTTTATACTTCACATATGCTAAAAATCATATTTTTATTTTCTCTATTATATAAAAATTTCTCATACACTACAATATTTT
Organism: Allium sativum; assembly: GCA_030737875.1. Classification (NCBI taxonomy): domain Eukaryota; kingdom Viridiplantae; phylum Streptophyta; class Magnoliopsida; order Asparagales; family Amaryllidaceae; genus Allium; species Allium sativum. Next base: position 178,213,757 of record CM060927.1, read on the forward strand.
TAAAGCTAAGTTATTTCATAAAAAAAACTATTACATTACTAATTACATTAATCGGTTAGGATAAATGATAAAATAAAAATAAAAGAGAAAATGAAAACTTACAGATCGAATCGGGAGGAGGGGGAGGTCTGCTGGTCGGAGGCGGGGTCAGGGTGGCGCGGTCTGAGGTGGAGTCGGCGGGGGGTGGAGGTGTGCCTGCGACGAGGTCTGAGGAAGAGGGGGGGGGGGGGCAGATTAGAGGCGGTTCTAGGGTTTCACGAGGAGGGGGATGCGAGATGAACGGAGGGGGTGTCGAGGGGAGGGAGGCGAGGACGTTGGGCCCGGAGGCGATGGCGGCGGCGGTTCGTCGCTGGTGGAGGCGCGATGGAAAATCGAGATTGCGGTTTTTTTTCTTTAATTCTGATCGGGGAGAGAGAATGAGGAGAGAAAGGGGGTCAATGCCTCTTATAAATATATATTTTTTTATTTTATTTTAAAATTCTAAAAAGTAACTTTTGCATTCGAACTCGAAGCGAGACCCACCGCCTGTCGTCCATAGCTAATTACCCCCATTCCGAACACAATGGGATATGTATCGTAAGCTGATTCGACTGTTTCGATCAGTTTTCGCCAAAATCAACATATAACTCTATATATTGAATTTGAACGCGCATTTCAATTTACCGGGGTCACATACTAACTCGAAAAATTCCAAAAAATATATTTTCTAGCTTCGTATTGACGATACAGTCCTATTAAAACTAATTTCGTCAAATTCTGAGACCGTTTGAAAAATGGCCATTTTCCAGTCGATTAAAATCAACTGAAATTGGTCAAACGCGTTTTCCTTTGCCACGCTCACATATTGAATCGAAAAATTACGAAAATTGGAATCTAGCAATAACTTGACATCACAGATCCAACAAAAGTGGTTTCGTCGAAATCCGAGGTCGTTTGCAAAATTTCCATTTTTAAGGGCCATAATTCCATAGCGACTATATTCTTAATTTTCAACTGGACATATCTTTTGATCCCCGCTATGAAGTTTTGATTTCCCGGATTAGTTGGAAAGATATTCACAATTAGATTCTAATATTTTTGGTTTCACTACAATCTGGTTTATTTTGCACCCTGTACGTTCAATTGAAATTTGAAATCGAATTATCGAACTTCCGCGCCATTTTCAATTCCTTTTATAATTAAATAAATATTTATATTCTAATGACGACGTATGTAAATATATACATTCTAATTCTATTCAAAATAAATTTTTTATCGTTATTATTTAAAATAATTCATTTTAAATATTCAAAATTCACTAAAATTGCCAAAATAAAAATTTTAAACTGGCCCAGATTTTACGGGTTGTTACACCTTCGATGACACCAAAGCTCGTTCTGGTATACTATTGAGGGAAGTTGAACTCGGTGGCGACAATGTACCAAATGCCATTGTCACACAAGCTCTGATTTATATTTTGAGAAATGATTTATGCATCAAACTAAGTAAACATTTTATGTGTAGTGAACGAAAAAAAGGAGACATTGACTTACTCATGTGATGTCATAGAATTTAAAGTTCAGATGACCTGTAGTGCTCAGGGTTTCTCTTATGCTCTAATTGATAAATTTGGATAAGTGGGTATGTAACTACATAATCATCGTGAAAGTAAAAAAGTGCATATGAAGAACCTAATTCTTTGAAAAAAAGAGAGTCTTTTTCACTGTCATATAGTAAAGGAAGTGTTTTACATTTTAGGTTTTACTTTTAGGAAAAAATTACCTATTCATGGACCACATTATTAATGTAGAACTCCTGCTACTATATTACTGAAATTTATACCTTCTGTCAAGCATCAGAATGTGGAATTCGTTATATTAGAAATTGAATACTTTGAAAAGCACATATGTACACAGATAGGTTGCATAAAACCACTATGTTCAATACCATATGCAAAGAGCAACCTTGGGATTTACATTATAATTTTGAACCATAATTAAACATTATGCTTTCATTTAGTTATGGCATGTGAACTGTAAAATATTTCATGCCTAAATACTATATTGCATGCTGCAACTTCCCAATTAAGGTTATGCACATTTCTTCGGCTGATTAAGTCATGATCAATGTGGATAAACTACATGGACTTGCTTTGGAATCTATCCTTACTTTCTGAGCGGTCTAAAGTATTGAGAATTGTTGGATGAACAAAAGGTGTCAACAAATTTATTCGGAATATAAAAGAGTCCGGGATATGCACTTAAAATGATTTGAATTTAAAAGAATGAACTTACATAGAAAATGCAATTGCTACAATTATATAATGCGTATAGAAATAACCTAAGAATCATGTTATCTTGTTAAAACAGTTAAATGTTTCATCTAAGATTTTCCCAAATTAGAAGAGAGATAATTTGTCCATGCACTACAAAGTGTTGAAAGCAATTTCTTTTCAATTCTTAGGTAGCTTAATAATCCAGCTTACCGAAATATTGGAGAATAACAATAAAAAAGTGTTAACACCACTTTTAAACAATGAGGAAGGAAGAAAATTTAAATTTGTAAACGGATAAATCTGGGTATCTTTCTTAATGTTTAATCATTTTTTGTCACTATTTGAAGATTTTTTTCTTCTTCATGCCCCAAACATGATAAGTTGCATCTCGTTTGGTGCAGAACTGCAGATAAAAGAAATACACATAAATTTATCAAAAGGTTGTTTAATTTCAAAATAGATATATCCAAAAAGTACCAATTATGGATGAGAAGACTGAGGAAATCTGATATCCCGAGGAACACTGGATTTGAAATAGCTATCGATAGAGAGGGAAAAGGAGGAAGAGAAGTCAACGGATGGTGAGCAAAGCAAGAGTAGTCGGTCATAGGATTAATGGACCAAATAGTTTAAATTCCATAGCCGGACTACTAAATTAATCATGGTACAAATCATATCACCGTAAATTGTAATTAAGTAGATATAATCAATCAAATAACCAAATTGATTGTGAATTAACGCATGAAGTGTTAATATACACTCATCGGGAGGGTATACGAATTGGAAACAATAAACAGTTGTGATCAATAAGTTAGGTCATAGTAGTCTGAAATTAGGAAGGAATATTTGCAGATACAAGACATAGTAAGCCCCAAATTAAAACAGTAATAACAATAAAAAAATGATGTAAATGAAGTCATATGCAGTAAGGTCACATACCATTGTCGATTACTATCAGGATATCGCAGGCCGAGCGGTTGCCGAAGTTGCTATTTTAGATGTTATAGAAGGTGAAATGGGAGAGGACATTGGGTTGTAAGAAATTGACGATCTGGTATGCAGGGCATGGAATGGAGAAGCAGTTATCAAATTAAAGAAATCAGGATTTGATGTGCGAAAGAGAGAGACAGAATGAAGGAGCGGTTAGTGGTAACATGTAGCGGGGAGAAGTTTTAATAGGTTAATGAAAATCAATTAATTAACAGGAGAGCGTAATTTTCAAATGCTGACATTTATTGCGTACATGTAAGCAGTAGGTGGTTCCTGTTTTACTATGTAAGTAATAGACAAAAACAAAATCCGAATTACCAACAACTCCAAGAATTCGGTTGATGAGGTCATTGATGCTAGAGTGAACCGACGCGATCATTGCTGATGGGGTGAATCATTGAGGTAGTTACTGGTGAAGTGAACTGATGTGATTGACGTCGTTGCGAGCTGTTAGAGCAAATCAACGTCGAATCCAAAATTGTTGCTGGTGGACTGAATAGATAAGATACGGTGATCGTTGTGGGGAGAAAATCGTAGTGGTAATGGATGTTGGAGCAGAGAGTAACGATGTGGTGATGGAAATTGAACCGGTCATAAATTTAGGTCTTTCTTTTCACGGGTTAAAAGAACGCCGTGTTGATTTTGAGCTCCCGCCTTTCTAAAATTGGTATGTCAAAATATAGCGGATTGTTTTTTTTAGTAGCTCAAATTTTAATATTTCTAGTTATATTTTGTACTTAAATAACTTTTATATAGCACTTTAATTAGAATGCTATGATATAATGCTATATAAATCATATTTTCTTGTAGTGCGTCTTCAATGTCTTTGACTTTAATCATCGTAATAATTATTCAGAATGGGTTAAACCCGGTCCTTCCGAATAACTCAAGTATTTTTATAATTAAAAAACAAGTGCTATAAAGATACATCATACGCCTCATTCCAATTCAGAATATCCTTCTAATAAAATATTCATATTATTAGGGAAAGGTTCCCATCAATTTAATCAAAGATAAATTCTTTTAAATTAATTCTTTAATCTTCTTTTTAGAGATTCATTAAAACTCCAATTTGATTTTAATATCAAAATCATAACTTTATGATTATTCAACTTTTAAGAAATTAATCTTATTTTTAACTGGGTTAAAGAACTAATGTCATTTAAACACAGTTAACGATAAACCCAAAATGATTTTCCATAAAATATGGAATTTCCACAGAAATCAAATCAATATATAATCGATATGAACCGTATCAGACTAATAATATAAATGGAATAACCGCAAAGCCTTTAAAATTCCATATACAGTAACAGTCTTCTTTTACAGAAGCCTATCTCGATTATTATCAAATCGAATTTCCATTCAATTCCAATTTACTGTATTAAATTGGAAAGCTTGACTTTGGAAAATTTCTTTTTAAATCTTAATAAAAAGATTTAAAAATATTTTTAAATCTTAATAAAAGATTTAAAAATTCCAAATTATATTTTCTTTGTTAATTGGGTTAAAGAACAAATGTCATTTAAAACAAAGTTCACAATAAACGCAATTCACATATCATTTTATTCCAATTACTAAATATAATTGGAAACTCTCATAATCTTAATTAAAAGATTTATTCTTTTCATACGGGGTTTAAGAACAGTGTTATTTAAGACACAATCCAAGACAACCCAAGATCTCATTCTTTTATTTAATTCCAACTAAAAATTATTAAATTAAAAGACTACATTAAATCTTAATTTAAAAGATTTATTCTAGTTAATAACTAGTTCATCTCGATAAAATATATTTTTGTCTTTGGTGTCCATCCGAAAACGGACAGAGAAATCATCATTTTATTCACCATTGAATATTATTTTAAATTATTCGTTATTTAAAAATATTCTTTATGTAAAAAATTCTTTACATTACAATATTCTTTATTTTAAAATATTATTCATTTTAAAATATTCTTTATTAAAAGACAATCTTTATTTTAAAATATTCTTTATTTAAAAGATATTCTGAATCGGAATACGACTCAATAAGTTACCATATAATTTCAGTTATATGATTTTCATACATCACATGTATATGACAACAAATGATAAATAATCAACAAACCATCCATTCAACATCTAGAGTGAAGTTCATAACTATGTGAGCATTAAAATGAAATAATAACGCTCATCGCAGCCTGTCAATCTATCGATTGACATACAACCAAATATTTGGGCTAGTGTATGTCAAGTATCATCCTAATACCCATGTGGGGTTTTCAGCCAACAATAGTTCATATAAATAAATAATTGGTTAATGAATTTAACCAATTTTAATTCTGCTAACATGTTGATGATAATGAACAAAACATGCTATTTTATTTCTAGTGCTGAATAAAAATGTAATTTACTCATATAATTTCCCTATACATTTCTAATGTCTAATAAACTGTAATTTATTCACATGACCTTATTGCTGATGACGAATAAAAAGATAATTCCTATTTTCTTTTATTTGTATGCAAATATTGTTTACTTTAACACATAGAGAAATAATCTTATTTGTATATTTTTCAATGTATAACCTAACACATGAAAATGTTTATTTAAATTGCATTCAAATTCTAATGTATGCATTAACATATAAGAATGTCACTTTAACTTACCTACACATTCTAATGTATGTTGTGGCAATCAAATGATTTTTTTTTTATCATACAATTTCTAATGTATGTTTTACAAATAAAGATGATTCTTATATTTTCATACATATAATATTTCAATGAAATATATAAAAGTGATATATTCATTTTGTTGACAATTCTATTTCAACAAAATGATTTAAAGGTAATTCATTCACTTTGTTGACAATTCTATTTCAACAAAATGATTTAAAGCTGGTAATTTCATTTTGTTAACAATTCTAGTTTAACAAAATGAATAAAAAGTGGTAATTCATATTGTTAACAATTATAATTTAATAAAACGAATATTTTTGTTGTAACAAAAACTATTTAACAAAAATGCTATTTGTGTTTAACTCTTTTGTTTAACCAAAAATGTCCTTTTTGTTTTCAACCATCTTAATTTGACACAAAATGTACATTTTTGTTTCACCAATATATTTTGATAAATGTATATTTCTAATTCAACTATTCTAATTTGCCAAAATGTTCATTTTTGTTTCATCAATTCTAATTTGACAAAAATGTTCATTTTTGTTTCAACAATTATATTTTGACAAAAAGACCAATTTTGTTTCAACTATTACTTTTGACAAAAGTGACAATTTTGGTTTTAACTATTATATTTGTCAAAAGTGACAAATTTTGTTTTTAACTATTACATTTAAAAAATGACAAATTTTGTTTCAACCTTTATAACTTGGTAAAAGTGATATTTCTGGTTTCAACTTTTATAACTTGACAAAAGTTATATTTTGGTTTAACCCAAGTCTATTTAACAAAAATGTCATTTTTGTTGTAACTCAAATCTCTTTAACAAAAAGATAATTTTTGTTATAACTTAAATTTATTTAACAAAAATGTTAATTTTGTCTAACTCTAATCTTATTTAACAAAAATGTGATTTTTGTTATGTTCACTCTTTTTATTGAAACTATGAGCAATAAGAATATAATCCTTCATATTAATTCTTTTTATTTAAACAAAGTGACAGTGTAAACATGATCTTTAATACTTATCTTTTCATTGCAACAAAATTTACAATAAAAAATATATCTTTCTCTTTTACTCTTTTTATTGTAACTAAAATAACAATAAAAATATATCTTTCATTATATTCTTTTTATTATAATCTAAAGTGACAATAAAAATGCAACTTTAAAATCTACTCTTTTTATTGTCTCTAATTTGACAATAAAAATGTTTCTTTAAAATCTATATTTTTTATTTCCTTAATTTTGACAATAAAAATATTTCCTTTAAATCTAATCTTTTTATTATAATCTTTTTATTATAATCATTTTATATATACGGTAAAATGTAAATTTTATCGTTAATGTAATTTAACAATTCTAATTCACATAAAGGTGATATGTCTATATTTCAATTCTAATTTAACATAAAAGTTATATGTTTTGTTTCATCTAAATGGTTTTGACAAAGTGATATATTTGTTTCAACTAATTGGTTTAGACAAGAGTAATATTTTTTTTTTCAACTAGATGGTTCTGAAAAAAGTGATTAAATTGTTTCAACTAATTGGTTTTGACAACAGTGATATAATTTATTTTGTCAAATCCTTTTGACACAAATGATAATTTGGTTTCAACTAACATGTTTGACAAAAAAGTTATTTTTATATCAATTAACATGTTTTGACAAAAAGGGTTATTTTTATTTCAATAATCATGTTTTGGCAAAATCTATATTTTTATTTCAATAATCATGTTTTGACAAAATCTATAATTTTATTTCAGTTATCTTGTTTTGACAAAATCTATAATTTTATTTCAATAATCATGTTTTGACAAAATCTATATTTTTAACATGTCATTCTTTTTATTTAAATCAAACATGAACATCTTTATTTTCATACATATAAAATAAAAATATGGTTTTTATTTTATACACAAATTTTGACACACATGAATATTATATATTCTATATATACAATAAAAATATGGTTTTTATTGTATATACAAAATTTTGACAAACATGAATACACAATTCAATTCAGTGGTTCATTGCAATCACAAAACAAATCAACATTGCAATAAATATATACAAAATCTACATGAACTTCATATAGAATGAATATAAATTTCATTGTGAAATAAATAATTAATTCTATTTTAAAATAGAAATCTCACATCGATTTGTCTAAATTTTCAACGTGTTCTGATTTTGATCTGGTCTGTGCCATGTTGTAGATCTCATCTCTGTGATTCCAATGGATCTGAAATTTCTGAATTTCGATTTTGTACGAAGGAGTTATGATCAATTTTTCATTTAATTACATGAATAAATAATTAAAATATTTAATTACTTTTCCACTAGTTCCTCTTTCCTCTTCGTTATACTTCTGATAGCCGACTACTTCACAGAACCCATACAATCGGCCCCTAGGGCTCACAACCGCATGCACCATGAAGCTTGATACCCCGATCCACCGTCCCCACTCCATCCGCCTCACAGTCGCCTCCTCACTCCCCCAACCATCGGCCGCTCGCATGTCCGTCAACCCAAGAAATGGCCTTCGAAAACCGTGAATTTGAGCATGAATTTCGAGAGAAATATAACCCCATTGATCACAACCATTGGCCTCGTAGATCTTGTCGAGCTCTACCCTTTTTCCTTTATGAGTTCCTAGAATTATCGATCCGATTTAGAGAATTTTAAAGAGGAAAATCTGACGATGTCGGCCCTTCATTTTGAGGGTGGCGGCTCTTTACTGACCTAGGGTTTCGGGCAAAGGGAAAAAAGGTTATTTGTATTATTATAATATTAAATTCTTTAATTTACAAAGAAACCCATTACTTCTTTTTAGATCCAATCTCAGCCCAACGGGAGTTGTCCCTAGACAAATAACCACGTTCCAGACGTAATGGGCTAGGTCCCGTCAGCCCGTTTGATCATCTCCGGCTTATTTTCTTTAATTTAAAATATAAATCATTTATTTAATTAATTCGATCATACATTTAAATTCACCGGAGCCACATACGGACTCTAAAAATTCCAGAAAAAATTATTTCTAGTTATGTTTTGACGATATGATCCTAATAAAACAAATTTCATCGAATTCCGAGACTGTTTGAAAAATGGCCTTTTTCTAGTCGATTAAATTTGGCTCAAATTGATAAAGCACATTTTCTTTTTCCACGCTCACATATTGTTTCCAAAAATTATGAAAATTGGAATCTAGCAATAATTTGACATTCTGGATCAACCAAAAGTGGTTTCGTCGTAAACGGAGGTCGTTTGTAAAATGTCTATTTTTAAGGGTCATATATTATATTAAAAAATATATAAATTCTATAGTGACTATTCTGAATATTAAACTAACCATAACTTTTGATTCCCGCTATGAAATTTCAATTTTTCGGATTCGTTGGAAAGATATTTTTAAATAGATTCTAATATTTGTGGTTTCACTAAAATCCGATTTATTTTGCATCCTGTACAGTCAGTCAAGGTTCAAATTTAAATTCTACCGTGCTATTTTAAACTCCTTTTATAGTTTAATAAAATTATTCGTTCTAACTTCAATTTAAATAAATTTTTAATTGTTGTTACTAAAAATAAATTATTTCCAATATTTAAAATCCATTAAAATTTCTAAAATAAAAATTTTAAATTGGTTCCAAAATTCCGGGTTGTTACAATCTCCCCCACTTAAAATCTTTTCGTCCTCGAAAAGGAACGGAGGTGAAAGTTGTTTAATTAACCTATTCAATTTTCATTCTTTTAATTCGTTTCAATAATTTTATTAGATGATTAACTTTTCAAATATATATATATACCTTTCATATATCCAAAAATTATATTTTCTAAAATCGGATTATATATATAATTACAAATACATTCATTATAAACTTGTCACTATCAACTCATTCTAGGGCATTACTAACCCCATCTAACGAGTTATCTCATTCTAGGATACTACTGATCCTATCACTAATGAGTATTCTTTTTGGATATTTCTAATCCTACCTCTGATGAGTCTTTTGTTTAGTTACAACGAGTTGTACCCCAAAGATTTGAGCTAACCAAAGCTCTGATACCAACTGTAATGACCCGGATTTCGCCCGGACCTAATCGATCACAAAACCGACTAAGACCGTTCAAAAACTCGAATACGCTAACTTTGGGAATACAACACATCAGAACAAATAACATCATACTTTTATAAACATCATAATAATGTTACATCATAGTACATAATATATCAGAGTAGATCAATAAATAATAATACAGCGGAAGATTAAATTACGATAAATGTAATACATTGCAACGGAACAATTAAATTAATACAACAGAACACTATCAATGCTCTGGACACATCTCTAAGCTTCGATCCAGTATCCTGCTCAATATATCTGCAAAATAAGCTACTCGACTGCCCGTGTGGAAAAGAGGGCACCCGAGTTTGCAAAGTGAAACAAACAACGGGTCAGTCATGAGACTGGTATGAGAAATCTTACTTAACTTACCTAATAAGAAGGGAAGTCACAGGACCACGCAGCTAATGCGGAACGAGTTTACTCCATTGGATTGCCAGCGTATGAAATAAAGTAAATCGTTAAACAACGCAATGCTTTTTAGAAAAATGAAACCATTATAAGGCTCAGGTCCCATCACACAATGCAACGCAAGCCGGAGGATAGAGTTTTACCTTATAATGGTAAAAAATGCTTGATACGATAAAACAGATTTGATATATTATTAGTGTATATATGTTTCGAAAACATTTCAATCATAATGTATCAATCAGAGATGGCATAGTATCCCATCCAACTATGTCACCATACTAGTTTTACCATCAAAACCGCATGGTGTCGTATTGGAAATTGGGTTTCCATGACGAGTAAAGGCTAGGAACGATCTCCTTACCTATTCGAGACACTCTAGCAATGTCTCAGGATTTGGACGCTGGCGAAACCTTGGATACTGCAAGGCCAGTCCACAAATACTTTAGTGGATTAGCTATGCCTAAACACACTCTTCCCGGTCCTATTGAACCTATAATACAGCCATTAGAGACCGATAAATCCAGGGCCTCGAAAATTCCATCATCCACATAAGTAAAATGTCAGGGCCGGTAAGTCGCTGACACCACTTCTAGCTAGAAAGAAACGTGTGCACTCCCTGCGTTCCCTTCCTCCGTTTCTGACTCATACCGGGGTGTGAGGCTCGCTAAGTCACACTATACACAAAGCTATGCCGAAATAGGCTATGCTTTGATCATCATCCACAAGGCTCTGCTTTTCAACAAAAGCCTTGATCATTTGCATCTTGGCATGCCACATTGACAATTCACGCCATGCGATCGATAACTACCAATTTATAACCTCTGAGCTCATGCGTCTCAAGGATGGGTGTTAAGCAAGAGAATAAATTCTCTGCCACCACAGATATATATTAAATAGAAATCAATTTAATTACATGGAATGAAATCCAATGTCAGACACACATCCATTTACAAGTCCGTTCCGGGTCTGAACGAAACCGGAGACACCTTATTCCTCATCCCGTATGTCCAATACGGAAGTGAGGTGCTCGCATATCCGGACAATCAACAAGTACATCTGGACAAACTTCCACTTTAACTCTTTACTGGTAGCTTGCCAATGCAGGGCATCAGTAGTCGTCCATTCGATGTGAAGTTCGCCGATCTTCATCCACCGTCTTTAAAGTCTTTGAATTTAATCATCGTAATAATTATTCAGAATGGGTTAAACCCGGTCCTTCCGAATAACTCATGTATTTTTATAATTAAAAATCAAGTGCTATAAAGATACATCGTACGCCTCATTCCAATTCAGAATATCCTTCTAATAAAATATTCATATTATTAGGGAAATGTTCCCATCAATTTTATCAAAAATAAATTCTTTTAAATTAACTCTTTAATCTTCTTTTTAGAGATTCATTAAAACTCCAATTTGATTTTAATATCAAAATCATAACTTTATGATTATTCAACTTTTAAGAAATTAATCTTATTTTTAACTAGGTTAAAGAACTAAAGCCATTTAAACACAGTTCACGATAAACCCAAAATCTTTTCCATAAAATATGGAATTTCCACAGAAATCAAATCAATATATAATCGATATGTATCAAACTAATAATATAATTGGAATAATGACAAAGCCTTTTAAATTCCATATATAGTAACAGTCTTCTTTTACAGAAGCCTATCTCGATTATTATCAAATTGAATTTCCTTTCAATTCCAATTTATTGTATTAAATTGGAAATCTTGACTTTGGAAATTTTCTTTTTAAATCTTAATAAAAAGATTTCAAAATTCCAAATTATATTTTCATTGTTAATTGGGTTAAAGAACAAATGTCGTTTAAAACACAGTTCACAACGAACCCAATTCACATATCTTTTTATTCCAATTACTAAATATAATTGGAAACTCTAATAATCTTAATTAAAAGATTTATTCTTTTCATACGGGGTTTAAGCACAGTGTTATTTAAGACACCATCCACGACAACCCATGGTCCCTTTCTTTTATTTAATTCCAACTAAATATTATTAAATTAAAAGACTACATTAAATATTAATTTAAAAGATTTATTCTAGTTAATAACTAGTTCATCTCGATAAAATATATTTTTTTCTTTGGTGTCCATCCGAAAACGGACATAGAAATCATCATTTTATTCACCATTGAATATTATTTTAAATTATTCGTTATTTAAAAATATTCTTTATATAAAAAGATTCTTTATGTAAAAAAATTCTTTACATTACAATATTCTTTATTTTAAAATATTCTTTATTAAAAGACAATCTTTATTTTATTATATTCTTTATTTAAAAGATATTCTGAATCAGAATGCGACTCAATCAGTTACCATATAATTTCAGTTATATGGATTTCATACATCGCATGTATATGACAACAAATGATAAATAATCACCAAACCATCCATTCAACATCCAGAGTGAAGTTCACAACTGTGTGAGCATTAAAATGAAATAATAACGCTCATCGCAGCCTGTCAATCTATCGATCGACATACAACCAAATATTGGGACTAGTGTATGTCAAGTATGATCCCAATACCCTGTGGGGTTTTCAACCAACAACAGTTCATATAAAAAAATAATTGGTAAATGTATTTAACCAATTTTAATTCTGCTAACATGTTGATGATAATGAACAAAACATGCTATTTTATTTCTAATGCCGAATAAAAATGTAATTTACTCGTATAATTTCCCTATGCATTTCTAATGTTTAATAAACTGTAATTGTAACGACCCGGATTTTTAGCTGTTTTGTAATGAATATTTGAATTAGTTTAAATATTTAATTGGAAATATAAATGAATATTTATATTTATATCGAGACATCAACAAACAATTTTATTCGTAGTTAAAATTAAATCGAAACAAGTCAGTCGATTTATGTAAACTCTATGTTGTAATTTATTATCAGTAAGTTAGATTTGTTTGAATTTAAAATCAAAATTTAATACAGATTAATTTCAGCCGACCTAAGACTGTAACAAAGCCGACCTCTTCTTTAAAACGCTGAGCCTACTCTTAGCTTTAGCCGTTCTTCTTTCTAATCGAGTACGTTCTGTCTCCCTCCTTAAAGATCAAGGAAACATAAAATTAATGGCGAGCGTACCAGTCTGTCCCCTGACCACCTATATAATAAACCATCGCAAACCCATTCCTCATTCAACAACAAAAACAAACCCGATTCCCTCTCCCTTATTTCTCTCTTCAGTAATGCAAATCAAAATTCTTTTTTTTCCTTTTTAAATCCTTTCCGTTTGTTTATAAAAAGAAATCAAAGTCCCGGTTTGGATTCGCGAGTTCCAAAACTCAACGCACTCGCGATTGAAGCCCTAGTTGTTTCGTTTTGAGATTTGCGAAGGGGGAACTTGCGATTCGAAGTCTCCTGAGGCTCGATAATGTTGCGATGTCAAGGGGTCAACACAGGTGATGTTTGTAGTTGGAGTGGTTTCAAACAAAAAGAAGTCGCTGTTTTTTTGGGCTGTGCGAGATGATCTGGGAATCACGATGTTTGGGAAAGAAGAAGCAAACCGAGATGTTTTGTGAGAAAATCTGGAGCATGATGTTGAGTCGGCCTGTAGCTTAGGGCTGAATTCGAGTTTGTTGTTTGGATAATGGCCTGTCGTGCGATGTGAAGATGGATTGCAGTGGGAGTTCGGAAGCTTGAAGAAAGAGGACGGTCTGTATTTTATTTGGAGATGGAAGCATTCGTTGTTTACAATGGAGGAGTGGGCTGAACTGTAAAGAGGCAGAGGGGTATCGGCCTTGACTGAGGTTCGTGTTTAGGTGAATGCTAATGGTGATAATTGTAGCAGCGGACTAATTTCAGTTTTGAAGTGTTCGAGGATTTGTCCTGAAAATTGGTCGAACAATTGGCAACCAGAAGGTATACGTTTTATTAATTTAAACATATATAAAATAGTTAATTTATTTGTTAAGTAAACGAGTCATCCTTAAAATCGAAAATATAAATAATCATAGGTATACATTTGTTCGAGACAATTCAAATAGATTCGAAGCCGAGATGATTTGGAATTTAATCGGATATTCGGCAAATGCAAATACAAGGTGAGTAAATCTCACTCACCTTTTATTTATAATTATTCGTAAAAATAATTGTTGTTGCTTGTTTGGATTTTTCTGCTTGTTTTATATACATTAGTTATTTAGGCTATTATATATATATATATATATATATATATATTGGGTTGATTGATTGGTTGGATTCCCGCAGTCTCATTAGCGGATGCCCGCAGTTTCATAGCGGATGATTACCCTATACGCCTCACGCTATGATTAGTGGATGACCTTCTATACCACGATATTCTGCCACGAAGCAGAATGGGTATTATTTATGTGCTAACATCTGTGGATGCAAGTAAACAGGTTGGAGGAATCCAACTGGATTCCTCAAAAATATATTATCTGTTTGTTTGTCGGTTTCATATATATTCTCATATATGATGTGTTAAAAATCCCGTGATTGATAACTGATTGTTTTGGGGTGTTTAAATATCATTGGGGCTCGAATATTGATTTATAAAAATATCGGAAAAGGATAATAGAGATTTGAAAATGGAATTCTATGTTTATAAATAGAATTTGAATTTTTAATGAAGTATAGAAAATATTAACTGTTTAAATATATAAAACAAGGGAATTTATAAACTTGGTTTATAAATTAAAATACGGGATTTGAATTGGATTTATAAACTTTATTTATAAGTTTATAATGTGAAAATTTAAGGGAAGTTATAAACGTTGTTTATAAATTAAATAATACAAATAGAATTTGAATATGAGAAATTAGAATGAAATTTGAATATTTGAATTCAAAGGAATTAAAATAAAATTTGAATTCAAAGGAATTCAAATAAAGAAAATTCAAATAGAGATTTTGATATAAAATTTGAATAAAGAAATTCAAATAGAGATTTGAATGTAGAATTTCAAAATAGAATTTGAAATAAACTTTGAAAATAGGATTTTCAAAGTAGAATTGGAAATAGAATTTCAAAATAGGATTTCAAAATAGGAAATCCAAATGGTTTTGAAATGGAATTTGAATTCAAGGGAATTCAAATGGATTTGAGTGAAGAAATTCAAATGGGATTTAAATAATGGGTTTTAAATAAAAAGGATTCAAATATAAGAATTTAAATAAAACTCAAATGGAGTTTAAAT